>CM040191.1:27353168-27693168 GCA_022606455.1 Callitettix versicolor
TTCGTATTAAAAACTATAATTGATGAATGAATGAATTATAATATTGTAACTTACTGAAATATTTACAGTTGAGACCTACTACAACAGGATTTTACATTACATACTTAAATTAGGCTATAATATTGTAACTTACTGAAATATTTACAGTTGAGACCTACTACAACAGCATTTTACATTACATACTTAAATTAGGCTATAATATTGTAACTTACTGAAATATTTACAGTTGAGACCTACTACAACAGGATTTTACATTACATACTTAAATTAGGCTATAATATTGTAACTTACTGAAATATTTACAGTTGAGACCTACTACAACAGGATTTTACATTACATACTTAAATTAGGCTATAATATTGTAACTTACTGAAATATTTACAGTTGAGACCTACTACAACAGGATTTTACATTACATACTTAAATTAGGCTATAATATTGTAACTTACTGAAATATTTACAGTTGAGACCTACTACAACAGGATTTTACATTACATACTTAAATTAGGCTATAATATTGTAACTTACTGAAATATTTACAGTTGAGACCTACTACAACAGGATTTTACATTACATACTTAAATTAGGCTATAATATTGTAACTTACTGAAATATTTACAGTTGAGACCTACTACAACAGGATTTTACATTACATACTTAAATTAGTCTATAGTATTGTAACTTACTGAAATATTTACAGTTGAGTCCTACTACAACAGGATTTTACATTACATACTTAAATTAGGCTATAGTATCGTAACTTACTGAAATATTTACAGTTGAGACCTACTACAACAGGATTTTACATTACATACTTAAATTAGGCTATAATATTGTAACTTACTGAAATATTTACAGTTGAGACCTACTACAACAGGATTTTACCTTACATACTTAAATTAGGCTATAATATTGTAACTTACTGAAATATTTACAGTTGAGACCTACTACAACAGAATTTTACATTACATACTTAAATTAGGCTATAGTATTTATTGTTTACTTAAAGCAGAATCTTTTATTTATCAACATTTAAATATTAGAACTGGCCTAGATTGTTTTACCAATTCTACTTTAAATAGTGATTAAGTCAATAATTATTTGTGTCTCAAACACAGTAATATATAAAACACTATTTTTAAACACGTTTTTTCTGAACAATAAGGTGCTTTTGAACTGGCACAATTAATTATTTCTGTCAACTGTACTTGCATTGTGCTGCACTCTCACGGGGACACTTTACAATATTCCTGGAATTAGTTTACAAATCTTTTATTGGTTTTAAGTTGGTTCTATTTTGCTGTAAATCCTTAAAGTGGAAACATATAAGGCGTGAGGTCCCTGGTGTTCTGAGGAACATGTATGTACCTCGTATATATAAACTATTAATTTTTTTGTAAAAACCAATCGGAATACATAGCGTAATAATACATGGAAGATAATTTCAAAATAAAACGGTAAGAATATTTTTTTCCTTTTAGTATAAATGAACTATGGGTGTAGAAACTCTATTTTTGGGTTATAATATTAATTAAAAATTAATATTATTAATATTAATAATTGATTCTCCATTACTGGAGTTTTTAAAAGAAATTCGGTAATACTCTAGTTTAGTATGGCCAACGGTAAATTGCTGTATTTTCATTTATTTTTTATGAAAATGCAGATGTATTTAAACTTGCGTTGACCCGCACTTAATTCGCTACTTTGGTTTTTTATATAGCAAAGTGTTGCATTCTCAAAGACAGATCAATTATTGTTTTTTTATATAACAAAGTGTTGCATTCTCAAAGACAGATCAATTATTGTTTTTTTATATAACAAAGTGTTGCATTCTCAAAGACAGAACAATTATTGTTTTTTTATATAACAAAGTGTTGCATTCTCAAAGACAGATCAATTATTGTTTTTT
The DNA here is from genome assembly GCA_022606455.1 of Callitettix versicolor. Lineage (NCBI taxonomy): Eukaryota > Metazoa > Arthropoda > Insecta > Hemiptera > Cercopidae > Callitettix > Callitettix versicolor. Next base: position 27,355,081 of record CM040191.1, read on the forward strand.
TATATAACAAAGTGTTGCATTCTCAAAGACAGATCAATTATTGTTTTATTATATAACAAAGTGTTGCATTCTCAAAGACAGATCAATTATTGTTTTTTTATATAACAAAGTGTTGCATTCTCAAAGACAGATCAATTATTGTTTTTTTATATAACACAGTGTTGCATTCTCAAAGACAGATCAATTATTGTTTTTTTAAATAACAAAGTGTTGCATTCTCAAAGACAGATCAATTATTGTTTTTTTAAATAACAAAGTGTTGCATTCTCAAAGACAGATCAATTATTGTTTTTTTATATAACAAAGTGTTGCATTCTCAAAGACAGATTAATTATTGTTTTTTTATATAACAAAGTGTTGCATTCTCAAAGACAGATCAATTATTGTTTTTTTAAATCGGTAATAATTGTGTATTAGAGAGAACAACGAAACTTGCTTTATTATCTTGAAAGTTTTGCTGCAAATACATGTAATTAGATTTCATCTCAAGGTCGCAGGCTGAAGACTACAGTTACTGCCGTAAGTTTCGCGTTTCCATTACGCGATACTTGGTCCTCATTATTCAAACTAGTATAAAGTATGTACACTAAAACACTATTTATAATAAAAAAACTCACGGCTGTCTACCATCCTGCGACTGTTAACTTTTTTTATATCCATAAATAAAACAAAAAAGAGGTAAATACAATATTTTTTTTTACAATACTTAGGTTTAAGTATGGCTCAGTACAATATTTAACGCATTATCTTTAAAGCAAACAGCCTGTGTACAGTACAAGGGTAGGCACTGCGCGGAAGAATGTATTTACATTTCGGGAACGGTAAATTTGTGCGAATATTCTGCGCCACCACTGAAACAGCCTGATAATGATCTCATGATTTATTCAACAGTTGGCTTACCTGTGCTGCAGTGGTCGTTCTTAAGCCTTGAAGCATCCCACCGGCAACGAGAGTATTATAACTGCTTGTAGTTTAATTTGGGCATATTTTTACACTTGCACGGAGTAGAAAAATTACAGCTAGCAGCTGTAACTATGACCTTGTTCAAGATGATTTTCAAACAATATTTTTAATGAAAATTTTATGTAAGTTTATTTTTACTACAATAATCAGCCTTAAAAAGTGCACAAATTAGCATTTTAAGCTTTATAATTACTTCGAAAACACTAATTGTGACTCTGATCGCCGTCAAGCCTTTTTTCGTATTTTCAACTGAATTTTAAAATTAAAAAACGATGATTTTTGTAGATTTTTTCCCTGATTACGTTGGTGAATTAAAATTAAAAAGTTACTTTTTTCTTTAAATTTGGAATAACCAATATTTTTGCAATGGTTCTAACAATTTTTACAAAAATTCGAAACAAAACTTATTGGTCGCTTTCTACATAAAACGTCATGTTCTGAAGCTGGCGACAAAAATCTGTTTAGATTGTCTAAATCGCTTCATCGGAATTTGCTTCAATTTTGGCCACACAATAATTCGGTAATAAATCCAGATAAAAAAATAACTTTGTTATTTTTTTTTATTTTAAAAATCTTTGAACAAAACCCAATGATTCTGATAAATTTGTTTAATTTTAAAATCTATTTTTATTTTTTCATTAGCTCCGGATTGGATTTTTGGGGAAATAGTGAATCTGACGTTTCTACTAGACGTTTTATTTTCATCAATATTTCAATTACGGATTTGGCAATCCCGATGTTCCCTACTTGAATCTTTCTTCATCCATCTGCTCTTTGGTTAGATCTCTCCATCACAATCCTAAATGGAACATACGCCGAAGGCTGCGTGGCTAAGGATGAGCTTAGCTTAAATTTGCGGATTCAGGATACCAGGACCTTTACTTTTAATCTGTGCAGCAGCGGCTCTGTCTAACATTTTATTTCCTTATCTGATTGTGAGATTTTGATGCCTGGAAACAGAAAGTCAATGAAAAAATGCAAAAAAACCTATATTGGGAGAAGTGAAGCTAAGGGATGAAAAGAGCATGAAGATGGAGGGAACTCTGAATTTACCCCATGCAGCACCCAAGCAGTAAATTGCAGCATATTGTGAGGGAACTATGCAGATCTATACAATCTCAAATGCAAAAAGTGAAACATGAGGTCAAATATCTCAAATCCGTAAGGCAGTATAAAAAAAATCTATCAGTAGCGAAAAACTTAGAAGAGAGGAGGCGGTGGTAAAGGATTCCAGTTAAACCAAGAAGCAAAAGACCTAGTTGGTGTAAGAAACACAAATATTACGGATCTGCGTGAATAGTACTGTCAGAAAGAAACCACGGAGAAACTTAGAACAGATAAGGAAACGGCAAAGGCCAGCAGGACACAAAGAGGTTTGACTATCAAAACTATGAGGACCTTCAGCAGAAAGTACTAGTCAATGAACTGCTAAAATTCTCTAAAGTACCAGGCTATTTTTACTTCAATAGAATTAAGGAGTTAGCACAAAATAATCTTTTGATTTCGGTGCAAGGCAATATTAAACACAGTAACTTCTAAAGAATCACTGAATCAACCAACTATTCTCATTTAAATGTAAAAACATTTTTACAACACTTATGCACAAGTTATTTTACAACGATTTTACAAAAGCAAACTAACCCTCAAAATTAGACCATTTTTAACAATCACACAAATTGAAATACTGTATACAAAAAATACGAGTTCATTTCATGTGCCTCCTCAGGTGTGTTACTCTAGGCCTTGCGCCAATAAAGTTTGCAACACTACTGGTTCGTTCACTCCGCTTTTATTGTTTTCAGATATAAACCCCCCCAACTTCTTGCTTCGCACGTACACTAGCGTCACACTTTCTTGTAACTGCACGCAGCTGTCTCGCTGACTGGTGAAAACGTATTTCCTAAAGTATTTTTGTTTATCTTACATTTTTTTGAAATCCTGAATTCACTTCTTACTTAGCATTAAAATCTGAATGTTTTGGCATTTTAAACTTTACAATTACATTAACCCTGACCGCCTTTACAATCAATTTATTAAATTCAACGGATTTTGAAAATCCAAAATGCGATTACATTTGTGAAATCAGGTTTTCAAAAATATTTTGAAAAAGAATAATAAATTTTTAAACTTTTGAAATGTCTGCCATTTTGAAAATGTTGAACTCTGTTGGCATCTCCAATAACTCATTTTGCAATGAAAATTCACTAAAAGCCAGCGAACATGCAATGACGGTTTTTTAAACAAAATAAAAATGAGGTAAATTGTTTTTAACTAAGGAATTATTAAATGATAATGCATAATGCATAGGTCATATGTAAAAATACAAAATTAATTTACCAATTCGTTTTATATTATGAAACACGCAAAAATACATTACAAAAGTGTCTATACGTTTGTGTACGATTTTATGAGTAAAATGTTAAATCAGCAGATCATATTTAAATAAAACTTTATTTGGATAGTCATTAAATTTCAAATCATTGAGTATGTGTATTATATCACTGTAAAACATTTTGTGGATTAATACTTACGCACATTGTATGTATTTGCGCGCGCGCGTGTGTGTGCGCGTGCGTGCGTGCGTGCGTGTGTGTGTGTGTGTATGTGTGTGTATGTATGTGTGTATATATATATATATATATATATATGTGTGTGTGTGTGTGTGTGTGTGTGTGTGTGTGTGTGTGTATGTGTGTGTGTGTGTGTGTGTGTGTGTGTGTGTGTGTGTGTGTGTGTGTGTGTGTGTGTGTGTGTGTGTGTGTGTGTGTGTGTGTGTGTGTGTGTGTGTGTGTGTGTGTGTGTGTGTGTGTGTGTGTGTGTGTGTGTGTGTGTGTGTGTGTGTGTGTGTGTGTGTGTGTGTGTGTGTGTGTGTGTGTGTGTGTGTGTGTGTGTGTGTGTGTGTGTGTGTGTGTGTGTGTGTGTGTGTGTGTGTGTGTGTGTGTGTGTGTGTGTGTGTGTGTGTGTGTGTGTGTGTGTGTGTGTGTGTGTGTGTGTGTGTGTGTGTGTGTGTGTGTGTGTGTGTGTGTGTGTGTGTGTGTGTGTGTGTGTGTGTGTGTGTGTGTGTGTGTGTGTGTGTGTGTGTGTGTGTGTGTGTGTGTGTGTGTGTGTGTGTGTGTGTGTGTGTGTGTGTGTGTGTGTGTGTGTGTGTGTGTGTGTGTGTGTGTGTGTGTGTGTGTGTGTGTGTGTGTGTGTGTGTGTGTGTGTGTGTGTGTGTGTGTGTGTGTGTGTGTGTGTGTGTGTGTGTGTGTGTGTGTGTGTGTGTGTGTGTGTGTGTGTGTGTGTGTGTGTGTGTGTGTGTGTGTGTGTGTGTGTGTGTGTGTGTGTGTGTGTGTGTGTGTGTGTGTGTGTGTGTGTGTGTGTGTGTGTGTGTGTGTGTGTGTGTGTGTGTGTGTGTGTGTGTGTGTGTGTGTGTGTGTGTGTGTGTGTGTGTGTGTGTGTGTGTGTGTGTGTGTGTGTGTGTGTGTGTGTGTGTGTGTGTGTGTGTGTGTGTGTGTGTGTGTGTGTGTGTGTGTGTGTGTGTGTGTGTGTGTGTGTGTGTGTGTGTGTGTGTGTGTGTGTGTGTGTGTGTGTGTGTGTGTGTGTGTGTGTGTGTGTGTGTGTGTGTGTGTGTGTGTGTGTGTGTGTGTGTGTGTGTGTGTGTGTGTGTGTATGTGTAGTGTTTGTGTATCAATTCAATTCGTAATTCATGACGGATGGAAAAATGTGAATCACATTGAAATCTGTTATTAGCACTACATCGGTTCAACGTAACTGTTTATAGGGGAAGGGGAAAATTGCTTCAACATTTCGCTCAAAGCCTGAAGTCGTCAAACCAAACGTCGTTTTGGAACGAAAACCACCTTGAAGATACCGGAAGGCTTGTTGCCCAACGCTACTGGAGCGCCATCTGTGTAAGAACACTTTTTAAAGGCTCAAATAAATTATTTATAATTGTGCGTACGTGTTTAAGTCTCGTATTTGGTGTGCATGAATTAGCACGTTATCGTTTAAAATACTCGCCCATTTTGATTCACACTGCGCAAAAAACGAATTTCTTAAAAGCTTGAGCAAGTTCGTTACCCAAAAAAATCTATGCAACTGTTTACAAATGACAGCTATTGCATATCTATGTCAAGCTAAGAGACATAGCTTGAAATATATTTCACCAACTTAAAAATCTGTATAAATTACTTATAAATTTGCAAAAACAAAAAAGTACTATATAGCTGACGCTGTTGACTTTCTTATTTTCATTTTAAAAATAGTTTTAAAGATACGTTTGTGGTAAAAACATAATGTTATTGGCTACATCAGAATGACGAGCTGCTTTTAATATATATATATATATATAACATATTTATATAGACAGATATAAATAGGATCATATAGGGTTGTATAAACATTAGTTAGCAGTATTTCCACTGTATTAAAGCAATAAAGTATGATTATCGCAGGCAGTAACACAAGTGTAAAGTGTAAATACGGTCTCCGCTATGGGCACTGTATACATTTATTTTCACTTGCTCATTTGTCAGCCATTAACACAGTATTTCACGGAATAAGGTTTTTGCAAGTTGTGTAGTTTGCAGTTTTAACATCGTCCAAGTGGGATTAGAGTTAAATTTATGTAACTTAAAAATTCCAAATTAAAAAACATCATACATTTAAAATCAACATTTAAAACATAATTCATATCAATAAACAGCACATCATATCAACATTAATGTAGCACGCAGCTGTTTGGATGACATTATGGAAGAGATAGTACTAGAAGCTTGATAGTATAGACAATCAAAATATTGTCTGTACTAATATCTAAAGAAGTTTTGTCCGCGGGGGGTACAGACTATCTGCACCTATTGAGAGGATTTAGACGTCCCTAGCAGTACCCGTGTTTAACACATACTTAAACTTACAACACTACACTTACAACTTTAACACTTTACACTCACACTTACATTTAGAGAGGCGATAATAGCCTTAATGTGCTTTTCGCCTTAAAATAACAACAAAAATCTACATTTTTGAGTATTGAAATAAGTATATTTAAGTTACGAGCAGGATTGGTTTTAAAAATAATTCGTACATAACCTTGTATTCAATTATTTTCCTTGAAAAGTCCGTGTCGTAAAGCATAAAAATGTTCAGAACGACATAGTTTTTCAAAATCGGTTCATCTGATTTTACTTTTAGTTTGTCATCTTTTTAGTTCCATATCGTTCCATATTATTTAGTTCAGTGTACCAAATTTAAAAATTAAAGAATGTCGAAAGTAACAAAAGAGACCTAACAACATACTTTCACACCGTAAATTTTTGTTTTCTCAAATTTGATTCAGTGACTTTATTTATGGGTCTTCCCAATAGTATTCTTATTTTAATGAACCGATTCTGAAAATTCAGGCCAAATCCCACAGTCTTAGATTTTTCGACAATTATCTTCTTATATTTACAGTTTACGACCTTCATTTTAAAAAGCAACTTGATGAAAATCATTAAAACCGGTTTTAGAAAAATCCAATTGATGTTAATTTTTCTAAATGAATATTATACTCTTATATTGCTGAAAATTTAGACTTCAACCGCATTCTAAATTATCGAAATATGTTGAAATACTTTAGTTTTTCAATGAGGTATACGGATAACACAAAAGCCGATAGACACTTAAATAGAAACAACTCTCTTAGCCTAAGGTGATTTGAAAATGTGCAAGTACCTTAAATTGTTGTTGCGATATTGGGGCTAGTTTTCATTTGACAGACAAAACAAAGGAGAAATCGATAATTAATTAAGAAATGCAATCAGAATTAAATGCTTACGAAGACAATCATTTAGGTTTTGTGCAAAACAATTTTGAAAACATTAATGCGAAACCTAAGCGGTTATTAGAGCTGTAAGAAAATATATACCACTAGGAATAGGAACATTTTGAGAAACTATTTTGACCGACAAAATATAGTAGACCACGAAAAAAAAGATTTTTCGAAATATATAAAGAGCAGAATGGAAAAAGATTTTCGTTAGTTTTTAGTGTTTAGAGAAAAAATATCGCAAGTAGAATATTACATAAAAAAATTTGAAATAGATTTTATTATTTGACAGGAATAATTGATAACTGTATACATTTGTGATGTTTTGCAAAGTTTCAGACATCGAAGTAGTCAGGATGTAAGTTGAAATTAGATTGTGTGATTTTTCTCTCACAAGTAAACAATCAGTGAAGATAAATAAATAGTAGACTAGATAGTCACAAAGATATTAAGAAAGATATTAAGAAGACAAGAAGACATACGGTGAACAAGTTTGAGAGGGATTAAAAGGTTTATTTGATGTGGATTTCTCTTGTGCATGTAACTATTATATTTTTTATTAAAAACTTATTATTTATTTTAAGAAGTACTGTGTGAAAACTGTTATTTTTTTGTTTGGCTGCATTGCCGACAAAGTACCAACCATACATCGCCTACTACTGAATTAGCGTGTTATGTTATAAGCGGTGTTTGTTTTATTTGTAACACGCCTAATTACCTTGGGTACACGTTTATTACCTTCAATAAATCACTGCAATTTGACTCTAAAGCAAAACTTAACGAAGGTTTGTTTAATTGGCTCAATTAGTCACCGTACCGCGCATGTGTAACTGAATTATTGTGTATATTCTACACAAATACAGGGTGGCGCGAAACAATCGCGCCGAGATGTGCTAAGGACGGAAATCGATCAAACTGGATTGCCTGAGAATGCTTGGAAACTCCAACATGCTTATGATTGGTAGCAAGCTAGCTGTTCTTGCAAACAACTTGGCAGGAAATGAATATATTCTAAGGTTCTGATGTTGCAATGATACCTTACATTTATTCTGCCGCTTATTTCGGTTGCTAAATTTCAATTTATAAAGTAGTTGTGGTGCTTTAAAAAGCAGTAATTTCTTCAAAAATACTAAGATTTGGAGAGGACCCAAGGTCCTCTTCTACTTCTAATTTTTGACCCCTCTAGTTTATTATTGAAGTGCTTGAAGATACTGGCTCAATTGTTCCTCTTTCTCCTTATTGTGGAGGTCATGCGTCATTTTGCCAGCACTGTGTTGTATTCTACTTAACATCTTTACTTAAGTTATTCTCATGAGTAGCTAAAGAAATGATTTTCGACCATGCAGAGCCCTGCAACAATGTGTACACTGGAAGGTCGCGAGGTATTTCAAGGCCGGTGTCATTAACTACATCAGGAAGAGTCGCTTTACACTTTAGAGTAAAGCGTAGTCACCACGCAATATAGAGTAGTAGACTATTTGTGGTGTGTGTGTGTGTGTGTGTGTGTATGCTTTAGTTTTAGTTTTGAGTAAATGAGTGAGACTAGTTCGAGCTATAGGTACGGTGGGGTCGCTAGTCCATCACTGCCTCCGCCGGATCCACGATTAATTTCCCTAAAATACGTATTTCAAACTAATTCTTCAAAACTTTATTATTGCGGTGTGTTTAGTGATATGTACAGTAGTGTATACAGGTCGTTTCAAACCATTATTATTGTCGTTATTGGTATTCCTACTCTTTTCCCCTGTTAATTTATCTTATGTGTCACGTGGTGAGACAAGTGTCCTATGACTAGTAACATGAAAACATTAGGTATTTGATATTGTTCCTTTCTTTTAGTAACAATACCATAATACTAAAATGAGAAGTTATTATAAAATCGTTATTTACTGGAATTCGAGTTTTTCTTTTGAAACATCAGAATTATAATAATTTAATATATAATAAATAAATAAGAGTTTTAACACTGAAACATTTTATTTTACTTTTTCAGTTTATGATATGTGAAAAGGTTTGGTAATCATAAACAAATCTATCTTGTGTTTTTGATGGATATATCTATTTCAGTAGTTAAGAAAGAGGCTTTGCCTTAAGCTCCTAAAAAATACTCTGGATGTGTGTGTGTGTGTGTGCGTTCTCTCTCTCTGTCTCTCTCTCTCTCTCTCTCTCTCTCTCTCTCTCTCTCTCTCTCTTTTCTCTTTCTCTCTCGTATATTGTTGGAGGCTATATTAATTAATCGATGTGTATAAAATTTGGTAAGCAGGTCAAGTTTTCTCATATTTCATGAAGCTGTAAAAAAACTGTTAAAGTATATTTGATTTAAAAATTTATACTCTGGTTCTCATCAATATAGTCCAAGCCCTGAAACAAAAATTTTGAATCATACCCCAAATCTTCGGGTTTAGACCTACTATATAAACCTGAAAATCGGAATAATTTCTCAAAATCGGTAAAAAGAATTTGCACTATATAAGGTAATAAATGATGAGTCATAACTGTAGTTGTTATAGAAAATTTGATATAAATTATAGTTACGGGTCGGAAATCAAAAATGAACTCCTTCTTTCTTTTCCTTTGTTATGTTGTTTTGCGTTATGTTTCCAAATTAATTATTCTTTTTTTTTCAATTTTTGGGAATTCAACTACAAGTTTAATTCTCAATATGTTCACAATTTGAACAAAATCTAATAATTTGTTTTTAAAAATTACAGAAATATTTAGTGTTTTTTTTGGGGGGGAGGGGAGTTAAACAATTAAATATAAGCGGGTTTGTTTAATGTTTTTGCATTATTATTTATTGTTTTTATAGAAACAGAGATCATACTTTTATTTGTAGTTAATATAATATGCTTATAAGGGTACTATATGAATCTATAAGTATAGACAATGTGAAGTATGGACTTTTGAAATATGATTGGACTTAATTATAGTAGCATTTGATATTACCAATGAATATAGAACATAATACGTGAATATTCTGTATTGTCACCTAATATTCTGTTTTCTTTGGTATTACCGCCATTTGCAGTGATACTTGTAACATAAAATATATTAATTATAGCAAACGTCAATGAAAATACTTTTAATACAATATTTGCGATTTCATATGTAGTTATATTAGGTTAATAAAACAATATTTCATATCATAATTAGTGAAATAGTAAAGAGGATGTTTTAACAGCTAAAATTTATTTGTGGTAGACATTCAGAAACGCAGCACTGTATACTATAATAAAACAGACCATTGTTTTTACGAATATATAAAGTTGTACACAATTCTTGGTTTTCCTGACGCTAGACTGAGCTACTGCATGTCTACAAAGCGGATTGGTGGGGCTTTGCTTTTGCATTTCGTTGGATCAAATTTCCTTTCTCAATATCCCATGTCAGATTACAGGAAGCCGTGCGGAGATGTATCTTATTATTTTTAAATTGTATGTTTTAGAAACAAGGAAAGGTTCTACTGGGGGGACAGCCAGCGCTGTGTCTCGCTAGTTTTATTCCGAATCCCCGTAAAACGTTTTGCATAATTTTTCCCTAAAGGTGTAATATAATTTCGTAATTTACAAGAACTGATTTTAAACATTAATATTATTTATATATTAGTTTTTTTAATAAAAATGCAATTATTCTACTTCAAACAACGTATTATCAATATTTATATAGTATTTAAATTTTTATTTATTCACAGTACATCGTCACTGAAAATTTTGAAGACTTTTTACAAAATTCTAGTATTTTTCATCAACACTCCAGTTGGCAACGGTTTTCCAGTACTGTAAACATAACGCACACATTGTCGGTAAAGATCGAATGTTGCCGACTTTTGACGGACTACTGAGACTGAGGTAAATGTCCGCAATACTCTCCCACTTTCCCTCCCACTATTGCGTTCGCTTAACCAAGATGCATGGATTACACAATTGTCCCATCGCTGTTATGAAATGTTTGAAGTCATCCTCAAAAAATTTTTGTTGATACAGTCACTATTGAGCTCACTCGATAAAGGATCAACGCAACCCTACTCAAATCTGTTAAATCACTGATGCTGTATTTCGCTATGGTCTTGAGAAAAGATCTCATCCAAAATCTGTTTAGGACGTTTTCTTCCATAGTTAAAATTTGAAGTCAACTGAGTTGAGGCGACGTGACCAAAGTGTTGTAAACAAAATAATATCACAAATATTGGTTTTGTCGACAAAATTTGCTGTCAACATGTGTTGCTCATTTGTTGGTAACGAAATGTTTTATTGCGAAACGTGCAATAAGCTCGATGTAATTAGGTTAGGTTACGTTACGTTATGTTATGTTAGGTTAGGTTAAGTTATGCTAATGATTGGACACGTGCGTCGGGTTTGCGAGAGCGTTTCGGCCACTGTCAGGAGCTTGAGCCGTCTTATGTGCAACACCAGTAGTCCAGGAAGTAAGAAGCGTAGGATCTTTATGGCCGTAGCCTACTTGGTAATACTTTACGGTGCTCCTATCTGGGAATGCGCCTTGGAAAGCGCGAGAGCCAGGAGAATGCTGGAGAAGGTTCAAAGGTCGATGGTGCTCAGAATATTATATGCATACAGGACCGTATCAACTGACGCTGCAACAGTGCTTACCTGCACGCCGCCCTTGGACCTACTGGTCGGTGAAAGGTTTTCTGCAAAAAGGGCGAACAGAGCTGAAATTATAAAAAACACCTTCATCAAGTTGCAAAATCTATGGGACAACAGTTGTAAAGGGAGGTGGGCGTGGCGTCCCATTCCTGACGTTAGGAGATGGTGTGAAAGGGCAGTAAGAAAGGTCAACTTCTTCACGACCCAAGTACTTACTGGACATGGAAAATTGAATTACTACCTGGCAAAATACAAATTAAGAGAAGCCTAGTTATACATACTATGAGGCTGAAGACATAGCACTACACACCATCTTTGAATGTGCGTCTTTTGACAGACAGCGGGAAGAGCTGAGATCACGCTGGAAGACTTTATTAAAACTTGAGACACTGCTAGATACAATGATAAGCTCTAAAGAGAATTGGCAGCATGAAACGGGCTTTTTTAAATGCGTCCTAATAAAAAAAGAAAAGGATTCCAAGATGAGGGACAACCAGCAATAGTAAAGTTGGAACGAACATGCTGAAGTGAGGAGGAATACCAGACGTCCATTCAAATGCAATAATATATATCGGTCCCTGGATGGCGTCGAATGTTAAAAAAATGGTTAGGTTATGGTTAAGGTTAGGTTATTACCTAACTGTAATTCTTGATGGAAAAAGATTTGCAAAAATATTGTTTCCACTTTCAAAATGTTTATTTTTTATTGGACATTCGCTATTTCAAATTTAAATTAACAGATATATTTTCTTTAATGTCTTAGTGTTGCAAGTGTTAGTAAGAATTCTTATTGGAAAACCCATAAACGTGTTGTATTCTTCGATGTGTTCTACAACAATGTTTCTCTTCACATAATGCTTGTGAAATAAGCTCAACATTATATCTGGTTAAATAATAATAAACATTTTTGGTTAGGTTAGGTTAGGGTTAGGTTAGGTTATGTTAGGTTAGGTTAGGTTAGGTTAGGTTAGGTTAGGTTAGGTTAGGTTAGGTTAGGTTAGGTTAGGTTAGGTTAGGTTAGGTTAGGTTAGGTTAGGTTAGGTTAGGTTAGGTTAGGTTAGGTTAGGTTAGGTTAGGTTAGGTTAGGTTAGGTTATGGTTAAGGTTATGGTTAAGGTTAGGTTATTACCTACTGTAATTCTTGATGGAAAAAGATTTGCAAAAATATTGTTGCCACTTTCAAAATGTTTATTTTTTATTGGACATTCGCTATTTCAAATTTAAATTAACAGATATATTTTCTTTAATGTCTTAGTGTTGCAAGTGTTAGTAAGAATTCTTATTGGAAAACCCATAAACGTGTTGTATTCTTCCATGTTTTCTACAACAATTTTTCTCTTCACATAATGCACGTGAAATAAGCTCAACATTATATCTGGTTAAATAATAATAAACATTTTGGGTTAGGTTAGGTTAGGTTAGGTTAGGTTAGGTTAGGTTAGGTTAGGTTAGGTTAGGTTAGGTTATGGTTAAGGTTAGGTTATTACCTAACTGTAATTCTTGATGGAAAAAGATTTGCAAAAATATTGTTGCCACTTTCAAAATGTTTATTTTTTATTGGACATTCGCTATTTCAAATTTAAATTAACAGATATATTTTCTTTAATGTCTTAGTGTTGCAAGTGTTAGTAAGAATTCTTATTGGAAAACCCATAAACGTGTTGTATTCTTCGATGTGTTCTACAACAATGTTTCTCTTCGTATAATGCATGTGAAATAAGCTCAACATTATATCTGGTTAAATAATAATAAACATTTTTGATATTTGCCGATGTATTTGTGGTGTTTGTTATGCACGTAGCGCTAAGCCGGACTAAATTATGATTATCCGGGACAGCTATACAAGTGAAAAGGGCGATATTTCAAACAGGACGACCACTGCATTCATTTATTTTTATGGCCATATTTGTCTCTCGTGCCACATTGAGCCCTATTGTGTGCGAGAGAGGGTTAAAAAACCCAAATTACATTTGTGAAAAGAATTGTCTACACTTTTGTACATTTATTTATTCAAAAAAATGAGTCGAAATCTGATAAAATGTTATCCCATCTCGTCTGAATATGCGAAACAATTTGTTGTTGTTTATTATTGTTTGGCCCTCAGAGGTGCAGACTAGCTGTACCTATTGAGAGGTTTTAGGTGTCCCTCGCAGTACCCGAGTCTAACACGCACTTACGACTTTAAAACTTTACTCTACATTTACGGAGGCGATAATATCTTCAATGTGCTTTTCGCCTTAAAATAAAAAAAACATTATTGTTTTTTTCAGATGGACTTATGTCTTTGTTGAAGCGGTTAAAATTTCGCAGAGTAGCTTACATGTGGTAAGCGTTTGACGTTTCGCTTAAAAAGAATCTAGGCGTTTTAGAAAATGTCTTGAAAAATGAGAAACCTAAGTGACTATCACTGTAAAGCGCCAAACTTACTTTCGTATTCAATGAAAAGAACAAATTAAAAAGTTTATTTACAGCTATGTGAACGCTGATTGCACAAGTAAAATTACTTTCGAAAAAATCAAGTTATGATTTTGATACTGTTTATGACAACCAGCCTAAAAGAGACAATATAGGATTTGGTGTGTATAGAATTTATTCACACTTCAAAAACCAATATGTGTGCTTAGATTTTGTGTATCGAAAAATAATGTGTGAAGTTGATAGTTTTTTGAAAATACTTTCTATCACTCAACAAGAAAATTGTGTTCTACTATTAAAAATTATAAATGAATGGTTATTTTTAATTGTGGTTTTACTATCCAAATTTCGAGAAAATTGAATGAAGATGGGTCAATTCGGTAATAGTTGAGTGACTGATAAAACTGTTTACTTAAAAAACAGTAAACCTCGCAGAATATTTTTAATTTTCTAGCCATCGCTCTGTCGCCATATTTTACGAAAAATGTTACTGGACCACCTTTATTGTAGTTTTATGCTCTTTCCCTACGCATCCGTCAAAATTGTGATAGTGCTTGCCGTTCAGCAACTGTAATAGTTGCTGACTATTACAGGAAATAGTCAACAGCTACACTCTATGACCAGGTGGCCACCAAATGCGGAACGGAGTTGCGTTCAGGGGAGCTAACTACTCATTCAAAACCGAATCAAGTGTTTTTAATGTAAGTGCGGAAACTGAAAGCGAAGCGGAGTTTATATGCAACACCTACATATGCGACTCCGCTTTACTCCGCTCAGCTGTTTCTACTTCAGTGGCCGTACTTACATTAAAAACAATCGGTAAGTTTTGAGTGGTGGCCACCTAACCTTATAGTTAAAACAAAAACCGTACTCTTAAAACGGAAATGAATGAAAAATATTCTGACACATTCGTCGTTATTACTTTATATAAAAAAAGATACATTCGTACTAATTTTAAGACAATCGGTCAATGCGTTTGGACAAAACTGCGTAACACTCAAACCACACAAATGAAAGAAATGTCGACCGGTCGAGTCCATGGACCTTGTTTCGCCCAGTCTATAATTATTTCAATATTTTATGTAAGACGTGTTAAATTTACCTTTTGATCATTCTACATTGTAGTTAAAGGAACAGTGACCTTCTGTTATAATATTAATATTTAATTATCTGACCACCGCTCCAAGACACGCTCACAATCGTGTCTGGTTTACCTTTACAATATTTACGATTTTTAATTTTGCCGTTTACCATTTACCTTTAAAATTAAAAATATTTACGAAAAACGTAACTGAACCGATTTTATTGGAAGTGTTAAGATCTTTCGAAACTTTGATTTCGTGCAACTTCGAAATTATGATCGGTCTTGCCGTTCAGCCGGTATTACAAGAAATACCAGCAATTACACTCGTCGTCGTTAAATTACATTAAGTAAATGAACAGGCATTTTACACTTACGTTGTTCGGGCTTCGTACAAAATTTTAAAGCAATCGGTCAATGCGTTTGACCAAAACTGCGTAACAAAGAAACGTACAAGCCAAGTGCTGAAAGGTCGAGTTGAAACAGAGCTCTCGCATCGATCGTTCAACAATCGTTTTTTAACGAGTAAATCTATTGAGTATAAACTGACTAGAAGTACAGCTACCACCATAAAAAGCGTACTCGATATCAAGGGATAACGTTCAAGTAGTTACATTATTTGCTGCTAAGAACGCTGCAGTCTGCGAGGCCACGCGGAAGACGTTTTAGAAAATAGTACTATTGTCTATTTAACTTTAGTTGAACACTCTGCCGAAAGATGCCACCAGTAGCGAGCGTTCATATATCATTTATAATAGTTATTCTAGTACATTTTTTCAATACACTACGAAACAATCACTACATGGTTAATTGGTAAAATCATGCAAGGCGCATTTGATAGGAACAACACAAGAAACTCATTAAAGTTATAAAAAATAATAGCAACGTTTGTTTATGACGTAAACCACATCTAATTTTATTATCACTCCGGATAATACAAGGATCTGATACTTACGCCATTGTTCAGACTACAACAATGGGTTAGACTCAATAGTTTTATCTTTTCGCCAGAGTGGCCGCCTAGGGTGGATTAATCATACACATAACAGCGAGGCTTTGTGCACGTTACTATCGGTAAACACAAACAGGCTGAATCATTTAATTACATCTGCATTATTGATATGTGGGTCTGCAGATAAATGCATCTGTACAATTGTTACTGGTACGTGGATAATACACGTACTGTGTCTGGATTAATTGAATTCATCAGTGTTTGAACACGATTAGTTTTAACAGATTTATAAAGTGACAGATTGTTCTGTTCTGTTATCAAGTGTTATTGTAACGGGCTTTTATAAACGTAAGTTACAAAAATGAATAGATAATCTCAATCGTCTTCCCGCCGGTCCTTGAAGCTTGCACTGTAACCCCTGATGCACGCTTTTTGTATTGGTTTACATTCAGTGTCATGGTATAGTACTGTATGCACTGATTCGACATATATGTCTCTTTTAGCAACAATTTTTCTATGCCATTTTATAAAGAAATGTTTATAATAAATAAATCATTTCTTATCACAACTTTGGTATTACGTTATCCTGTAGCATATGTAATAGTAATTTTTCTGTTTTCTTACGTTAAAGTAAGCTCAAAAAAATATGTATTTGTCAAACTATTCGCAAATCATCACATTCACACATAACAGAGTGTTTGTATACACTGTGTCATTTTGTTCATGTGATTAAAAAAAAACAGTTACATTGTTACTGTAATTTGTTAACAATAAAATAGTATGATATGAATAGTACTGTATGCACTGATTCGACATATATGTCTCTTTTAGCAACAATTTTTCTATGCCATATTATAAAGAAGTGTTTATAATAAATAAATCATTTCTTATCACAACTTTGGTATTACGTTATCCTGTAGCATATGTAATAGTAATTTTTCTGTTTTCTTACGTTAAAGTAAGCTCAAAAAAATATGTATTTGTCAAACTATTCGCAAATCATCACATTCACACAGAACAGAGTGTTTGTATACACTGTATCATTTTGTTCATGTGATAAAAAAAACAGTTACATTGTTACTGTAATTTGTTAACAATAAAATAGTATGATATGAATAGTACTGTATGCACTGATTCGACATATATGTCTCTTTTAGCAACAATTTTTCTATGCCATATTATAAAGAAATGTTTATAATAAATAAATCATTTCTTATCACAACTTTGGTATTACGTTATCCTGTAGCATATGTAATAGTAATTTTTCTGTTTTCTTACGTTAAAGTAAGCTCAAAAAAATATGTATTTGTCAAACTATTCGCAAATCATCACATTCACACAGAACAGAGTGTTTGTATACACTGTGTCATTTTATTCATGTGATAAAAAAAAACAGTTACATTGTTACTGTAATTTGTTAACAATAAGAAATTATGATATGGGTTTTAATAAATCCCACAAATCCCACCAATCAGTGCATAACAATCTATTGGTAAGAAAATAAGTATAAAGAATTTTAATACACTCAGCAAGGAGCTGACTCGCTGACACGATAGAAGCAAATTTAAAATTTCTTTATCTTATTCTTTTTGGAATTATGATTTCACCTTCATAATCAGCATTAAAATCTTCATATTCTAGCTTTCGTAACTTTTTGGATTCTCATAGAAAATACGAAAATATATCTTTACTGCCGTCAAAACATTTCTTAATTTCAACGGAATTTTAAAATTCAAAATCTATTTCAATCAGTTTTATCGCTGATTACGGTAGTAAAATCATATTTTCAAATGCTTAAGACAAGAAAAGTTACACGTTTTTGAATATTTAAAATGGTGGCCATTTTAAAAATGTTAAATAAATTTTGCTGGTTAACCAAATTTCTCTAATCAATTACAAAGTTTTTGTGAAAATTTTTGAATCAAACCGAATTAAAATTGCGAAATTGACGTGCTTTTTTTTCTTCCGGCGAAAAACCGTTAAGATTCCGGCGAAAAACCGTTAAGATTATCATCACCACAAATTGACGTGCACAACACACACACACACACACACACACACACAAGTCAAACTTATATATATATATATATATATATATATATATATATATATATATATATATATATATATATATATATTATTAACGGTCTTTGATAAAATAGGTCTAAAAAGTTCAGGATCGATGATTACTCGAAGGTTCCTGATCTCGGTCTTAATATGATGGCTACGACAGTTGCTAATAAAACCTGTAAGTTACTCTTGAATGATCCGTCATTGCTATCGTCCTTATAATTTCTTCCTTGCTATTATGAAAACATAAATTAACACAATGTAAACAATTAATTGATCTTAACAATAATTTTATTAGCGTTTCAGGATTTCCATGGTAACAAAAGTAATTTTAACACTTGGATAGCCTATATGTCCTTTGTGTTAATTCTAATATTTTTTCACGCTGTAAATTTTGAGCAAATATCTGAATAAAATTTTAGCTTCTTATCACTCATATTTTAAATAAAATATTGACAATTATATAAAAATATTAGGGCCTACTATTCAAATTTTAGTATAATAGGGTATTTTATAGCTATCTTAAAAATATATATATTAAAATTTATATCTTCTTTTGACAAGAACGCATACCGAATTCGTCGTAGTTCATTAACTGCCTAATCCTGGCAAATGTAATAAAAATACACACAAAGAGGTTATATTGTAAACAGTGATTACCTGTACCATTGTACCTAGCTATTGTATTCACATCAAAGGCTCCCAGTTTATTGACAAATAATTGTGAACGTCCTTTTAACAGTGCAACATTCACTCATTACGTTTTACAGCGGGCCTATTGTCAGTCGCTTCAAAGCTAAGTACACCTGAATTATGTGTAATTTCATTTGGCGCAGACAATAAACAAGGGCTAACGTTATTATAATGAACTTGGATATATTATTAACAACGTACGTTCGTGCTTTGTAATTTGATTATTGTTATGTAGGTGATTAGCAATTTCATTATCGTAGTGTGGATTATGTTAAATTTTAATTTTGTTCTTTAATTGTGATTATTTTTTAATATAATAAAAAAAAGTTCATAATGGTAAAATACGATACAGTCAGTAAGGTCTGATACATTGCCATACATTATTCCGTTCCTTTTCTGATGTAACGCTTCCAGAAAACTAATAACTTTTCTGAACCTGAATTTTTATACTTTAACACACTACCTGTCTTAAGTATATTACCGGCAAACTATTTCCACATAACTTTCTATTATTACTATAAACAAAATTCAGGCATCTTCAAGAATTTGTTTACGCTTCAGGCAAAGTTATTTACTGTTTTTCGGCTTACCGTTTTGTTACCGAGTCACACAGAAACTGACCTACAAACGTGTGTGTCTACACGTAAATGTACTTAAAATTTAACGTTTTACTTTTGGCGTAAATGTTCTTACAAAACTATGAGTAAGAATTCTTTGCGTCAATGATGCAACCCGATATGTTAAAGTGACGCATAAACTTATGTCAATAAAGGCGATGTTCACGCAGGTTATGTCTGCTGAAAGTGGTACTTGTTACGCGGATTTAATCTGGAAACATTTTCAAGGTGATTCAGCCAACGTTAAGTAAAAGTGGTCGTTCCTGCGACTTTGACGTAATTCTCTCTCGGCAAGCATCAATCAACAACGTGGAACCGCCGTGAGTATTACGAGTTCTTATAGCTGGCTGTACCTAACCCCAAATGTCACTTTAATTTGTTTTTAACTTGTAATTATTGGATTTATTAATACAATTATTTTCGTATATTTTATAAAATTTTGACTAGTTTGTACGTAAACGATACAACAATTATTGAAAAATTTTCTTCCCTCAAACACTTTTCGGTTCAGGACGTTTTTGTTCTCGTCATTGTTTTCGATATTGTCATTTTGATTTGTTTTTAACTTGTAATTATTGGATGCAATAATACGATTTTTTCGTATATTTTCTACAATTTTGACTAGCTTTTGTGTAAACAATTATCGAAAAAACTTTCTCTCCTCAGACATTTTCGGTTCAGAACATTTTTCTCCTCGTCATTTTTTCGATATTTTCATATTGATTTATTTTTAACTTGTAATTATTGGATGTATAATAAGATTGCATTCATATATTTTGTACATTTCAGACTAGCTTTTACCTAACCGGTACAACAATTATCGAACAATCTTTCTTTCCTCAGACGTCTTTCGGTTCAGGACGTTTTTCTCATGATCATTTTTTTCGATATTGTCATTTTGATTTGTCTTTAACTTGTAATTATTGGATGTAATATACGATTTTTTTGTTTATTTTGTAAAATTTAGGTCAACTTTTACGTTAACGTTACAACAATTATCGTACAAACTTTCTCCATTCAAACGTTCCTCGGTTCAGGACGTTTTTCTCATGATCATTTTTTTCGATATTGTCATTTTGATTTGTCTTTAACTTGTAATTATTGGATGTAATATACGATTTTTTTGTTTATTTTGTAAAATTTAGGTCAACTTTTACGTTAACGTTACAACAATTATCGTACAAACTTTCTCCATTCAAACGTTCCTCGGTTCGGGACTTTTTTCTCATGATCATTTTTTTCGATATTGTCATTTTGATTTGTCTTTAACTTGTAATTATTGGATGTAATATACGATTTTTTTGTTTATTTTGTAAAATTTAGGTCAACTTTTACGTTAACGTTACAACAATTATCGTACAAACTTTCTCCATTCAAACGTTCCTCGGTTCGGGACTTTTTTCTCATGATCATTTTTTCGATATTGTCATTTTGATTTGTCTTTAACTTGTAATTATTGGATGTAATATACGATTTTTTTGTTTATTTTGTAAAATTTAGGTCAACTTTTACGTTAACGTTACAACAATTATCGTACAAACTTTCTCCATTCAAACGTTCCTCGGTTCGGGACTTTTTTCTCATGATCATTTTTTTCGATATTGTCATTTTGATTTGTCTTTAACTTGTAATTATTGGATGTAATATACGATTTTTTTGTTTATTTTGTAAAATTTAGGTCAACTTTTACGTTAACGTTACAACAATTATCGTACAAACTTTCTCCATTCAAACGTTCCTCGGTTCAGGACGTTTTTCTCATGATCATTTTTTTCGATATTGTCATTTTGATTTGTCTTTAACTTGTAATTATTGGATGTAATATACGATTTTTTTTCTCCATTCAAACGTTTATTTTGTAAAATTTAGGTCAACTTTTACGTTAACGTTACAACAATTATCGTACAAACTTTCTCCATTCAAACGTTCCTCGGTTCGGGACTTTTTTCTCATGATCATTTTTTCGATATTGTCATTTTGATTTGTCTTTAACTTGTAATTATTGGATGTAATATACGATTTTTTTGTTTATTTTGTAAAATTTAGGTCAACTTTTACGTTAACGTTACAACAATTATCGTACAAACTTTCTCCATTCAAACTTTCCTAGGTTCGGGACTTTTTTCTCCCCGTCATTTTTTTCAATATTCTATTAATCTATTAAAAATCCAGTACATTTTCTTTCAGTTAAGCACCTTTATAACATGTAAGCTTACATAAAATTTTATTAACATTAAGTTAAGTCAGTGTCTAGAAAATAGGTTAATCAGATTCTATTTTTTTTCTACGGTACTTTCGTCTTGAACGTTTTAAAAGTAATAGTAACGGAAATGTTTTTGTTTAGGTTCTTAAAAATGAAAAAAATATCCTCTTTACAATATTTAAAGAAATTATTTTGTTCAAACAAGTTACTCCTATATTAAAGTAAATATTGAAATTACTAACTTTCGTTCAGTACCGGCTTACAATTTTTTATTACATCAAAACTGATGCAGTTAAAATTATTTGTGCCTTCTAGAAATATGTTTTTTGAAAGTAAATTGTTTTTAATTTGCTTTAGTTTTAATACTTTTTGGAAAATTTTAATATCAGCTATAGAATATACTAACACTTGTGACATTGCCTGAATTTAACAATTTGTACCTGTTTAGGAAAAATCAAAGCACGAATTCAGCAACAACGAAATCAAAAAGTAAAACGTGACCAAGATTAAAGATTCTATAGTAGTTGCTTTAATGCAATATTTTAGCTGCAATGTTACATATGTCAAATTGTTAGAAAATAAAAGCAAATTATCTAGTGAAGTATTAGTGAACAATACTCTGATCATTTTTAGCTGCCAAAAATGTTTATTCGAGCTTACCCTTGATAACAGTTCAATAAGCTCCATGTGTCTGCATTTTTTAACCATTCTCAGTTCACTTCTTTAAACAGAGGTAGCAGTAATGGTTGCCCAAGTCGTTTTAGGAGACTAACAAACTATTTACCAAATTTTCCTTCAGCTGAATAAAATGCGTGCATTTATCAGAGCTTAAATTTTATCAGTGTAATTTCTATCTTTCAGATATAAAAACTACGAATTCTTTTCATGCGTACATCCACACTTATTATCACAGAATGAACCCAACAAGCTCTAGTCAAGAAATGCTTTTGTAAGTGCTCATGTATGTGTTTGTTTCAGACATTGATGATGGTTGTATTGAACGCGCTAATCAATCTAGAGTTTCCAAAGTGTTCGGCGCTTCTTTGTCCGGTCTTGCTGCTTCTGGTGACGGTTCTCCTACTGCATGTGACAATCTACAGGAAAAGCAAACGTTTTACAGAACTGGCCAGTCAGATACCCGGACCTAAATGTTTTCCTTTCATTGGTTCAGCTTACATGTTTGGGACGAATCCTAAAGGTACGCGCTTAGATAGTATTAGTACTGTCATCACCAAATTAAACACTGTAAATTAATCCTAATATTATTAGAATTAACATAATACAATGCTAGTAAAAATAATATAATGGATGATTTCTGTAAAACATAGACCCATTAACGAATATTCCTTAATAGTATTAAGGAATTCACGTAAATTCTTCTGAAGTATTTGGTCAATTTTCAGTTTCCAGATATTTAAAACCTCCAACAACCTAATTTTCTTTATAATAAAGAACAGATTTAGGACTCCATTACTGAGAATAATGTTCCAAGAAATATTTTACAATGTTTGCGTCAAAAATTCATTTTGAATTTACAAAATATACATACATGCATTTAATATTTTATCATACAAAATTTAAGTAATTTTACTATTATTAGGTTATACGTAGCTTAAAAAATCATAATAAAAGTTTACATTTTAAACAATGGTACTTATAAACATATCTTTGAGGCATATATATATATATATATATATATATATATATATATATATATATATATATATATATATATTTATATTATGCATATATTATGCATTATATTATGTATATATTATGCCATTATATTACCATTATATATGTAACCAAATTCAGAACATATATAGTTACCTTTATGAATTTTCGTAAATTTAATATATTCAGTAAACGATGAGTATCACAATAATAAAAACAAATTATACGATAATTAAGTATGAAGATCAATGAAATACACTTAGTTTTTTAATCAGTAACGCTCAAGGCATTAGGTTTCTAAAAGTTCTTTTAAATAATTAAAGAATGTAAATGTTTTTTTACCACAATGGAAACAGTTAAGAAAATTTTGTAGACTAGTAATTGTTTTTCCCAGTTGTAACCATTAATATATAATAAAACTAAAAAAAAAATATATTTGCTCTATCAGAATGTTTCCTTATGAGAAATTACCAAATTTCATTTTTGTTCAATTCATAAATAAATATTTTATCAAAAAATAAATAATAATGTAAAAAAATAACAACAAAGTCATACAGCATACTATAAACAGTAGATACAGGTTTTTCATGGTCATGTATGTATATGGCATTATTTTAACCTTAAACCTAATTCTTTGCAAATTGTTTAAATAAACTGTTTTTAAACAATTTAAACAGATTGTTTATTGAAAAGATTGTTGAATTGAAAATTGGTTTTATTTACTATAATTATACAATTTTTTGGAATAATAGAAAATATTTTATTCTAGAAATTTTACTACATCATATTAGCGAAAACCCCCAAATATTTCCAGTTTCCAATCCACCCCAATTTTACATCTCCTCCGCCCCTTGTTGCATCTGCCACTATTCTCCGTTGCCTAGCAAAAGTTTCTTCTTTAAGCCTCTTTTCTGTGCACTGTCATTCTGCTTACAAAAATATTGTACGACCAAACAAGATGTTCAATAAATTTAACAAATACATAGTTTCATTCCATGATATACTCGACCAGATATACTTCAGAACTATAAAGTTTAATTTATTTTTTACGATTTAGTGTAATTTTATTATTACTTTTTATTATCACTGGATTTTCATTAAATTTGCTAATTTATCTTACATTTTACTCATTAATTCTTATCTTTCTTTGCTAAACCTGTTTTTCAAATGCTGTATCGACGTAAACTAATTTAGTAACATGTTAAACAGTTACTGTATCTTCAAGAATATCTAATTAATATTTAGTTTTTGATGCAAATCCAGACCTCCAAATACAATTACTTTCTAAAGAATTAGTAAGAATTTTTTTATACTTATTTTTTTATACTATGTTTGGCGACCAATATAAAATTGTTTCTTTCTTTCTTTTACTACTTTTTAACTTTTCTTATACCTTTTTATTCTTATTAGGATGCACAAATTATTTATTTTGTAAAGCCTTACCTCCATGTTCTCTTTAAAGCATGTTTTATTATTGGTTCCGGTGATGACAGAACAGTTTTAACAATTTCTTGTACAAAATACTGTCTCAAAAAAACGTTTAGTTAAAATATTTCAAATAAAGAAACGCTTGTATACGAGACTATTTAAACTCCGCAAGTTTTACCTTGATTGAAAATAAAAATATTTTATTGTTTTGTAACTTATGCTTCGGTATGGATTTTGTGTGTGGAAGAAGCAGTTGTCAATCAAAGTTCTAAATCTGCTTACTGCAAGTCAGTAGTTCTGATTGTTCACTAAATCCAACGATTATGAAGTTAGATAGATTTATCTTGCGGAAGGAAATCAGTTATGTCAGGGATTTGGGATTAAGTTCTCGTCAAATTTAATTCATAGATGTTTTGATTTAAGTCGATTCTTGTGAAGTTTACATAAGCCAATTCAATCTGTATTATTTAGTTTAATCAAGCCGGAAAATAAAGAAGCCAATTATAAACGGCCATAATAATGGTATGGCTTATAAATTATTAAACTGAAAGAGTGGGAAACAAAATTTACTCAAACTTTACATATAAAAAAGTACAAATTTGAGGAGAAATTTTATGCTGTATTTTACGAATTAAGTTTGAATTAAAACAAAAATAGGTAAGCAATTTTTAAAATGAAATACTATTACGACTAAGGTGTAAATCGAAAGAAAACCTTGACCGCAGCTGGGTTTGTTTTGTATTTTTGTTTACTTACTCACTCAACGTTTTTGGTAATTTAAATTTTCGATATTAACTTGAGTTACAAATCTTTAAATACCATTATAATAGCAAACTAATTATGTTGATAATCCGTTGTTAAAAACTGTTATTACAAATTTACACTATTAAATTTTAATATTTCCGGGAAGTGGAAAATAAAGTATGCAAACTACACCTTGAACATTTATTTCGTTAATACCATTTTAAAGAAAAAAATATGTTTCCAATAATCAGTGTTAAAATCTGAATAATTATAAATAGCATTTGAAATATTAAAGTAATATCATAAAATGCAAACATGAACCTTGACCGCAGTAATATTCTTTTCTTTTCCTTTTAATGGATATTGAAAATTTTAAATGTTGATTTTTAAGTTGACTAACTGTTGTACGTATGTACAGTGGTATTTCGTACATAACCAGTTTGAAAGTTACCTCCCCAGTTCAGTGTGACGCTGACCCAACAAGCGCAGCACCGACCTCGCAGTTGTCGCCGACAAACGCCGAACGCTGTCTCCATGGGCGAACAAACGTTTCAGTAACTTTATACTCTTTTAAAGTAACTAGTAATGCCATTACCATCACAGTAAGATCCAGAGTCAATAATCTTAAAGTTTATTTAGTGATATTCATCTACATCACTTTTTGAAAGTTCGTTAAAATTGTGATTGTGTATAAATTACATTCAAACTGTTGTTTTTATCCATTCGACACAATTGTTTTGAGAAGAAGAATTGTTTCGAAAGATTTCCAAAATAATTTATGACATCTTTAACATATGATTTAAGCAAACGTAGGTGTGTGTGTCTGCGGGTGTGTGCGTGGTTGTGTGTGTGTGTGTGTGTGTGTGTGTGTGTGTGTGTGTGTGTGTGTGTGTGTGTGTGTGTGTGTGTGTGAGAGAGAGAGAGAGAGAGAGAGAGAGAGAGAGAGAGAGAGAGAGAAAGCACTCTCTATTCAATCTGATTCGTTGTGAAACTTGGCCCGAAATCAGTTTCGTTATAGTGGTTATTCCAAATCTTCATCTTATCTTTTTCAAACCTAATTTCACCTAATTAAGTCAATGAGTGCATAATTTTGGGTTTTATATAATGAAATCTTCTTGAAAATAAGCAATTTAGCTTAAATGACGTTGTTAATAATTTTTGTATATTCAACATAATTTGAATTTTTCAAGTGTTATAGCTGGTTATAGTGGGAAAATTAGATTTAAACAATTTTTTAAGTTACACAATTATTTTTATAGTTTTTTCAGCTGAGAAAGCTGAGTTCAGTTATCAGTTTTTTTACCGTGCAACTTTGCAGTATTGATTTTAGTATTAAGGAATATACGTTTTTATTTATTCCCCATTACATTTCATATATGTTATTTTTTTTCTTAATTTTGTATATACAATTACTGTCCATTCACGGTGTTTGTATAACGGTCTAACCTCTAAAAGGTGATCGTGGGAAACATTAGCTTTATTGCACACAACTTTATATTTTGATAAAAGAGGTAATATTGCAATACAACTTTTGGATTGGTCCAAAACTAAATTCAGTTGTCGTGTTTGTTTCCAAATATGTTCAAGTATGCGCAAATTAAATAAATCTAGTTTCAATCTTATCTTAAAAAACTTATAATTTTATAAACGAGAGATAACGAAACTTGATGTTATACTTTGTTTTTAATGGTCATTTTAGTCTAGACACCGACAAACGGCGATTTTTATGTTCAAATTGTTTGTCAAGGACGGGCGAAAGACACAATCAGTAATGGGCCATTAAAAGAACTAGTAGTCCTGTGGAGTTAGGCTAGTTTACTAGATCTACATGCCTATGAAATTTAGGTAACAATAAACATTAACAAGCGTTTCAACACTTTTAACAACCTACATTTTGGTCTACCTGTGCTAGAACGTAAAACAACAAGTTTGATTCAAATGTCACTAGTAACTCTAATAAAAAATAAGTGTCAAATTAACTAAACTAAAAAATAAAACATAAAGAAAGTATGTTAAATGTGAAAATCGATTTTGAGGGATATATAAAGTTTTCATATCTTCTAAATATTCCCTTACCGATTGTAACACGATTTCGAACGATCTTTTCTACAGTTCTGATAAATATTTTAATATGCCGACGATACGATTCTCATAGCCGAAAACTTGAAATACAGCAGACAATAATTTGTAGAAACAGTAAATAATATCAGTTCGGAATATGGTCTTGAACTTAATATCAATAAAACCAAGTATATGATAATTAGTGTAGTACCTATTCCACTCGCCATTTCTGGTCAACAATCGACCTGTTGACAGAGCCATTTAAGAGACGAAACGTCTGTTAAAATAACATTCCATTCGATCGAAATAAATTATAGAATAGAAAAAGTCGAAGATATCTTTGTTAAATTAAGAAACTACTTTTGTTGGGTAGAGACCTCAGTTAAAAAGTGAAGGCAAGATCCGCAACTTTATTATACAGTGTTTAAAGCGTGGATGTCATTCAGACAAAAATAAAATTCAAGCCTTCGAAATTTGGATATTCCGACGCATCCTCAAAATATCTTGGACGGACGTATTACGAAGTAGCAGAAGTCCAATAGGTAGTATTTGCAATATCTTGAGCAGTATTTGCAATCCACGAAGCAAAAGTTGGTCTCATGCTAATTATAAGATTAAAATGCTTCAGTATTTGGGTCTTGTAGTCGTAGGAATGATCACAAATATCTTCTACTACGTAACATTATCAGATGAAAATTATAGGAGAAAAGAATTCAACATGACAGGCAAACATTAGCAAATAATTCCCCCAAACTGTTCCATAAAACTTTGAATGAAGTATGGATAGCGATGAACGTTGCTAACTTCCGGAACGGACAAAGTAGGACTATCACAAGAAGAAAATAATATCTTAACGCTTCCTTTAGTGACCTTATAAAATGATCTTACTAGATATGTTAATTAAATTTACGTAGGTAATTTCTGTTTTCTTTGATGTTGTTTTATAATGTTTAATTTATTTATTTCAGATATTTTGCAGAACCTGGCCTATATTACGGAGAGATATGACGTAATTTCCGGTCATTGGATGGGTCCAATATACTATGTGGCCATTCAGAAAGTCCAAGATGTTGAAGTGAGTTTGTATTCTTCTTCGACCATCTCGATATCATCATGTGATACTCCGGAGTAGTTATAATTGTTGACTCTAGATTTTTTGCACAAACACAAGTTATGAGGAAATTTGTGTATATTGGTTTTTGATGACCAATTATATCGATACAAATTTAGTTTTTAAATAATTTATATTCAAATCGAGATTTAACAGCGTTGTCTGTATTATACCCCAATTTTAAGACTTGATTAGAGAACAATTTGACACGTTTGTACTGATTATGATTTTTATATTACAGTTTCCAGTTAGGCTCGAGATATTAAAGTATGACTTTTTTTAATAGATCTACGTAGCTTTGTCCTAAAAAAAAGGAATGCAAATGAAGTTTTGTTAAAAGTTGACTAAAAAATTGTAGAAAATAACAGGAAAATATAAACTTGTTAGTTATATAGATAAATTTGCGGTCCTTGAAGGAAAATAAACTACAATTTAGGTTTGGTATGAGTAAATATTTTACATTTATCCATGGTATAAATGTGACTGAGTAATTTTTTTGAATATCTTTATTTTTTATTTCGAAAATATGAGCTTACGTAGCAAGCTTATGTAATTTTTGTTTGTGTTTTTTTGATTACAGGTAATTTTATCTAGTAACACTATGATAGATAAAACTATTGCCTACGAATTGATGAAGAATGGCATTGGTGAAGGTCTCATCGCGTCTTCAGGTTAGCTATTTCTTGGTTCATTGAAGCTTTATATACTTATTACATTAGTATGATTTTTATTTAAAATTTTTAAGTTTTTTTTATTTTATTTATTTATTGTTTGAAGTGACTACTTCTTATCGCAGGATATGGGTGTGTATTTTGCATGGGGAAAATTCAGTTTGTCGTAACGTAACGCTCTACCGTCTCGAAACACATCCATACACACACTCTAGGTTTGGTTAGGTTAGGTTAGGTTAGGTTATTAGGTTAGGTTAGGTTAGGTTAGGTTAGGTTAGGTTAGGTTAGGTTAGGTTAGGACAAATAATTCAGTTTGTCGTAACGGAATGCTCTACCGTCTCTTATACATTGGTTAGGTTAGGTTAGGTTAGGTTAGGTTAGGTTAGGTTAGGTTAGGTTAGGTTAGGTTGGTTAGGTTAGGTTAGGTTAGGTTAGGTTAGGTTAGGTTAGGTTAGGTTAGGTTAGGTTAGGTTAGGTTAGGTTAGGTTAGGTTAGGTTAGGTTAGGTTAGGTTAGGTTAGGTTAGGTTAGGTTATTATGGTTAGGTTAGGTTAGGTTAGGTTATAACGACAAATAATTCAGTTTGTCGTAACGGAACGCTCTACCGTCTCGAAACACATCCATAAACACACTCTAGTGACCATTATTATTTATTTATTATTATTTTCCTTACATTCTTCCTGTTTAAGACGTTTGTTAGACCGGGTAAACTATGATATGACTCAATCATTGAATTTATTTTCCAATACATAATAACGCGCACTGAATTCTACAAACAAATTATTCTAACTTCATTATTAAAACTTTCTATCAGTATTTTTCAATACTAACTAAAGCCGTACGATGTCAACCCTGCACGTGTACACTATCCATTCCAACACGGCTTTCTTCGATCGATAACTTTCAACTCGATGAGTTGAGGGTTTTAGAAATAAAATCTTTTAATAAAAAAAATAAAATGGTGTTTAAGAGCGTTTCCGGACATATTAAAACTATTTTAATTATTTTGATGAAAGGAATATACACACTGGTTTCCGTATGAGACATTCTGTACGTATGTAAGCTTAATACATTTTCGAAACAAAATATGTACTCAACAAAGCCGACAACACTGTTCTGACACGTGTGACCAATAAGGTGGGAGAATTTCCATAGCACCGCCAGTGAGTCCCAGCTTTATTCACTTCGCTGGCTCCATATGGTAACAACAGCTAATCTTCTATTTGATTTCTTTGAAAGAACTATTATCACATAGTGTGCCGTTGTGCAATTATAATATAATTAATACTCTAAGGAAGCAAGCTTTAGTGGCAAGAACACAACTTTCTGTTTTTAGATGCAACTTACTCACATAGATGCTGCCGTGGCGTTCTGTTGTATGTGACGTAATAAAATAATGTAATGAGTACTAAAAGTTCTGTAATAAAAGTTCTCTAATAAAAGTTTGTGAAAAAATTACCTACGGAATAATTATTGCGTCTGTATGTTTATCGCATACTGTATAAACCAAAGAAACAAATGTAGGTAATATACATAACAAAGCCACAATGTATTGTGTGTTCTACTGAGGACCAGTTGTAGTTTTAGGTCTTATTTGATCGAGCTAAGCGACGTCCCTTCATCTAGACACCATTTGGCATTCGGTTTTTGTGTTTGTTACGCAAATGGAGCAAACGCATTAAAACATTGTTTTGAAATTTAGTATGAAAGTTCCTGGTATGAAGTGCAAACGACGTCTGTGTAAGATAGTTTCCAATTAACTTCCGTTTTAAGATGTGGCGGTTTAACAATGACAAGTGTTCACAGTTTAGCCAAACTCAAAGAGAGATTGTTTTGAAATTTGGTATGAAAGTTCCTGGTATGAAGTGCAAACGACGTCTGTGTAAGATAGTTTCCAATTAACTTCCGTTTTAAGATGTGGCGGTTTAACAATGACAAGTGTTCACAGTTTAGCCAAACTCAAAGAGAGATTGTTTTGAAATTTGGTATGAAAGTTCCTGGTATGAAGTGCAAACGACGTCTGTGTAAGATAGTTTCCAATTAACTTCCGTTTTAAGATGTGGCGGTTTAACAATGACAAGTGTTCACAGTTTAGCCAAACTCAAAGAGAGATTGTTTTGAAATTTGGTATGAAAGTTCCTGGTATGAAGTGCAAACGACGTCTGTGTAAGATAGTTTCCAATTAACTTCCGTTTTAAGATGTGGCGGTTTAACAATGACAAGTGTTCACAGTTTAGCCAAACTCAAAGAGAGATTGTTTTGAAATTTGGTATGAAAGTTCCTGGTATGAATTGCAAACGACGTCTGTGTAAGATAGTTTCCAATTAACTTCCGTTTTAAGATGTGGCGGTTTAACAATGACAAGTGTTCACAGTTTAGCCAAACTCAAAGAGAGATTGTTTTGAAATTTGGTATGAAAGTTCCTGGTATGAAGTGCAAACGACGTCTGTGTAAGATAGTTTCCAATTAACTTCCGTTTTAAGATGTGGCGGTTTAACAATGACAAGTGTTCACAGTTTAGCCAAACTCGAAGAGAGATTGTTTTGAAATTTGGTATGAAAGTTCCTGGTATGAAGTGCAAACGACGTCTGTGTAAGATAGTTTCCAATTAACATCCGTTTTAAGATGTGGCGGTTTAACAATGACAAGTGTTCACAGTTTAGCCAAACTCAAAGAGAGATTGTTTTGAAATTTGGTACAAAAGTACCTTGTATAAAGCCTCAAACCATTCACCGATTTTTTTAGAAATTAGGTACAAATGTACACTGTGTAAAACCTGAAAGACCTATGTAGATTTTTTCCTATTCACTTCTGTTTCATAATTGTAGCTTCCAATTTAACGATGTCGATTTTATTTGATGATTATTTCCTGAAAAGCTGGCCTTAAAACCAATATACGAAAACCAGTGTACCAGTAGTATACTAAAACTAACCTGACTCAGTTCGGGGTCCATTTGTGTAATTTTACACGCCTTGAAAGTAAAATGTAACGTTAATTTTTACAAAATTTATTGATGATTATGATTGCTACATTGGAGTTTTTTAAATTGTATAAACAATTATTTTGGGAAATTCCCTTCATTCTTAATATTTCATTGATCCAGCAGCGTTTCAAAATATATTTTTGTTTTATAAAGTAAAACAAAAATTGTGGTAGTCGAGGTAGTGGCAAAAGAAGTAAAAAGTTTAAGTATTCAGTTTTTATTATTGGTGTATATTCGTACAATTGTATTGCTAAATTTAAATTTGCTAAATTCGTACATTTGCTAAATTCGTATCGTGTATTGCTAAATTTAAATTTGCTAAATTCGTACATTTGCTAAATTCGTATCGTGTATTGCTAAATTTAAATTGGCTAAATTCGTACATTTGCTAAATTCGTATCGTGTATTGCTAAATTTAAATTTGCTAAATTCGTACATTTGCTAAATTCGTATCGTGTATTGCTAAATTTACATTTGCTAAATTCGTACATTTGCTAAATTCGTATCGTGTATTGCTAAATTTACATTTGCTAAATTCGTACATTTGCTAAATTCGTATCGTGTATTGCTAAATTTAAATTTGCTAAATTCGTACATTTGCTAAATTCGTATCGTGTATTGCTAAATTTAAATTTGCTAAATTCGTACATTTACTAAATTCGTATCGTGTATTGCTAAATTTACATTTGCTAAATTCGTACATTTGCTAAATTCGTATCGTGTATTGCTAAATTTACATTTGCTAAATTCGTACATTTGCTAAATTCGTATCGTGTATTGCTAAATTTACATTTGCTAAATTCGTACATTTGCTAAATTCGTATCGTGTATTGCTAAATTTACATTTGCTAAATTCGTACATTTGCTAAATTCGTATCGTGTATTGCTAAATTTAAATTTGCTAAATTCGTACATTTGCTAAATTCGTATCGTGTATTGCTAAATTTAAATTTGCTAAATTCGTACATTTGCTAAATTCGTATCGTGTATTGCTAAATTTAAATTTGCTAAATTCGTACATTTGCTAAATTCGTATCGTGTATTGCTAAATTTAAATTTGCTAAATTCGTACATTTGCTAAATTCGTATCGTGTATTGCTAAATTTACATTTGCTAAATTCGTACATTTGCTAAATTCGTATCGTGTATTGCTAAATTTACATTTGCTAAATTCGTACATTTGCTAAATTCGTATCGTGTATTACTAAATTTACATTTGCTAAATTCGTACATTTGCTAAATTCGTATCGTGTATTGCTAAATTTAAATTTGCTAAATTCGTACATTTGCTAAATTCGTATCGTGTATTGCTAAATTTACATTTGCTAAATTCGTACATTTGCTAAATTCGTATCGTGTATTGCTAAATTTACATTTGCTAAATTCGTACATTTGCTAAATTCGTATCGTGTATTGCTAAATTTAAATTTGCTAAATTCGTACATTTGCTAAATTCGTATCGTGTATTGCTAAATTTACATTTGCTAAATTCGTACATTTGCTAAATTCGTATCGTGTATTGCTAAATTTACATTTGCTAAATTCGTACATTTGCTAAATTCGTATCGTGTATTGCTAAATTTACATTTGCTAAATTCGTACATTTGCTAAATTCGTATCGTGTATTGCTAAATTTAAATTTGCTAAATTCGTACATTTGCTAAATTCGTATCGTGTATTGCTAAATTTAAATTTGCTAAATTCGTACATTTGCTAAATTCGTATCGTGTATTGCTAAATTTAAATTTGCTAAATTCGTACATTTGCTAAATTCGTATCGTGTATTGCTAAATTTAAATTTGCTAAATTCGTACATTTACTAAATTCGTATCGTGTATTGCTAAATTTAAATTTGCTAAATTCGTACATTTGCTAAATTCGTATCGTGTATTGCTAAATTTACATTTGCTAAATTCGTACATTTGCTAAATTCGTATCGTGTATTGCTAAATTTAAATTTGCTAAATTCGTACATTTGCTAAATTCGTATCGTGTATTGCTAAATTTAAATTTGCTAAATTCGTACATTTGCTAAATTCGTATCGTGTATTGCTAAATTTAAATTTGCTAAATTCGTACATTTGCTAAATTCGTATCGTGTATTGCTAAATTTAAATTTGCTAAATTCGTACATTTGCTAAATTCGTATCGTGTATTGCTAAATTTAAATTATTCACAATGATATTAAAGAAAATGGGATACGTTACATATATAAAGCACGAATCTTGTACAATTTGTAATGCTATAATAATTGTAATAGTTGGGCATGCAGCACAATTGTTTCGTTATTAATTAATAAATATATATTAATGAAGTTATTTATATACAGTGTGCAAGATATATTTAAATGAACACACTGTTAAACATTTCGCGTTAAATTGATCGGGTATTTAGTATTACGGCGTTAATTATAATTTAAATATTTATTATTGAACTTATTTATACACCCTAAATAATTTTAAAGTAATAAATATTTAATGCAAGACAAAATGTTGTAGAGGGCTTTGAACTCACTTAGATTCGTAATAAAAAATCATAGCGGTATGAATGTAACTGGGGGAAATTAGGTCACCAATAGAATTATTGTTCATTTCAAGAATACTAATTATGTGTTTACTGTAAGCGTGAAGCTTTTTAACATGTATAATATTTTGTTGGTTATGTTGTTGAATTTCGCACGTCGTGTGATACGAGAAATTTGTATATATATAATGTATATTTGTATTTATGTATGTATATATTTGTATATTGTATATTGTATATTGTACATTTGTATATTGTATATATATTTGTATTGTATATATGTATAATGCAATTTGTATATATAGCCTATATAAATTTGTTTCTTTGATATATAATGGTATATTTTGCTAGTCGCAAGTCTCATATTAAATTAATTAAAATTGAAAACTTTTTTTGATCTTACCCGGGTTCGATCCGGGGGGGGCGCTTGTGAGACAGACGTCATAACGACTACACTACGGAAAATACGAAGAATTATGACAGGTGTAAATATATGAAATGAATCGATAATTTAATTTTGTTATTTATATTAAAAGATCAGTTGTTTTACATTAATTCGTAACGGTCAGCTGATAGGCTATTATAAGTTTCAGGTTATGTTGTTAAAAAACAAACTATGTATCGTTTTTTTTTGAAAAAAAATCGTAATTAAAATAACAATTAATATATAGATTATTTAAAAAAATATAATTATAATGCTTAAGCCAATATATATATATATATATATATATATATATATATATATATATATATTGTTTTTGAAGGTTTTATGTATATGTAAGGTTTTTGAACCAAATGTAAAAAATCACGTGGCGTGTTTTCGAAAAAATTACACTAATTAAAATAAAAATCAGAAGAAAACATTATAATGACTATTATTTTTGGTTCAAGAACAGATTTGTTTTTACATACTATTCGAGTTATTACCAAATTATTTTTTTCTTCGTACAAAATATTGATACCAGCTCTTATAAATACGTATTCAATTGAATAGCATTTTCGGAATCAAGTTTTTGTACGTATTTACAGTTCGAAATGTCAATTTAAATTTTAACTAAACAACGTCAAATTAATTCTTAGCTGAGAAAAACAGTCATTAATTGGTACGAAATATAATGGGCACCTGTGTAAATCGCACTTAAGTAAATTTTGTAATGTTTTCGAATGGCTGCGTACATATATGCTGTTATTTTGAAATGTATTGTGGCATTAGTTTCTGTATGCTCGTCTGTATATAATGCAGAATAATGTTTACTTTGTACACTGACTGTTTGTACTAGGAGAAATATGGAGAAAACACAGGAGGTACCTTAACCCCACGTTCAACAACAACGTCATCGAAAAGTACGTGGAAATATTTTGTTCCAAAATGAAAACCCTGACAGACGTGCTGGAACCCCATTCAGGCTCGCCGGTCCTTAACGTTGTCCCATTCGTACAGAATTGTGTGTTCGACATACTATGCGGTAAGATTGTTTTCTTTAGTAGGCTACTAGGAGCGTATATATGTAGGCTTAATAACGTGAAACCAGTAATCTTTCGAATGTACCTATGTATGTATGTTATTTTATTCTCGGAAACATCACTAACGATTTTGATAGTCTATACTATGTGGTAAGATTGTGTGTTTTTTTAGTACTATAAATTTAATAACATGAAACCTTTCGAATGTACCTATGTATGTCCTTTTCTTCTCGGAAATATCTCTAACGATTTTGATATTATTTTGCATTATAATATTTTGAGCCCAAAAAATCGATCTAGGTTTTTCTTTGAGGAAATTAATTTTAAAAATATACACAAAACTAAATGTGTACATACCATGTAGTATATAGTGAAACTATTGTTTATATTTAATTAGTTGGTAGGTATAATATAACACAATATTAAATATAAATTAATTTTCCCAAATAGAATTTTTTATTTTTGAAGGAGATATTTTTTGTTTATTTATTAAGATAAGATAGAAGTAATGATATATATATATACGAGGGTTGATCAAATATAAACGAGACTGATTTTTTTAAAAATTTATTGCTTACTTACAAATTATTCTTGATACAACTTAATTTTCTACATAGTTTCCCGCACGAGTAACACATTTTTCCCACCGGATTGGAAGTTTTTTAATTCCATCTTCGTAAAAAGTTCTCGGGCGTTCATTGAGCCATTGGAGCACGAAGGTCTCCACCGCAGAATCGTCTTCGAAACGCTGGCCTCCAAGCGCCTCTTTGAGTGGCCCAAACAGGTGATAGTCGCAGGGTGATAAGTCTGGACTGTATGGAGGATGTTCCATTGGTTCCCAGCCAATTTGATCGAGTTTAAGCCTCGTAGCGTTCGCCGAATGTGGTCGGGCATTTTCGTGAAGAAGAATGACGTTTCTCGCCGGTTTAGATTTCCTTTTCCTTCGAAAAGACTGTTTTGCGGCCTCTAAAACATCGCAATAATATTATGCATTTATTGTGCGTCGTTGATGGAGGAATTCTACGTGAAAGGCGCCTTGATTGTCGAAAAATACAGTGGCCATTACCTTCCCGGCCGACGATCGTGATTTGGCATTCAGGTTTTCTACTGCTTCCCGTCCTTCGGCGAATTCCTTGTGCCAAGCAAAAACGCGAGCTCTTGACAGGGTCCTGTCCCCGTATTGAGCCGTCAATCTACGAAAGATTTCAGTCGGATTGACCCCCTCCTTGGCCAAAAACTTAATAATAATTCTCTGCTCCACGGAAACGTGCACTTCACTCTCACTCATTGTATAGTTTTATACTGAAGGGTCCGAACGGAAATGTTGCCCGTCTACGCCCGTTCCAAACCTGCCAGGCTACCTGAAACCCCACCCTTTAGAGTTCAATGTCCAACGGAAAAGTTTTTAGAAAGTCAGTCTCGTTTATATTTGATCAACCCTCGTATATTGCAATGAAATAAAACACGACAAATCTAAGTAATCATAAATATCCTTTTCTCTCAAAAACGGTTTTAAAGTTTATGATAAAATTTTGGGATATAACATTTTTTGGATTATCACAAAAATTAACTAGATGTTACTCGTTGCGAAATTGGTTTGAAATAGAAAAATGCGAATGATACACCAAATGAATACTTTTAGCTACGAAAAAATCGAATAGAAAATTTCAATAGAGCCAAGATATTCAACAGTTTAGAATACACCCCTCCCCCACTATTCACCCTAATACCCCTCCCCACTATTCACCCTAATACACTCCTCCCCCACTATTCACCCTATAACGTACAAATCGTGTTTACTGTATATCACTTGCTGTATACCTTCAGCGAACAGCTTGTGCTATGTTTATTTAAACTCTTTCCGTACTTTTTCAAAACCAGTAGGCCCCTAAGTTGATTTTCAGAAAAGGAGGGAAGTGATAATAACTATTATTATAAAAAAATGTTTAATTTCAAATAATATATATGTTATAATCCGCGTTACACCTAAAATTTAGTAAATTTTAATAAAATACTTGGAGCCGTTTTTCGAAATGCTTTTAAAATAACAAACTCAGGTTGTTTTGATTATTGTTTTTCCAGAAACAATGATGTCAACAAAGAGCGATTTACAAAATCCAGCTGCAAAACAGAATAAGTATATTGAATACCTTTTAGGGTAAGTATTTATTTTGTAGTGTAGAGTGTTTTTTATGAGTTAAAAAAATGTTGGTTGCTTATTACAATTTTAAACTATGTACTTAT
The DNA here is from genome assembly GCA_022606455.1 of Callitettix versicolor. NCBI lineage: Eukaryota > Metazoa > Arthropoda > Insecta > Hemiptera > Cercopidae > Callitettix > Callitettix versicolor. The sequence continues at coordinate 27,393,369 of CM040191.1, forward strand.
TAGTGAAAATAATTGACATTTGTAGCAGAATATTGACGTAGCAACTTGAATACGTTTTGTACTTTCCTTTCACGTATGAGCAGGCGTGTATATTTACTCATAATATTCGTTTATATAAGTGTCGACCATGTAAAAAAATAATGAAAATCACTTTTAAAACAGCATTATTAATATACATTTCGGAGAAAGATATATCAATGGTCACATGATACTGTATAATCCACCGCTCTCAACAAAACAAATTTGTGAACGCTGTTTAATTTTTTTTTCATAGTTTTTATAATAATCCCATTCGATAGGAAATTCCACGAAATATACTGTACTGTTAAATGCCCGCCATTTAAAAAAAATGTTATTTTTTCTTAAACTAAGTTTTATTGATTGGTTTGTACTGCGCAAAATTTCAGCTCGAGGCAACCCATTTCGGTTAAGCTGTTCTACAGATATAAATTATTTTGTATAGTCAGTAAGTAGACATAAATAAAAGGAATTTGTTTCTTTACACATAAAACCACCCCTGATTTATGTACGTAAATTACGAAAACAACTTTTATAGAAGAGGACAACTTATACAGTATAAAGAAAGTATATTTTAAGCAATAAAAACTTTGTACATTATTACTTCTTAAGCTGCGTGTTCCTAGACACGACTACAGCTATAATCAGTCAACGATTATCGCGGAGGCTGTTCTTCTAAATGTACACGTTACCCGCGATAACCGCTAGAGTCGCTAGCTTCGATCGTTAAGCGATTAAGGCGTCTGATTTCGGAGCAGTAGTAACCGCAAACGCTAGCTTTGCAATACTTTCAAAAATTTCTTCACAAAATGCAAAACTGATGCGGAAAATATATCATAGCCTAATATATTAGAATGTCTGTTTTTTGTTTGCTATATATTAGCATAAAAAGTTATTGTAGAATATTATAAATCTACTATCTTGAACTAAATTAGTAATTCAAAGAGTTCTTAAATAACGTAGGTCTAAGTAAAAATTGTTATCTTCTATTATTTAAATTTAATATCGCACAAGGGAATATCTCTGTTTGTTTCTTAAGGTAACCATAACAGCATTACTGATTTCTTGCTTTTAAATAATTGATGCACTCTTTTTCTGGAAAAGAAACTCATTATTTGCTTGGCAATCATACAATCTTCTTTACTAGTGTATACACTAAATATTATCTTTTCTTCAAGGTCATAATTAAATTCAGGAAACTATCGATCAATGAATCTATTAAAACTAAGTGCCTACTGAAACACATTAGCGTTTTGTGCTTGCTGTGATCGCTAAGCAACTATCGCGCCTAGGTAAACGTACCTTTACTTTTTGTAATAACAAAATATAGTTAAAAATCAGTTCATGTAAGAAGCTATGTGGCTAATGTTTTCCGTATTTTTGAAGGCGATTATAAAATAAAATCACGCTATTCACTCTACTACTGACAAGTAAGTTAAGGCGTTTAAAAACTCATTAAGGGCAGTTTTTGGTTTCAGAGTGGTCACAATACTGCACAACCGAATGTTTAAGCCGTGGATGTACGTGGATTTTATTTTTAACAGAACCTCGAGCGGCAAAAGTTACAACAAGAAAATGAGATATTTACAGAGTTTTGTAAAACAGGTAAACTAAGTCTTATCTAACTGCAAATCTAACTCCGTTTTTTAGAAGTTTTAACAAGTTTTAGCTTGGTAATCTCGGATATTTCATATAAGTGTAGCTTTCAATAAGATCAAAGTGAAGTATTGAAATAATATAACTATTTTACTACCTCGAAATTGAGAAATAGTTTGACTACGTCACTATAAAATTAAAAAAATATGTTGACAATTATCTCACTGTATGATTTAGAAATTGACTAGAATAAGTCAATACTTATCATATATATTGACTATATCACTAATCATATAGAAATTGACTATTTTGACTCCTTACGGAAAGTATTAAAAATGTAATACGTTGTATATATCAATATGTAATGTGTAGTGGAATTTCTATATATAGGCCTATTATAAGAAATTGACTATATTGATTAGGCTATCTCGCTACAGGTAAATAAAGTATTAAAAAAGTATTATTACTGTAAAAAATATATCTAAAAATTTTCAAAAATTAACAGGAGGGACGACTGTTGAAGAGAAAGTTTGAAAGGAGCCAATCAGAAGCGAGCGAAAAAGTATGATTTTGAAGAGCCAATCAGAAGCGAGCACGTCAGGTTTAATGTACACGTGTTGAATAGAGGAGGGGTATGAGGTGGAGATAGAAAATTATAAATAAGACGGGTCATAATATTAGTGACCAGTATAGATATAGTTTTTGAAGATGGAGGTTCTCCAAAACGCGTCAACGAAAGTAGAATTGACGAAGCTAGGGAAGGCAGATCATTGAACATCGGGACAACTGACATAGGGACAATAACTGACATAGACTGAACATAGGAACAATAATCCTAGCAGAAAAAAAATATATATGTATATATATATATATATATATATATATATATATATATATTTTTTTTTTTTTTTTTTTTTTTTTTTTTTTTTTTTTTTTGGTGTTTAACGTCCGACTATAGTGCACACTTGGGCTAATGTAGACGATGGGATGATTTATAGCGTATTAAAATGCCAAGCCCTCGCCGGGAATCGAACCCGGGTCCTCGGGGTGAAAGCCTAGTACGCTATCCACTAGGCCACCGAGGCGGCTGAAGAAGAATATAAAAAGAAAGTAAAAAATATATTTTGAATTTTGCTATTTTGAATATAGGCTATTAGTTTGAAGAACCCTTAGAAACAAAATGAATGGCTTTTACTTAGTTGTTTGTCTGTTTGTGTTTAAAGGTACAATGCTCGGAGAATAAACGAATGTACCTATTTCAAAATGAAATTTGTCTTCCTTGTGAGTCTTCCCTTATTTTGGGATGATTTTTAATTACAACAAAACAGGGCTTTTTAAGAAATTTTAATAAAAAATTTTTGCTTAGTTGAATTTCTGAAATTTTGTTAAGTACTTAAACAAAACTTACAGAATTGGTCTGTTCACCTGATAAAAATTCTGTTTGGGCTCTACCAACAAATACCTAATAAAATTTCCAAGTTCTCATTTTTTTTTAAATATTTTGTTTAATTTAGTCAGATAGTCTAAAGTCAGTGTGATAATTTTAATTTAAATATATGTTCCAGATCGAAATAGAAGAAAAGAAACCTAAATCACTCTAATTCAATTTGTAGTTATTAGTATTCACGTGTTACCAAAGTTAGTAGGCTATAGCGTGAAATGTATGAGGAGACTTTGAGAAATTAAACCGATTTTCCGTAATGCTCCGATAATTTTCGAATTGCATATTTTTTGTGTGAAATAATACAATATACTTTATGTTTTGATGCTTAAGTTTTTCATTTAACAATGCATGAATTAATTCCTAATGTTCTTACTGCTACCTTTGTAGATCCGTGGTGCCCTTTTCTACAATCCTGAGTTGCTCAGTTACTGTCCCGTACTAGTCACTTCGTAAAGTCAAGCATTTGGAGAGAAATTCACAGGTGGTTTACTTTGGCCACTTCCCTGTTCGTTACAGAAGTGCTTTCATTTACTTGCTATGTTACTTTTCTTTTAATATTTTCGCCTTACTTTTGATCTTTATCATTGAAATTATGCTTCACTTGGCCATTGTGAAGCGAATTTTATTGTGTTGTGAGATCGCAACATTGAATATAAAAGTACTAAAATAATAAACCGTATTCGAGGTATATGAGCACTCGCTGCTAGTGACATCTTGCGGTAGAGTGTTCAACTACAGTTAACTAGATAATATTACTCTCTATTTTCTTAAACGTCTCCACCCGCTGTCCTTGCAGCTTACAGCGTTCGTAACGGCAGATCGTCCAATTACTTGGACTCCAGCCGCTGATATCGAGCACGCTTTTTATAATGGTGGCTGTACTTCTAGCCCATTTGTATTCAATGATTCAATAATTATATATTACATTGTTACTTATGTTTTTATCCATAATAATCTGGGGAAATAATGTCCGCCCTTAGAGAGTTACTAATGCAGTGGTAAGGCTAAGGTACATTTTGAGTTTATCAGGTACCCCAAGACTCCGTTTGGTTCAGTCTTAGGCCGGCGTCATTCACTCCATCAGCACAGGTCGCTTTACACTTTAAAATCAGTCAAGCTATGTGGAGTAGTGAATGTGTGTGTATTGCGTAGTACGGTGGAATTTCTGAACCTGTATCCCTAAACCTGTTCACATCAGCAGTCTCCACCGGATTCGTTTGACCATTTTTAAATAATTTAATTGAATGTGAGATATTGCCTGCAATTGTGTTTGACAATTTATTTTATCTTCACATACCAAACAGATTATTGTTCACAATGTGATAAATTTAACAGGCGACTTTGTTAAACTGCTTGATAATGTAGGTGTTACCTCTATTTGTTATTGATTTTTTCCTATTTATAATTCAATTGTAATTGTAAAAGTATTTTTTTATTATTCCAGGCTATCGAGGACAAGAAAACTGAAATGAAAAAAAGAAAAAATCCAATGCTAATTGAAAATTATTATATAGAAAAATCAGGTGAGAAATGAAACCAATGATAAGATACTTAGATCCTAGTTATTCATAAGAACTTGTTTTAGTAAATTTTGAGGAATTAAAGTTCACATTTAATTCCAAAATGGGAAATTTTGTTAGAAATAAACTCATATCGTATTGCGATCCCCCGCTGAGTGTATAAACAGAAATGACATAAAAATTTCATAAATTGAACTTGATGCAGCTCATGATTGTATAATATTCTTTGTTTATGTATTGCGTAAGTAGGATATTTAAGTTTAAGTTTGTAAGTCGAATTAAATTATGTTATAGCTTAATGATTGTCGTAAACAATACGTTAGCGTTTAATCGATAAATCGAATGATTGTATCATTCCTGTCTGTGAATACATATAATTTCCTGTTTGTATTTACAATTTATTCAAATTTACACCGTAATATTTATTCTAGATAAAACGAAAGGTTCTCTCTTCTTAGACTACACGTTGGAACATGCACAAGAAGGGAATTTTTCTGAACAAGAAATTATAGACGAGACATGCAACAACATGTTTGCAGTAAGTATTTTGTGAATTAAAACGATCACGTAATGTTTTAATTCAAAACAACTCAAATTTGTTGACGTGAAATAGCTTTTTACATTTGTACTATTAGGAATTAAAATTATAATTTTAATAATTAACCTAGATTAAACACTATTAACAAAGAAGTGGAAAAATTGTGAAACTGCTGACGTACTGCCTGTTGTTATAAAGAATAACGTATGTAGAACAGCAGAGAAAAACTTGGGGAAGATGTCGTTAAGTGACTGTTGCTCCAGGAAGATATTCCATCCAGGCGTGTTGGTGAGGAACGGATTGGCAATGTGTGGGGACAGTTTTGCGTACACTTCTTCCCATTTTAGTTTTTGTTTAAATAAACTGTGGCACAAATGAAAGGATGTTGGAACAAGATTTCGGGAAAATCTTTAGAGTCGAATAATTCAAGAGTGTTCATTCTTAGGTTTTTATAACGTATAGAAATAGTTCAACGGATATAGGTACATTGTAAAGTAATTATTAAAAGACATTTTTGATTCACCTATTGGAGATTTCTTAAAGAATCCCGGTTAGGATCCAAATCCTAACAGTACATAAAAAAGTTAAAAACTGAGAATGAAGAAAATTTCTGGTATATCAGTATCAGTGATGTTCGCCATTTTAATAACATGGCGTATTTTCTATAACTGTATGAAATATGTGAACCAACCACAGAACTAACATTCATAAAATCTTTACTAAAAAATTACAATTTACGTTGTTTCCAGTTTTAATTTGTAGTTGTTAATGTTTTATTTTTTGTGTATTTAGGGTTTCGATTCTGTAGCGTATGCAATATCCTTTCTTATCTACGTCTTGAGCAAAAGATTTGATATTCAAGTAAGTATTACTTTTAAACTTAAGGTAATAACTTTTTTGTAGTTTCAATTTTCGTGTAACAATCTATTTTATAATTATTACTTTGTTCGATGAGAACAGCCTGGAAGATTAGGCATATGCACGTAAAGTAATTTTTAATTTATCAGAAATTTTAAAATTCGTACATTGATGATGGCAAAAACAATACTTAATGAAACTTCAGACAACTTACAGTTTTTTCATTTTTAAAACAAAATGTAGTTCTTACTAACTTTCTTCGAATAAGTCGTTTATTTAGGCGCTTTCAAACCACTTAATAACAATTTAAAAAACAATCTGACAACTTTAATTTTTTTCAATATTATATTAATGTTTCCAAAAAATATTGTTAAAAATTTTCTTTTAAATAACTAATGTTATTTTTGTGTTAACAAAAATAATATATTTTTATTACAAAAATATTTTCTATAGGAAAATATAGTGGAAGAAATGCAAGAGGTGTTTGGTACGTTGGAGGACAAACCTTACTCACTGAAAGAGTTAAACAGCCTGAAATACTTGGATCGCGTCACCAAAGAGGTGCTGAGGTTGTTTTCTCCAGTTCCGTATTTGGCTCGCCAAGTTACTCAAGATACCAAACTGCCTAGTAAGTGTCTTGAAGTGTTTGAAATAACAGACGAATGTACAGAATACCCGGAAATTACTTACCAAAAACATTGAAAACAGACTTTATAGGACAAAAAAGAATTCATTAGACATACCTGTCTCCCTTTGTTTAAGCGTGTATGATTCAAATTTAATCTCACACAATAGTTTCATAAACAAATCGTTAGACAGAGCTAAACTTGTCTATAACTTAATAATTTAATATTTTTTCTGTCTTTTACCTTTCTCTTGTAAATCTCTCTGTTATTAAACCAAAAATAAAAATCATGTATCACGTTTTCTTTTCCTTTTTTTTTTTTTAATTACAATAATTTGAACAAATGCTTTATATGCATCTGAAACTCTTACACTCAATAATAAGGGTTTACTGGACAACCTGGAGAAGAAGGAAAGAAAGTTAATAAGGAAGATATTGGGCCAAAACTTTAGAAATAATGAAGTAAAATTGATTTCTAATAAAAACCTGTATCTCAAAATTGAGAGACTCTCAGATAGCATGAGGAAAAGACGACTTAGTTTTTATGGCCATATTAGTAGGATGAACAGCAGTAGACTTGCTAGGCGGATCTTTGCTTTCTTCAGAGATCGGAAAACGAAGAGTAATTGGTTCAGGCGGGTCCAGGAAGACTTAACTGAGCTGGCGATATCAGATGAGATGATTGATGATGTACTTAAACTGCGAAAACTTTTACATAATGAAAACCTAAGGTTCCAAGAAAAACCAACATCTAAAAGGGGCGGGGCAGTCTCGGATGAAAGAAGGAAGGCAGCCTCGGATAGAATGAAGCAGTATTGGATACAGCGGAGGGCAGCTAACGCACATCAAAGTAATTGATTTGGCGTACCCCAAAGTGGGTGATCCGGATGAAAGAAGAATTTGAACAAAAATACGACAAATGAACATAGCCAGTTTTTTACAATATAACCTAAACGTTATTATAGCCTATCACCTGTTATTTACAAATTAATATAAAACTTAATATAACTACCAGAATTAAATTAACTATTCATTTCGTATACTTAAATCGAAGAAACTTCTTCGTAGTTTCCGTAATGTAGTGGTTATTGCGTCCGCCTCAAACGCGTAAGGTCCCCAGTTTGAGCCCGGGCGGAAACACAGTAATTTTTAATTATAATTGATTTAATATGAGACTTACGACTCGCAAAATGTATCAATATAAACATTCCTCTAATCACGCGTCCCGCAACATCTAACGTCAAAACAACAATATTTAACTTAACATAGTTTTATTGTTTTTTGAAGCCATTTTATTTAACTTGCGAAATTGTTTTAAAACGTATACCAAATAATTACATTCTTATATCAAATTGCAATTATATATCTTCAGCAAAATTAGAATCAACATTAAATTTGTGAAGATCTCGTTGTAGACTGGCTGACGACAAAGCGGGTTAGTTATAACTGTAATGCAGTTTTGTACTCTTTAATTTTGAAATTTCATCTTCTAACCATAGAAAATTCCCCAAGTTTTGGTAAATAATTTTCAGTCATGACGTACAGTACTTATATGCAGGCATCCTAGCGCAGAACAATGGTAGCCTTATAAACCAGTCATATTTTTCAGATTATTATCAACAGCTGTAGAACGTGAGTTCAGGGCAGATAATTACTTATAAACTTCATTTTTTTTTTGGTACTGAAGTACTATGTTTATGTAGGATTTTATGTAAATCAAGATGCTGACACTTTTAAGATTTATATATGGGTTTTTTAATGTTGAAAGAGTTTGAACAAATATTGAATATGAAAGTTATATCGTGATATGGGGCAGCCTGAAGTGTCTAAAGGTTTATGGATGATAAACCACGATTTGTCGTAAAGGAAATTGCTATATTTTCCTTTACAACATGTGTAATTAGTATCACACATAATAATATAACACACACAAAATAATATAACATCTTTTCTATATGTTACCCGCAAAGTTTGAAATCCGGCATTCTATAGAATGCACGATTTGTCTAGTAAATGTATGAAATTTATATTTCATGTTTGATGTTATTTAGCATCAAACATTCTATTTTTACGTATAATTTCTACATCCATTTCGAAAAAATAAATCTTTGTATAAGTCGAACCAGAATAATTTTTGCTATTAAATTATTATTTTACAGTTCTCGCATGCTGTTGAAACGTAATAAAATTACTCAGAAAAGAAAACTTAAAATAACTGAAATATTATTTTAAGACAAGCTTATAGCTTACGTCTTACTAAATTTGTATTGCAGTTTGGAAATTAGTGTAACAGATCATTTATAAAAGTGAAATATGAACACTTTATTTTTATAGAGTTTATAATAATAATTGTAATAATATAATTATTAGAGTTTATAATAATAATAATCATCCGTCGATTTTTTTTTAATCTTAAAGGCGGCTACACTCTTCCGGAAGGCAGCTCAGTGATTGTCATGATCTTCCGGTTGCACAGAGATCCTTCAATTTATCCGAATCCCAACGTCTTTGACCCGGACCACTTCTTACCGGACAGAAGCTCTTCAAGACCGGGGTACTCTTATTGTCCGTTTAGTTTAGGGCCAAGGAATTGTTTAGGTAAGACTGAATGGTGTTTATTTTTTAGCGTTAATTTATAAGAATCATTGTTTGATTTTCTAGAAATGTAGATTATAAAAGCATAAATCGGTAAATACTTCATATAACATCTCAGTATTATAATAATTTAGAAGTACGAGGGTTGATCAAATATAAACGAGACTGATTTTTTAAAAAATTTATTGCTTACTTACAAATTATTCTTGATACAACTTATTTTTCTACATAGTCTCCCGCACGAGTAACACATTTTTCCCACCAGATTGGAAGTTTTTTAATTCCATCTTCGTAAAAAGTTCTCGGGCGTTCATTGAGCCATTGGAGCACGAAGGTCTCCACCGCAGAATCGTCTTCGAAACGCTGGCCTCCAAGCGCCTCTTTGAGTGGCCCAAACAGGTAATAGTCGCAGGGTGATAAATCTGGACTGTATGGGGGATGTTCCATTGGTTCCCAGCCAATTTGATCGAGTTTAATCCTCGTAGCGTTCGCCGAATGTGGTCGGGCATTATCGTGAAGAAGAATGACGTTTCTCGCCGGTTTAGATTTACTTTTCCTACGAAAAGACTGTTTTGCGGCCTCTTCCATAGCTCAACTGGAGTTCATCTGCAATAAATCGCAGCGATATACGTCTGTCTTCGTCCAGGAGCTTCCGAACAGCATCAATGTTTTCGTCCGTGACGCAAGTGGTCGGGCGACGATCATGGCTGAGGTTTTCTACTGCTTCCCGTCCTTCGGCGAATTCCTTGTGCCAAGCAAAAACGCGAGCTCTTGACAGGGTCCTGTCCCCGTATTGAGCCGTCAATCTACGAAAGATTTCAGTCGGATTGACCCCCTCCTTGGCCAAAAACTTAATAATAATTCTCTGCTCCACGGAAACGTGCACTTCACTCTCACTCATTGTATAGTTTTATACTGAAGGGTCCGAACGGAAATGTTGCCCGTCTACGCCCGTCCCAAACCTCCCAGGCTACCTGAAACCCCACCCTTTAGGGTTCAATGTCCAACGGAAAAGTTTTTAGAAAGTCAGTCTCGTTTATATTTGATCAACCCTCGTAGATTATAAAAGCATAAATCGGTAAATACTTCATATAACATCTCAGTAATATAATAATTTAGAAGTATATTAATAATTTTAAGTAATTAATGATCACTTATAAGTAAAAATGCAGAACATCTTTTCTATATGTTACCCGCAAAGTTTGAAATCCGGCATTCTATAGAATGCCTAGGCATTGTATATAATGCCTAAAACTAGCCGTCAATGTATGAAACAATTTATATTTCACAAATTTCCTACGGATTCTATAGAATACCAAATGAGAGACCGGCAAAGTATTAAATACATCTTCGATTCGTTTCGAAAGTAGAACGAACTCTAAAATCAATCTCGAAATACAAGCCAACAAAATGAAAATGAATTCGGAAAAAAATGTCCCACTTCTTCTTTGGGAGCTACTGAGCGCTTTCCTATTCCTGACGTCGACAAAGGGCGATGTGATTCGCGCAATATACTGGTAGCTCTAATGAGTGTGACAGAAAATGGTTTCTATCGACTTCTAAAGGAATTTTAAAACCAGTATATGCGAGATCACAATTCACTTTATGCTCAAAGAACTTGCTTAGAATTCAAGATATTCCTGACCACGAAATTCCTCTCCGGTCAGTTGCAATTACTCAAGAATTCATCAAATGTATGTGTAAGACAAAGTGCCAAAATATGAAATATTTTGCTTGAAAAATGTAATGATATGTAATTCAAGCCTGCCATGGGCAACAAGTAGGTTAATTTTTTATTGTTTATATTAAAATTTTGTTTCCCTTAATAAGAAAGACATAAATTATGTTTTGTACAACTTTCATTTTTCTTTACGCATTTTGAATACATTTTTTTAATGACACACTCATTATTTTTTCAGTATAACCTCATCAGGACGTTTTTTCATATTTTGCTAAAATATCATTTTCATTCTATAGAACGCATAGGTATTATATACAATGCCTCGGGAAAGTATATAATACTTCTCATATTTCATACCTTGTTTAAAAACGTCCGGCATTATATACAATGCCTAGGTATTCTATTGAATGCCGGCAACATACACAAAACATTCTGTAAAATTCGTTTTTAAAAATGAAAATCTATGTAGACAGAAGAGAATACGAATTAGTAAATGTGTTATATTTACTATATCTATATATAAAGTATCTTACCATTTTTTTTACAAAATACGAGTTATAGTAACTAAATAACCTGAATGGGGCTACAAAACATTTTATTTATTACCAATTACATTACGAAGTTTATCCCCTTCAATGGACTCTCCTTGTTGATACTTACAACACTCTAAACGAATTTTCCATTGTTTAAAACAGTACTAGAGAAGTCAGTTTGTGTCATCTGTTGAGAACCTCTGAAGGCTTCGCTTGAATCACACTGTGAAATGTCATCACCTTAAAAGCTCCGATTTGATATTATAAAATAAATAAGTCACAAAGTACGGTGATGCCGTAATTGGCAAAGAAACGCATTCACAGACCAGGCGGAATGAAAAGCACATTATCTTAATGAAACATCCAGGAATTGCATTGAAGTGATGCATCTTCTACAAATCGGATCATTGTCTTCTAATTTGTTCACGAAGGGCTGTCAGAACTTAGAATGTTGAATGACTGTCTGACTTTCGGAAACGCAGTGAACGTAGACAATTCCACGCTTGTAAAAAGCGATCATCATGGCCTTGAATTTTGATTTGTTTATTTTTGATTTTTTTCCTTGATGAGGTAGGCTCTTCTAATGTATCCATTGGAGCTTTTATTCTGGACCATAGATTAAAAAAAACAGGATTCATAATAAGTAATCACTATGTCAAATAATTCTGGATCATTATCAGTGTTGTTTAAAAGGTCAGCACAAATAGTCATTCTCGGTAACTTTTGCTCTGAAATGAGAACTGTTGGCATCATTCTTGTGCAAACTTTCTGCATGTTTAATGATTCATGCAAAATCTGAGACACTTTCTTTTTTTATTCCTGACATTTCATTGAGAGCTCGGAGAATCAGACAATGATTTTCGCGAATGTGGAAGTTGTCCGTTTTTTATGTTGAGGATCGTCTTCGTTCGTTTCATATTCTTCATTAAACATTTAAACCATTCAAAAACTTGCGTGTGCGATAAACATTCACTGCCGTACACAGCCTTTAATATGGTCTGAGTTTCTGTAGCGGTTTTTTACAGTTTCACAAGGAACATGTGAATTTGTTGCTCCATCTGAACACTTCACATTTTTATGATCAATACGCTGCACAAGGACTTGAAACGGGCTATTACTGCAGCGAGACTGTGCGACATACAACAGTGGCCATCGAGCTCAGGTTGGGGGAAGTATTAGAAGGCACAGACATGTTCGAACCTGCTGCAGCGCGTTAATTGTTTACAGATTGCAGCACCAGTCCGGTTATTTAATGGCACAACTCGTATTACTAAAGTTTTGTAAAAATATCTTTAAAACATATTCATTTTGTATTGGAAAAAATATTCAGGACTGTGTTATGTTTTTTTAACAGATAGCAATGTGATTATATCACGAAGATGATAAAAGTATAATAGTTTAAATATTAATCTTCAGTTCTACCTTCTTTACAAGAAATAAAATTATGAATTATTATACTCTATTATTAGAAAGTCTTGATTAGTGACTACCACTCATTCTAAATAGGAGGAGGGGGTTTCGCATGCAAAACAGGTTGATTTTTGGAACCGTTACTTTTACGTGGATTTTAGGTGGATTTACTAAACCGCTATACTTACTTTACAAGCAGAAAAACACTGAACTGTCATTGGTACTTCATTTTTTTATTTAAACCACCAATTTTTCAAATTTTAATAATGACTACTGTAGTATACACATTTCGACATTATACAGTAAAATGTTGATTACACGTTAAACATGGTCAAAAAGGTTTCACAAATATGTAATAAAATTATTTCAAGTACTTCAAATTTAAATTAGTTTTTTACATTCCAGGTCACAAGTACGCTATGTTAGAATTGAAATCAGCCGCGGCCAGTCTTCTACGCCGCTACTGGTTAACCCCTGTGGATATGAAATTGGATTTGGCCAACAAATTGAATTTGTTCACCACTAACGGAATAAAAATCGGTTTCAAGAAAAGAACCATTGACAGACCTGTGATAAGGAACTACGAAAAGTTGTCAAAAGAAATAGTTACAACTCTAGAACCCTACAACGTACAGTTTAAACAGACCTACAAATTGTAGAAATTATGTTTTCAACACTTAAAAATATCGTACTTAATTTTATATAAAATTGCTTTAATAGGGTGAACAATTAAAGTAGATCAATATTATTAAGTAGTAAAATTCTGTGTTCTAAATTTTCGTCATTTATTAAAAACATTCCTTTTTAATATTGCTTAAATGGGAAAACATTTTCCATCTCCCTAATTACCAAAATTAGAACTTTAAGCCTATCGTTAAAGTTATGACTAATCATTATCGTCTGCATCACCATCGCCATTAATCGTCAATTATCAATCATCGATCATCAATCATCAATCATTAATCATCAATCATCGATTATAAATCATTAATCATCAAACATCAAACAGCTAACACCAATCACTTATCACCATCCCAACCACATCAACGCCATCACCAACATCACCAACCTCATCACCATTAACATTATGACCTCCACTTTCTCCTCTTCATCATCATCACCATCATTATTATCACCACAATCATCCTCATCATGCCCATCATCACCACAATCACTATCATCAAAAGCATCACTATTATCACCACCATCATCACCACCGTCATCACCATCATCATTATCCACCACCTGCTCCTCCTTTTCTTCCTCATCCTCCTCCCTATCACAGTTACTATTACCATCACAACCACAATCACCATCATTCCCATCACAGCCACCATCACTATCATCAAAATCACCGCTATCATTACCAATATAATTGTCCTCCTCCAACTCATCATCATCATTATCATTACTATCATCATTATTATCATCACCACTATCATCAACACCACCACAATAATTCCCATCATCACCACCATCACACGTTGATGATTGACCATATCACCGTTTTCATTATCATCATCATCACCACCATCATTATCGTAAAAACCATCCCCATCGTCACCACCATCAATGTCTTCAAAATCATCACAATCATCATCACCATCATCGTCACCATCGTCATCATCTTCATCATCATCATCACCATTATCGCCATCATCACTATCATCACCATCATCATCATCGCCATCATCATCATCACCACCATCGTCATCATCTTCATCATCATCATCACCATTATCGCCATCATTACCATCATCACCACCATCGTCACCATCGTCATCATCTTCATCATCATCATCACCATTATCGCCATCATTACCATCATCACCACCATCGTCACCATCGTCATCATCTTCATCATCATCATCACCATTATCGCCATCATCACCATCATCACCACCATCGTCACCATCGTCATCATCTTCATCATCATCACCATTATCGCCATCATCACTATCATCACCATCATCAAAACCATCATCATCAACACCATAATCATCATCGCCATCATCACCACCACCACCACCACCATCATCCCTATGTCCTGTGTCCCTATATCCATCATCGTCAAATAACATTCCTTAGATGCATAATTTATGTACAAGACTTGTAAGCCTTGTTCACCCAAGTCTAGATTTATGATGCCGTCAGACCAGCAGGTTGAGGACGTTTTATACTTCATTTCTCTGTCCATGTTCTCGAATTGATAATTCTATGTCCATGGGTTTTCAGAGATCTTAGCGATGTTCACAAGGTCCACAATATTAATAAACTTAATAATCGTTAACGTCTGAGGCATACTATTTATAAAGTTAAGATTGATATTACATAAAAGATCTAACAAACACCTTGACACAATAAGCACACATAACGAAAAAACACATAAAAATTAAAATTAACTATTACATTATTTTATCCAATTTTTCGATTTGGTAAAATAACAACACCAAGTTTTTTCACCAGGAAAATCAATTCAGTCGTTTCAAAATGACGGTCATTTAAAATCGCAATTACTACTGATCATTTCTAGGTATTCAGTACTTAGTTTTGACAAAACTGATATTTTAGATCGTCATCTTGGTACCTCTATATTAAATGTAATTAATTTCCTTAAAATGTGAAAATATTTGCTTTGAAATAAATGTTAATTGACATTTTATAAGCCTTACATTGTACATTTGAAACATAGAAGTTTACTGTACTATTGAAAATAGTGATCAATTATAGATTTTCTGAATTTTTGGAGACTAAACATGTAAAACGTGGAAGTTTTTATTTTAACATATAATTCTTGCAGAAATGTTTCAACAATAAAAACAATATTTTGACTTTTATATCTTGACTTATTATTGCATTTAACAAATAAACAATTATTATTGTTATTTTTAGTAGACATACGAATTTTTATTTACCACATTACTAAAACTAGTAAATACTTTTTGACCGAGCGAGACAAAGTCTCCGTTTTAACTTGATCGTCGGCATTTCATTTGTGTGTTTCTTACACACTTTTTGGACAAACGAATTAACTGATTTGCTTTCAAATTTGGTATGGTGGTACCTTTCATAAAGCCTAAACGACTGTTGTTTATTTCTTTCCATTTGCTTTCATTTGAAGATAGCGGCCTCAAATTGGTCAATGACCGGGTAGTTACTGCCTATTTCTTGTTATACTGGTTGATCGGCTCCTCATATAATATTTTTGACCGCTTCATGGAGAAAAAGCATAAAATGTCCAATAACGTGTGTCCAGTAATATGTTTTTCTAAATATTGCATTTAGCTTTTAAATGGGCGAAGAAGATTGCGAGCACGTCACAGCGCTATCGTGAAACGATGGCCAGGAAAAATAATTAAGCATATACTGCGAGGTCTATTGTTCTTTGAATATATTAGGTGAAACATTGATTAAAAATACGATCTTTACAAGTGAAAATTCTATTAAAACACAGATAACGGATCTAGGAAAAAATATGTACATATTTCTATATATAAATTAAAAGAACAAATTTCATATATAAATTAAAAGGATAACGAATTCAGTGAAGTTTTAGAAATTAGAAATCACCTTATTTGAACTGTTATCTAATGACACGGACCCTTAAAACTTTCAAAAAGCAATAACGATTCCTTACAGCGCGTGTTCATCCCTAACGACTCTATTTACAAAATGTCTCGACCCTCTTTTCTCTCAATCTCAGTAGTCTCATTGCTGGAGGGGGGAAGAAAGAGAGAGAGAGAGAGAGAGAGAGAGAGAGAGAGAGAGAGAGAGAGAGAGAGAAAGAATCTCTTCCAACGTGTTTCATTCAATATCGTTTTAAATACATACTTTTTGAACATTAGGCAGCAAAATATGTTTGTACAACTAATTTATTAATGCAAATTTTAAATATAGTAATACAGTTTTGAAATTGATAAAATCAGATATTTATGTTTGTTTTGTATCTTGAAAAGGTGAAATTTTGATTACAAATGCAGACGAATCTTGTTACGCCGGTAGTAAAGTGTGAAATTTTTTGAGGTCGCGAACAGTTGCGTGCGTGTATGTATTAGGTTTCTTATACATCAGAGTTGGATCAATCATTAACGAACGGGTCAAAATGAACTAATCTTTTAAATGAACTACTCCGTGGATTAGATTGTGGCGACTATGTAGGTCGTCTCGCAATCAGTGATCCTTACGGCTTCTTATGAAACTGCAAACATTATCTACAACAGTACGCCGAATAAACAAAAAGTACCGAACGTTATCGGCATCCACGGCACTTTCGAGCACAGTATACAGTATGCTTACACATTATAGCCTACAGTTTGTTTATTCTACAAGTATTTAGTTCAGTAGTTCATTTCGTTCAACTCTACAATAGCTCGTGAACGAACGACTCAGTTTATTCTACTAGTGTTTAGTTCGATTATTTCAGCAGTTCATTTCGTTCATTAGCACAACTCTACAATAGCTCGCGAAGGAATGACTCAGTTTATTCTACTAGTGTTTAGTTCGATTATTTCAGCAGTTCATTTCGTTCATTAGCACAACTCTACAATAGCTCGCGAAGGAATGACTCAGTTTATTCTACTAGTGTTTAATTCGATTATTTCAGCAGTTCATTTCGTTCATTAGTTCAACTCTGACAATAGCTCGCGAAGGAATGACTCAGTTTATTCTACTAGTGTTTAGTTCGATTATTTCAGCAGTTCATTTCGTTCATTAGCACAACTCTACAATAGCTCGCGAAGGAATGACTCAGTTTATTCTACTAGTGTTTAGTTCGATTATTTCAGTAGTTCATTTCGTTCACTAGTTCAACTCTACAATAGCTCGCGAAGGAATGACTCAGTTTATTCTACTAGTGTTTAATTCGATTATTTCAGTAGTTCATTTCGTTCACAAGTTCATCTCTGAAATAGTTCGCGAACGAATGACCATTATATTCTACTAGTGTTTAGTTCTATTATTTCAGTAGTTCATTTCGTTCACTAGTTCAACTCTACAATAGCTCGCGAAGGAATGACTCAGTTTATTCTACTAGTGTTTAATTCGATTATTTCAGTAATTCACTTCCTTAACAAGTTCATCTCTGAAATAGTTCGCGAACGAATGACTCAGTTTATTCTACTAGTGTTTAATTCGATTATTTCAGTAGTTCATTTCGTTCACTAGTTCAACTCTACAATAGCTCGCGAAGGAATGACTCAGTTTATTCTACTAGTGTTTAGTTCGATTATTTCAGTAGTTCATTTCGTTCACTAGTTCAACTCTACAATAGCTCGTGAAGGAATGACTCATTATATTCTACTAGTGTTTAATTCGATTATTTCAGTAATTCACTTCCTTAACAAGTTCATCTCTGAAATAGTTCGCGAACGAATGACTCAGTTTATTCTACTAGTGTTTAATTCGATTATTTCAGTAATTCACTTCCTTAACAAGTTCATCTCTGAAATAGTTCGCGAACGAATGACTCATTATATTCTACTAGTGTTTAGTTCGATTATTTCAGTAGTTCATTTCGTTCACTAGTTCAACTCTACAATAGCTCGCGAAGGAATGACTCAGTTTATTCTACTAGTGTTTAATTCGATTATTTCAGTAATTCACTTCCTTAACAAGTTCATCTCTGAAATAGTTCGCGAACGAATGACTCATTATATTCTACTAGTGTTTAATTCGATTATTTCAGTAATTCATTTCCTTCACAAGTTCATCTCTGAAATAGTTCGCGAACGAATGACTCAGTTTATTCTACTAGTGTTTAATTCGATTATTTCAGTAGTTCATTTCGTTCACTAGTTCAACTCTACAATAGCTCGCGAAGGAATGACTCAGTTTATTCTACTAGTGTTTAATTCGATTATTTCAGTAATTCACTTCCTTAACAAGTTCATCTCTGAAATAGTTCGCGAACGAATGACTCAGTTTATTCTACTAGTGTTTAATTCGATTATTTCAGTAATTCACTTCCTTAACAAGTTCATCTCTGAAATAGTTCGCGAACGAATGACTCATTATATTCTACTAGTGTTTAATTCGATTATTTCAGTAGTTCATTTCGTTCACTAGTTCAACTCTACAATAGCTCGCGAACGAATGACTCAGTTTATTCTACTAGTGTTTAATTCGATTATTTCAGTAATTCACTTCCTTAACAAGTTCATCTCTGAAATAGTTCGCGAACGAATGACTCATTATATTCTACTAGTGTTTAGTTCGATTATTTCAGTAGTTCATTTCGTTCACTAGTTCAACTCTACAATAGCTCGCGAAGGAATGACTAAGTTTATTCTACTAGTGTTTAATTCTATTATTTCAGTAGTTCATTTCGTTCACAAGTTCATCTCTGAAATAGTTCGCGAACGAATGACTCATTATATTCTACTAGTGTTTAGTTCTATTATTTCAGTAGTTCATTTCGTTCACTAGTTCAACTCTACAATAGCTCGCGAAGGAATGACTCAGTTTATTCTACTAGTGTTTAATTCGATTATTTCAGTAGTTCATTTCGTTCACAAGTTCATCTCTGAAATAGTTCGCGAACGAATGACTCATTATATTCTACTAGTGTTTAGTTCTATTATTTCAGTAGTTCATTTCGTTCACTAGTTCAACTCTACAATAGCTCGCGAAGGAATGACTCAGTTTATTCTACTAGTGTTTAATTCGATTATTTCAGTAATTCACTTCCTTAACAAGTTCATCTCTGAAATAGTTCGCAAACGAATGACTCAGTTTATTCTACTAGTGTTCAGTTCGATTATTTCAGTAGTTCATTTCGTTCACAAGTTCATCTCTGAAATAGTTCGCGAACGAATGACCATTATATTCTACTAGTGTTTAGTTCTATTATTTCAGTAGTTCATTTCGTTCACTAGTTCAACTCTACAATAGCTCGCGAAGGAATGACTCAGTTTATTCTACTAGTGTTTAATTCGATTATTTCAGTAATTCATTTCCTTCACAAGTTCATCTCTGAAATAGTTCGCGAACGAATGACTCAGTTTATTCTAATAGTGTTCAGTTCGATTATTTCAGTAATTCATTTCGTTCACAAGTTCATCTCTGAAATAGTTCGCGAACGAATGACTGAGTTTATTCCAGTAGTGTTTAGTTCGATTAGTACAATAGTTCATTTCGTTCATATATGGATAGTTTGAGCAAAGAACACCAATCGATTTTACAGAATCACTTTTGGATCAGAGCGGGGACAAATCGAGCTACGGCTGATAATTTTACCATAATTTCACCAGCACATCTTGCAGCTATCTTGTAAAGAAATTTTTTTCTTAGAAAAAATTTAATGTGTTCTAACTTAAATACAAACTTATTAAATATTATAACTTATTATAATATTTTATAATAATATTATTAAATATTATAACACTTATTACCGAACTTCTGTTACAAAATGTACTGTTGGAACGGCCATCATGTTAAGACCTTAAAATGCCCCTGATTTCTAAATCAGTTTTTGAGAAGTTTTTAAAAAAGCCTGCAAATATAAATACGCGTTTGAGTTATTAACGCTCTGGAGATAAAAATTATAGTCCGATTTAATTCAAACGACACGAAAATACATTTCCTTAACATACTGAACGATTTCGCTACCCATAAAATCAAGTTTCACATCAGTTTCAAAATGGCTGACATTCCAATTCTTAAAAGCATCATAACTTTCTTATAATACAAATCCTAGTTCAATACTGTAATCATCGTTTAGCAATGTTAAATTGCTAAGAAAATTTATGCAGACTTTAATGCTGATTATTGTGGCGATGCGGACTATGAGAACAAAGGATCGGCGTTAACGATAAGAAAAAGCAACGGTAGTAACTGCAGCTCGAACTAAGATCGTTTAGATATGCAGTTCAGAGTCTCAGCATTGTAACAGATGCTTTAGTTACATCGACTACCGATCCGTTCTAAAACATATATACTGTTTATAAATTTTAATCCCTTAAAAAAGTGATCTACAAGTCAGGATCTATGTTCATTTCAAGGGTAAGTTTTTCAAAAAGGAAAAATATAAAAATTATTCGATATTTGCTTCCACAGGACTATTTGCTTCGTATCGCTATTATCATAATCTTGTTATCATATTATAGTTAGCGTGGTAAACACCGCTATAACTATAAACTATTATGTGTTATAAAGTGGCCCTGTACAGTAGATATTTACGTAAAACAGTAATCTAGTCTCGAACCTGACTCAATGAAGTCATGCAAGCTGTGTTTCTCTAACCTACATCAACTGAACAAGGGTTTACATTATATGAGCTCACATTATGGCTATACATCTTGTTACAGTAATGGCGACCGTAAATTGTGGCAGTAAGTAGCATCTGCCATCTGAGAGTAACAAGGCTATCAAATAAGTGATTAGAATACGGTGCTCAGTGTGTGACGGTTGTAAAATATACTCATAATAGCTGAACCGATTTTATGTTGATCTTTACTGGCGATAAGGACACTAGAGTGTGACATTTTAAGTTATACCACAGTGTGTGTTAGCGTTGATCAGACGAAAATAAACAAGGTAAAAGAAATAGTAAATGTGTGCATAGAAATAATAGCAAACTTAAACACATGCAATTAGCATTGAAAAAGCAGGTTTTGTATTCTTTTTCGTGATTTTTAACTCTGAATAAAAGGTCAACTCTATATAGTCTACTAATTTCTACCTAGCTTTTATGGATCTAACAAAAAACAAATGTGTAACTTGATTGAGTTCACATTTTTTAATACGATTGATTTAAAATTGGCGCATAGACAAATTTTCATGAACAACATGGACAAATACATTAGCAAAATACGCTCAATTGAAAAAAAAATGGCAGCCATTTACAAATTAAAAAAAAATCTTATCTTCTTATATTTTTTTGAAAATCTGATTTAGCAATTAAAATATTAAATTCCATTAAGGAAACAAAAATGAATCTCACGGATGTCACGGCTCATATTTTTATTTTCAATGTTATTTCACGTTCTACTTTATACACATTTTAACGCTTAATATATTGACAAATCAATACAACTGTACATCTGACGTGATAGAAGCAAAATTCTAAAAGTATTTTCTTTATTTTACCATTTTTGAAATTTTTTTTGAACATCGTAATCAGCATTACAATCTGATTCGTTAAGGAAACAAAAATGAATCTCACGGATGTCACGGCTCATATTTTTTATTTTCAATGTTATTTCACGTTCTACTTTATACACATTTTAACGCTTAATATATTGACAAATCAATACAACTGTACATCTGACGTGATAGAAGCAAAATTCTAAAAGTATTTTCTTTATTTTACCATTTTTGAAATTTTTTTTTTGAACATCGTAATCATCATTACAATCTGAAAATAATAGCGTATTAAACATCCAAATTACATTGAAAATATGAAAATAAATCCTGACCGTTGTAAAAAAAATTCCTAATTTTGAAATGCTAATTTATGCAGTTGTTAACACTGATCACGGTGTTGAAATCGGATTTTCAAAAGCATTTGAGATAAAAAAGTTACAGATTTTTAAATCTTTGAAATATCCGCCATTTTGAAACTGTTGGAAGTAATAAATCAAAATTAAATTAATTTTACTACGAGGGTTGATCAAATATAAACGAGACTGATTTTTTTTAAAATTTATTGCTTACTTACAAATTATTCTTGATACAACTTATTTTTCTACATAGTCTCCCGCACGAGTAACACATTTTCCCCACCGGATTGGAAGTTTTTTAATTCCATCTTCGTAAAAAGTTCTCGGGCGTTCATTGAGCCATTGGAGCACGAAGTTCTCCACCGCAGAATCGTCTTCGAAACGCTAGCCTCCAAGCGCCTCTTTGAGTGGCCCAAACAGGTGATAGTCGCAGGGTGATAAGTCTGGACTGTATGGGGGATGTTCCATTGGTTCCCAGCCAATTTGATCGAGTTTAAGCCTCGTAGCGTTCGCCGAATGTGGTCGGGCATTATCGTGAAGAAGAATGACGTTTCTCGCCGGTTTAGATTTCCTTTTCCTACGAAAAGAATGTTTTGCGGCCTCTAAAACATCGCAATAATATTGTGCATTTATTGTGCGTCGTTGATGGAGGAAATCGACGTGAAAGGCGCCTTGATTGTCGAAAAAATACAGTGGCCATTACCTTCCCGGCCGACGATCGTGATTTGGCCTTCAGAGGCGCTCTCTCCCTTCTTCCGCCACTCCATACTTGCCTGTTTCGACTCGGGAGTGTAATGGTGAACCCATGTTTCGTCACAGGTGACAATCCGGTTTAATAATGCCTCACCATCTCGTTCGAATTGGGTCAATAGTCGCTGGCAAATCTCCAAACGATTCCGTTTGTGAACGTCGGTCAAAATTCGTGGAACCCACCTTGCAGATACTTTGCTGAGTTCCAGGTTTGATGTAACGATTTTTTGAACGCTACCATAGCTCAACTGGAGTTCATCTGCAATAAATCGCAGCGATATACGTCTGTCTTCGTCCAGGAGCTTCCGAACAGCATCAATGTTTTCGTCCGTGACGGAAGTGGTCGGGCGACGATAATGGCTGAGGTTTTCTACTGCTTCCCGTCCTTCGGCGAATTCCTTGTGCCAAGCAAAAACGCGAGCTCTTGACAGGGTCCTGTCCCCGTATTGAGCCGTCAATCTACGAAAGATTTCAGTCGGATTGACCCCCTCCTTGGCCAAAAACTTAATAATAATTCTCTGCTCCACGGAAACGTGCACTTCACTCTCACTCATTGTATAGTTTTATACTGAAGGGTCCGAACGGAAATGTTGCCCGTCTACGCCCGTCCCAAACCTCCCAGGCTACCTGAAACCCCACCCTTTAGAGTTCAATGTCCAACGGAAAAGTTTTTAGAAAGTCAGTCTCGTTTATATTTGATCAACCCTCGTATATTACTATATTTGTTAATTATATTAATAACTATAATCGAATTTGTATCTAGTTTAAAGCATATCGGACGAGAATTACTACATTTTTTAGCTAGAATAATAAGAACGAGGTATCGACATTAACTGTAATAGAAAAGCAACGGGAGTAACTGCAGTTCGAACTAAGAACCTTCAGGTACGCAATTTAGAGAGGTACGGCAGAGTGACTGGTGATTTAATCATATCGACAACCAAGCCCCTCTGAAAAAAATATATAAAATTTTAATGGCCCTTCAAAAAGTGATCTAAGAAGTCAGGATCAGTGCTCCTTTTAGGGTATCGGGTTGGGTCATACCTGTATTAGTTAATTAATAACTATAATCGATTTTGTAGCTAGTTTAAAGAAATCGGATCAGACTTACTATATTTTATTTAGACTAATGTTAACTAGGTATCGGCGTTAATTGTAAGGGAAAAGCAAAAGGAGTAATTGCGGTACGAAATAAAAAACTTCAGGTACGAAATTCGGAGAGGCGGCAGAGTGACCGGTGATTTAGTCACAACGACAACCAAGCATGTCTAAAAAATATATATAAAATTTTAATGACTCTTGAGAAAGTGATCTATGAAGTCAGGATCGGTAGTCATTTAAAGATCTCGGGTTCGGTGATATGTGGATGGTTGTTCTAATTTTGCAGTACAAATTCGCTAATGCAGTGTTGTAATATTTACTATTTTAAAATTATTTTCAATGATTAAAATAATTTTAATAAGAACCAATATTTTGAACTGCGCAAAGAGCTTAAACATTATTATTTGCAAACTTTACATAAGAGTATGAATTTTTATTGCTTCTGATAAAATGTAAAATGCATTTGAAAACAAAAATATTTTAAGGACTGTTTTCGTTAACGTAAACATCTACCTAATCTTCAGTAAGAGAGTAAAGTTAGTTTGTGTTATAGTGACGCTTGATGAAAAAAGAAACCCATTTTTATATAGGAAAAATTGAGTGGATAACTGTAGGAAAATATTTAAGCATACACTACACGCCCAATGTATGATGTTAATGACACTTTAGTCAAATATTACTTAGGAGTTTCCTTTCTACAATAAGTAGTAAAGCTGTTAGAAAGCGCAAGGTCAGGTGCCACGATAAAACAAACTGCCTGTACTTTAGGCACGTTTATTGAGAATGGAAGTCGTAGTTCAATGCCAGCTTTATTAGATTATCGGCAATTTCAGACCATTTTTACTGAATGTTTTGGTATAATTTTTATCTGAACAATAATTAATGGGGTCTACAAAAAACAAGGTGGCCATTCATAGAATTTACTGAATTTTATCGGACATAAATAGTTTTAAGATGGTAGGTAAGGTGAGAAGGACAGTGTTATCGCAACTTGTGCTCAGGAAGTTGCTTTAAATGCAAATTGTTTTCCAATAGTCGTTGTCTCACCCTCCTTAACTGTTTATTCATCAGGAGAATTGTGGGCAAAGCCTCGTTTCTGAAAACATAAACCTGATCTTCCAGTATTTATTCAGTGTACGCGGTACAGATTTCGTAGTGATAGCAGTACTTGGGTCTAGTGACGTCATATTATATGACAATTCAGTTCTTTACCAAATCCTAGAAAAGTTGCCAGTTCCAGCTGAAATAAGACTCAAGAAATAAATAGGTCAATGAAACAGTAGATCTCGTTGTGTATTCTTAATTAGCCCAGCATGGGCTGCAGACTAGCTGCACCTATTGAGAGGATTTAGACGTCCCTCGCGGTACCCGAGTCTAACACACACTTACACTTACGACTTTAACACTTTACACTCACACTAACATTGAGGGAGGCGATAAATAGCCTTAATGTGCTTTTCGCCTTAAAATAACAACAACAAAAATTCCTAATTAGCATACAAAGCGCTCCACGACAGCCTTAGTAACACTTTACACTTACACTAACATTGAGGGAGGCGATAAATAGCCTTAATGTGCTTTTCGCCTTAAAATAACAACAACAAAAATTCCTACTTAGCATACAAAGCGCTCCACGACAGCCTTAGTAACACTTTACACTTACACTAACATTGAGGGAGGCGATAAATAGCCTTAATGTGCTTTTCGCCTTAAAATAACAACAACAAAAATTCCTACTTAGCATACAAAGCGCTCCACGACAGCCTTAGTAACACTTTACACTTACACTAACATTGAGGAGGCGATAAATAGCCTTAATGTGCTTTTCGCCTTAAAATAACAACAACAAAAATCCTAATTAGCATACAAAGCGCTCCACGATAGCCTTAGTAACACTTTACACTCACACTAACATTGAGGAGGCGATAAATAGCCTTAATGTGCTTTTCGCCTTAAAATAACAACAACAAAAATTCCTAATTAGCATACAAAGCGCTCCACGACAGCCTTAGTAACACTTTACACTCACACTAACATTGAGGAGGCGATAAATAGCCTTAATGTGCTTTTCGCCTTAAAATAACAACAACAAAAATTCTAATTAGCATACAAAGCGCTCCACGACAGCCTTAGTAACACTTTACACTCACACTAACATTGATGGAGGCGATAAATAGCCTTAATGTGCTTTTCGCCTTAAAATAACAACAACAAAAATCCTAATTAGCATACAAAGCGCTCCACGACAGCCTTAGTAACACTTTACACTCACACTAACATTGAGGGAGGCGATAAATAGCCTTAATGTGCTTTTCGCCTTAAAATAGCAACAACAAAAATTCCTACTTAGCATACAAAGCGCTCCACGACAGCCTTAGTAACACTTTACACTCACACTAACATTGAGGAGGCGATAAATAGCCTTAATGTGCTTTTCGCCTTAAAAATAACAACAACAAAAATTCCTACTTAGCATACAAAGCGCTCCACGACAGCCTTAGTAACACTTTACACTCACACTAACATTGAGGGAGGCGATAAATAGCCTTAATGTGCTTTTCGCCTTAAAATAACAACAACAAAAATTCCTAATTAGCATACAAAGCGCTCCACGACAGCCTTAGTAACACTTTACACTCACACTAACATTGAGGGAGGCGATAAATAGCCTTAATGTGCTTTTCGCCTTAAAATAACAACAACAAAAATTCCTAATTAGCATACAAAGCGCTCCACGACAGCCTTAGTAACACTTTACACTCACACTAACATTGAGGGAGGCGATAAATAGCCTTAATGTGCTTTTCGCCTTAAAATAACAACAACAAAAATTCCTACTTAGCATACAAAGCGCTCCACGACAGCCTTAGTAACACTTTACACTCACACTAACATTGAGGGAGGCGATAAATAACCTTAATGTGCTTTTCGCCTTAAAATAACAACAACAAAAATTCCTAATTAGCATACAAAGCGCTCCACGACAGCCTTAGTAACACTTTACACTCACACTAACATTGAGGGAGGCGATAATAGCCTCAATGTGCTTTTCGCCTTAAAATAACAACAACAAAAATTCCTAATTAGCATACAAAGCGCTCCACGACAGCCTTAGTAACACTTTCCACGAACTTAAACCATAACCGTAATAACTAAGCAAAACGATGCGGAATAAATTTTATGCTACTTCTGCACGAAGCGGGCATAATTATGATAGGTCTTTCCGTTCAGCCAGTAATAGAGGAAATAACATGGAACTAAAATCTAAACGTGGAATTGGAGAACGCCATTTTGAAAGGGAAGTAAATGGGAAAAATCTTACACATAATACTTTCGAGCTTTATACAAGGTGCCTCCGTACCGAATTTGAAAAAAATTCGTTTAGCCAAAACTTTATAATAAAAACAGAAAAACCTTGCTTCACTTATTGGAATTATAAATGCATGAAAATTATTAGATTCCTCAATTAGACGGAAATATTTTTTATAACGAAATTAAGAATATTGGTAAAAAACAGTAATCGTTACTATTGTAAACCGGAAATTTTGAAGAACTCTTGTGTTAAGTGAATTGTAAATAACGTGAATAACTTAAACGAAAGAATCATTTTTATTTTGATACAAGTAAACAATCAGAAATATTATTGGTTTGTAGCCAATTAATATGTCATTTCTGAATTTTTTTAAACTATAAGATATATTTCTTGTAGCTATTTCTGACCGGTTAATATGTTAGTGGCTTGTTACATTACTTTATTATCGAAAGCAGTTAACTTTCTGATGTTTCCAATTGTAATATAATTTTATTTCGAGATCTTAAACATTTCGGTTCATTATGACGCCGGGGTACAGAGGTAGTGAGGTACCGCCTAAAAGGTCTGCCTAAAATTTGCGTATCTTAAGGTAGTAGGCCTATGTTCAACATTTTGAGTTAATATTGTAAACTTTTTCAAACCTGTTAACGGCAGTCTCTAGGCCTCAGTTTAAGTGTCATAAAGTGTAGAGGTTATGAACAAAATTATTAAAAATAAAAAAATTAAGAAAACAAAAATAAGCAGTTGCCTTGTTAAACAAAAATCAGTTAATCAGTTATTGTTTTATCGAAGATCTCTTTTTTTAATAATTACCCTGGATATAGTTGTTATCTTAATATGTTATTTCAAATGCAGTTGCTTTGTTACTTCTGCCCTATTGGTTTCTACAATGTGTCAGTAATGGCAGTACTTTTACACAATAATAAAGACGTAAATTTACTAAACAGCAAAAGAAGTCTTTGTAAGACTTTTCCTAAAAAATAAAACAAAGGCCTCGAGGTAAGTTTAATTAAACCCACGCTCTGTCCTTGTAAAATTAAATGAAACAAACAACTAGCGGAGGTCCGCAGTTAAGGAGGAAGGTTACGCTAAATGAAAAAAGACAGCGTTGCCGCGGACAGGTCGTTGTTGGCGATATGGTCAAGCAATAAAGGCAGCTTTAGTCTTGTGTTCGCCTCACTTTGTTCTACTCAAAGTCGAGAAAATAAAAATACCGTCCTTACTTAAATGCATTCACTTTGTTTGTTGTAAAAACGTTTTGTGTTCAATTGTGTTAATACTGTTAAAGGTTCAATCCCTGCCGTAAGTATGCAACATCCGAAAAATACTGTAGTTCCCTGGAACTCGAATCTGTACGTAAGTTCTAAGTTAGCATTTTCCGTGTGTTTTGTCCATCTCAAAACTTGTATGGTTTTAAAACACAGTAAATAAGGCGCAACCGTGTGTTTCAATTACTAAACACACGGAGAAGCGTATAGTAGACCGACCTATTTTACATTGCCTACTATGGGATAGTTTATTAGTCACCTGATTCGTTGATACAAACAAACGGAAAGTAATGCAATAAATTGAATTTCACAGTTACAACAATAAATTGAATTGTTTTGTCCTGAACAATTCCAAACACATAATTTGTTTTAAGAATTATATATAATTTATTTTAGAGTAATGAGTTAAAAAAAGAAATAGTTTTTCGGAGTTTTTTTGCTGTTGTTGAAATTTTTTATTTTACCAGTGGTGATAAAAAAATGTTTTTGCATGGGTTTTGTTTTTCAAAACCTGTAATATTTTGAACGTAACTGAAATTATTAAAACTTTTTATTTTATATAATTTTTTTATATAATTTTTTATATAATTAATCAAACGATATTTATATGTACATAATCGTTATGACGTAATTAGTATAAATATTTCACTAAAGAAAATACTGAATAAATATTTAATTATTAAATATTGCATTAATTAAATTATTTAAAAGTCCTTTATATTTAAATTCATATTAAAAGCGTTATTAAACATAGCATTGGGTTGCAGAAATATTTGCTAAAAATTGTCATTTAAAATAACAAAAAAATAAATGTTTATTCCAAGTTAAAATTTCGGATTACTATCACGTCTGTTAAAATTTAAAGGACTGTTATACATTTGTTAAAGTAATTGATCTATGCAGCTCCTCTAAACAATGCTTAAGTACATTTTTACAGGTTATGTTTTACAGTCGATAAAAGTGCTTATTCCTTTATAATAATGTAGAATCACTTTTTTAAACTTTAGTTTTAAATGGCCATTAATATTTGTGCAAAGCAGATACTTTATTTGTTATAATTTCTGATTATTTTATTTGAAAGTACAAAAATAGTAAGAATAGGCCTGCTACTATAAATAATAAAAAAATTGTAAACAAAGCACATAACCTTCAAAAAATTGTAAACATAACCTGAAAATGATCTGCTGTTCATCGGACGGCCATCTTACCAGCCATGAAACAGTTATAAAATTTAACAAACCTCTAAGTAAAGGTTTATTTAAAATGTTCTCGAAACAAAAAAACATTTAAGTAAATTTAAATTTAAAGTTATTTTACGTAAGGAAAGAATAAATGGAAGTTTTTGCAACCTGGCATTATTCTTATAAATAGAACGTTCTTAGTTGTAAATCTGTATTATACAAAAAACTATGTTTTTTAAGTATTTTAAAACAATTTTATATATTACTTACTTTTAAACTAAAACTGATCTAAATTAAAATACAAACTAACTACGTTTTCGAAGAAAACAAAAGTTACGTTTGTAAATTACTAAGTTCTCTGAACAAGCCTGAAATTAAAGAATATCAAAACAATACTTATCAATAACAAATAATACTTATCAAATATCGTCTACTTCAAATTAGTTCTAAGAATTTGCAACAGTAAACAGTTTTGTACTCTATAAAATAGATGAAAGGAAAATAATCTTTTACTCACCTTACATTTTTACATACTGTATATATTATAGGAAGACATTTTCTTAAGTTTAGTAGAAAATTACCAGAAATCAATTTTTATTCGTCGTTTATTCTGTAAGGATGTTTTACGCAGACATAACACAAACATGTTATAAGTTTTAAAAAAATAACCCAAAAAATAAAGCATTACAAATTTTAATGAATAATTGGGGAAGGTTGTTTTCTGACAGACGTGAAGCAAGTGAAATTGTAATATAATTTGTATGTTCCTTTGAAAATTTGTTTTCACATTAATAAGCAGCATGAAAACCTGCATAAATTAGAATTTAAACTTTATAAAATTACATTGATAAGAAAATGAAACCTGACAGCCGTGAAATTCATTTTTTTAAAACTTTAATTGGTTTTAAAAATTTGAAATGCTAATTTATGCTGATTACAATGGTGAATTAAGAGTTTCAAAAACTTGCAAAGTAAAAGTTATGTTTTTCAGGTTTGTGAAATGGCTTCAATTTTGAAACTATTAAACAGTGAGCAACGAATTTGCCGACGCTAATCCAAAATCGATTTGTGTACCGGGTTCGAATCAAATCGGATCAAAGTTTTGAACATGAGAGTGCCAAAACAATCAAATAAATATACATTAAGTGGCACCACAAAGTGATCCATGATGAAAATGGAAGTGGTTTCAATGAAAATTTACTAATAAATCTATAGAAAAGATGGTATTCACAACATTTTGTATGTAAAGCAGACACTTGTGATCGCCGTTTCTTACTGTAAAACCACGTGTGCCATTCTTCATTTTAAGCTGACACTGAAGTAAAGGACATTTCCAATAGCGTTTGCCTTGCAATATGTTGCGAACTGTCACTGCAATAGACACATGTTGTAGCAAAGTGAATATGTCTACGTTTCAGTTTTGAGAAATGCAAAATGGTCTGTCTGTCGGTTCAACAAATTTAATTATCGCGGCACGCAGCTGTTTTGCTGACGTGATAGAAGCGTCATAAATCCCGAAGCATTTTTTTAAATTGTACACTTTTTACTGCGATTTCGTCAATACAATCAGCATTAGAAACTGCATACATTAGCATTTTAAAGCTTCAAATTTCATTGGAAATACGAAAATGAATTCCGACTGCCGTCGAAAGAATTATAATTTCAACGTTTTCTGAAAATTCAAAATGCTATTTTGTGCATTTTTAAAACTGATTACGATGGTGAAATCAGATTTTTAAAAGCTAATGGGACAGGTTTAAGACAAAAAAGTTATGCATTTAGGACAAAAAATGTGGAATGGCCGCCATTTTGAAAATGATAAACGAGTATGGCTGGTTAAGAAACGTGGACAAAACTAGAGCTATTGCCCAATCGATTTTTGTAAAAAGTTTGAATGAAATCAGAATAAAATTGCTCAGAGTTATATAATATAAAATGATATGTACATACAAGTATTTTTGAAATTCATATTAAAAAGATATTTTTAAATTAAATACTATAAAAGGGTTTTTGATTTTTTAAGAAAAAAGAATTAATTGATAAATTTAATTGTTTAATTAATATTAATAAAAAATACGGCAGAGGCAGCTGAATTGAGAAGCTGATGGGCTCAGCTAGCGTGGCCTTTAGCTCATACTGCTCTCACTCATATATTCAAGACAGACAGACAGACAGACAGACACACACACACACACACACACACACACACACACGAACTAATTAAAGTACAAAACGTCACGAGAGCACAACATTCTAACCTAAACGTAGATGTAGATAATTTTATTTTAAGTTTTTTAAATGGAAAGATTCTTTCAGAATCTTTTTATTTATGTACACAAATATTTTAATTTGGATTCTTAAAATGAAATATTGTAGTCAAACATTATCTATACAATCCATTATTTAATTAATTAAAATAATAATTATAAAATAAAAATTGTTTTATTATTTTTGCTTTAATTAGGTTAACTTAAACATTTAAAACTAATTTAGAAAAAATTGAACCCCTCAATTATGAGACTTAAAAAATTGTATCATGTTTGAAAAAAAACTATAAAAATTTATACTTATAAAGTTCATTAAATTTGAACAATTTTGGAAAGTTTAATCTTATTGCTTTTTTTTGTTAATCATTGAAAATGAAAATATGTAAATTTGGGAAGGTTTTAAGTTATATCCACGTAGATGTACGTTATTCTCAAGGGACATTTGGTGGAAGTATTTTAATAAAAACAAAACTTTGGTTTTTGTTTGTTTTAAACAACCTTTAGTTGTTTTATTGACATTAAACAACTAAGTTTAAAAATTACTTTTTCTTAGAAATTGAAAACCATCTTTTAATAATACAAAATTTACAGAACAAGAAAAAAAAAAACTTTGTACTAATTATAGGAAACTGCATGCCACAAATAAAACTGAAATGAACAATTGAATTCTTTAAATTTTCAGGTTTAAAAACGGGAAAAACAGACATTGCCCACAGGTTAATTAGCAATACTGTAACAAATTATTTATTTTAAATATTCAATACTAACTTTTCAGTCATTTATGTAAATGGTAAAACAAATTTTATTAAAAAAATACATAGCAATGTAAATAATGTAATGTTTGTGTAAATAATAATTTGCACTTTACCTGTGTTTATCAACTATAATTTCTGTTTTCAGAGGAAACTCTGTAATACCGGAACGAATTAAATTCACTGCTACAGAAAACAAAGCATTCTGTGTTAGTTTAACACAAATAGGCTACAGTAGTTTGTGAAAACTGTTTGGATGTTGGCAGAACTAGCTGACAGAATTTACAACCCTCGTGTCACATTCATGATGTTTCTTGATGTTCTTCTTCTTTTTCCTTTTCATTTTCTCCCCTCTTTTTGTCTCTTGTCCTCTTCTTGTTTCTCTGCCATTTCCCCTACTTCAATATTATTAATTATTAATAATTTATTAATATTAATTATTTAGACAAAGCAACATACTGCTACCAGTAGCGATACACCAGCAGTTTTGGAACAGATAGTTGTGAATTATGCATAAAATATAATCAAAACTCTCCTTACTGAATTTAAATATAATCTTGAATTTTTCATCCGAAAAGTAATTAATTAAATAAAATTATTTAAGTTCAGATTCTTAAAAAAACCATTACTTCTGTTAATTCTTCACCTGTATTACTATTAAATAATTTTTATACTCGTGTATTCATTGAAAGTAAGGCCTACAATCAGTATATAATTTATGTTGTTATTGCCAATACTTTATAGTTAAAAACCTCCTGAATACTAAAAGTATAGTGACTGTAATTTAAATATTTAAATCAAAACCTTGTTGACACACTGATAACATAAAACTGTTTTGTATTAATATTAATTTTTTTTTTGTTGGAAATTATAGTCACAAAACAAAATATGAAAACGTTGATGTTTTGTAAAACAACAGGAATAATTATCAACTTACAGTTAACATATTTAAGTGATCGATATTTGGACATTGAATCAATCTTCCATTAACATTTAATGATTGCTTTAGAAAATGGAATTGATGATCTAATTAACGATTAAGTTTAATGTTGTACTAAATACGTTAGTGACTGTTCTAGAAAACGGCTAATGATTTGTACATACATTATAATATATTGTAATACATTATATGCAGAGTACTGAATAATATCAATCTTCACGCTAGGTGGTGGGATGCCTTCCTCCATCAAAGTAACTAATTTCGTTCGCGGATTGATTTTACAAATAAGTAAAATAAAGAAATGTGCTTGGATCATCTCTGTCTCTGCCGAATGTTGTTGAAGATGGTTGCAGTAAATTAAATTATCTAATATTACTGATGAAAATAAACTGTATATGCTAAGAAATAAGTTTAGTGCATACATTTGATTATATTGGCACACGGCTGTGTGAGTGCTTTTTGGGATTGTAGAGAACTTGGAAAGATATTTTTTTATAAAGTGAAAGCATTACTCTGTAAGAGGCAGCATGTATTCCGTTGAACCAACTGTCCACTTTTCCCTCCCTTGTCTATCGTTTTTTGCTGTGACCAAACAAGCGTGATCATGTAAATAATGAATAGTTAATGCTTAATTGTTATTGTACAATTAATTGCAATCGTACTTATTTTTACAATGTTTATACAAAAGGCATTTAATACGAAAATAACGACAAAACAATTAGGTAATCGTTGTTAAAAATTAATTTCGTACTTAGGCTTGCCAGTGTTTGATATTAAATATGTTTTTTTAAGTTTCTAACTGTTTTTTGCAATTTAATAATTTCTTCGATATTGATTTTACAAGTAAAAAGCAATAAGGCTTAATAAGGCTTCGATTCTTTTTTACTTGTATACAAAACTTCAAACTGCAACCATGACGAATAAAATTAATCATTTTTGACAATTTTAGAAAAGTTTGGTTTTGACAAAAATATTTTTACTTGTAAACTTTATACATTTATTTAGGCTGTAGACGCTTTAAATTATTAAAATTCAGTTCCCCTTTTTTTCGTTTATTTACAATTTGTTAGTTGTAAACGTATATTACATAATTGTCTGAATTTTCAGAAAAAATCACTTTACGCAATCAGGACGGATAAAACCAGTTATAAACCAAAATCAGTTCAGTAGTTTGAGCTGCAATAGCGACAATGTTGAAGAAGAAGGAGAAGAAAACAGAAAATTGTTTTTTACATTTTATATTTGAAACAAGGCATTTACAGGATCTCACTACGTGCTTTAAAAGCCGGTACTTTATATACAACTTTATATTAAAGTATAATATATTTTTATAATAATACAATACAATATAGTATAATATATATAATATAATATAATATTTATTTATTATTTATTTAATACTGTAAATTAAATAATAATAACATGTATAATTGTTAATTAATTCTTCTTCTTCTTCTACGTTTCACCCACT
Organism: Callitettix versicolor; assembly: GCA_022606455.1. Taxonomy (NCBI): domain Eukaryota; kingdom Metazoa; phylum Arthropoda; class Insecta; order Hemiptera; family Cercopidae; genus Callitettix; species Callitettix versicolor. The sequence goes on from CM040191.1 coordinate 27,428,667, forward strand.
TTGGGGGACGATTGATCAATCAATGTTCAGTGTGTCGTGCTTTCCTGTCCGCCCAGTATTTCTTCATCCTTTCAGATCTTGCCGTCCTCTCTGCCTCAGAAATCCTATATGGTATTTTGGTCTTGACCCTGTCCTGGAACCTCTTCATTTTACCTTCGATTATACTCTTTGCGGATCTATCTGCAAGCATCTCTTCTGTAATTTGAAACTCTCGTAGGTCCTCTCTATCTCCTTAAACCAGTTCAGTTTGGTTTTCTTATTGCGGAAAAAGTCGAAGATCATTTTTGTTATCCTTTTCGGGTCCATTCGTAGGATGTGACCATAGAAGTCAATCCTCCTTTTCTTTATTGTATGGGACATCTTTTCGGTCCTCTTATACAGGGTCTCATTACTAATGTGCACAAGTTTATTATTATAGAATTTGGGACCTAGAATTTTCCAGAATTTTTCTTTTCTTTGATCTCCAACTTTTCCATTGGTCCATAAGTCGTTATGGACAACGTTTCCGCAGCGTAAAGGGCTTCAGGCTTGACTACAGTATTATAATGTCTTATCTTGGCATTCCAGGAGAGTGATTTTTTGTTATAGGTGTCTTTTGTGAGCTGGAAAGCTATTTCCATTTTGTTTCGTCTAGATTCCATGGCTTTCTTCTCTAGACCATTCCAGCTGATCCACTCTCCGAGGTACTTGAAATCCCTGACAATCTCCATTTTCTGTTCCCCCACTTTCAAATATTTTGGAGGATTCTTAATATTTGTTATTATTTTGGTCTTTCCAAAGGCGATTTTGAGGCCTACCTTCCCCGTAATTGTTAATTAATTAATAATAATCTATTATTTATGCATAATCTATATGCATATGATTTTATGTTAAAATATGATTCATAACAAAATTAAAATATGTATATATTATATATAACATTTTAAACGGTATTTGAAATCTTTTAAATACTACGGGAATTTATGCAGGTTTTAATAAGAATTACAATGATGAAATTATATCTTCAAAAAACTGTATCGGTATTTCTAAAGTTTCCGCAATTTTGTTTAAACTGTTACTAAAAATAAATTTTTGCGCCAGGCTTAAATCCAAACTGGTAATAAAGTTTCAATTTACGTTGAGAATACAAAAATGAATACAGACCCCCTCTAATTCGTTTTTTCATTTCCAATGGACTTTTGAAATGTTAGTTTATAAAAACTTCAAAGCGGATTGCGACGGTAAAATATTATTTCCTTCAAAAAAAAAACCTAACATTAAATAGGTTTATTGTTTTAAGATTAAAATTACCTCCATCTTAAAACTGTCGAATGGATTTTGCTGGGTGACGAACCTATTCAAACTAAAACAGAATCTATTTTTGTCCCAAGTTCGAATCAGATCGACCAAAATTTCAAATATAAACAAACACTTTTACACAGTTTTATAACAAGCGCCATATCGGCCGCTGTAACAGCTCTTTTTGCAGTACAGTATCATTTTTACATGTATATTTTTGAATGTATATTGAATAATTATGTAAAATTTCAGAGTTGCATTAACTAAGCTAGTTACAATTAGTTTACCCAAATGTTGATTAAACTCAATAAGGTTTACAGTTATTTAGATATTTATACACATTAATAGGCCTAATTAAATCACATTTATATCCATGTTTTAAAGTTGCTAGTGGTAAAAGCGTTAATTTGATGTTAATCAAGCGAGGGTAAAACAAACTTAACAGAATTTCAAAATAAGTTGTACTTTTTGCTTTCATTTTAAGGAATATAGGAGTATAAGAAATGTTTTAAAAAGAATACGTAACAGCCAGCTTTAGAGGCATCCATGTTCATTTAAAATAAGTATAAAAAAGTAAAGCTGGTGTGAGATGTTTACTGCAATCATTAGGATTTAATGTTTGTTACTTCAGAAGGGTAACTTTGCGACTTTATTTTCGGAGGATTGTGCTGATTCTTATTATAAATATATTTTTTAATGAGAATTTTCCTTCCTTGGTTTTTAGAAAGATTATTCTTTAAAAAAGGAAAGAAACCTGTAAAAGAATGGTAATGTATGTATGTATAAGTATACATATTTACTTATATATACATACATATAAGTATATATATACATAAGTATATATAAGTATATAAAATAATAGTATATAAAATACCAAAGTATAATGTCCGCTTTCACAATTCAGTGTTTTTAATTTCAATGAATTTTTAAAATTTTAAATGTTTATTTATGAAATAACTAAAGTTGATTTACGATGGAGAAATCAGATTCTGACAAAAAATATTTAATCACGGAGTTATCCAATTATTTTACTTGTTGAAGATTTTCCAATTTTATTAAATTGATTTTTGCGCCGTTTGAATCAAATTGAGCCAACACCGCGAAAGTAAGAGTGCTAAAAAACTCATTCTTACTGATTCCATGTCTCAGTTTAGTTCTGGCTTTTACTATAAAAGCTCATTTTTTCAAACAGAAATTCGCTAAAAATGGACCCCATGAAAGTGGTGGAGTTTGCATGGAATTTGTTTACGTATATTAAAAGCAAATTTTGGAAAAAAGCTGACCAGTTTAAAAACATATATTTCAAGATAAGCTTTACCTCACTTTTTTATTACTGTTTGTAGAAAAACACCTACATGATAGAATTACCTAAAAAAGTTCTGGCAATGAAAATTATGACAGACCTATATAGTGTATATGTCTTAAGTGCCCTCCTAGGATCTTACTTTTTAAATTAAATATACTGCACACGCTCTGCTACCATATTGTGACAGATTTATGATTGACACAGATTATTTTCAGCGACATTTTGTTTCAAGTAATGTGACATTTCGTGTCATTTGTAAACTAATTACTGGAGTCATTGTTACTTAAAACTCATTTTGTGTCACAAGTAAAACACCCTTCAACCAAAAATCATTCGATTTTTAGTTCTAATTACGATGGTAAAATTATGTTCCGAAAAAAATAGGACACAAGTTATATTTTTTAAGAATGGATCAGTAACTCTATGAGTATGCTATTTTCGCAATCGATTTCCGTGAAAACGTTTAATGAAATCGGCTCTGGTTAGCGTATTAAATAAGAACGCGATAAAAACAGCCTGGCCGTAATCAATTCATTTTCTAAACTACAATAGATGATTTTTGCAGATTTTTACACTGGTAACAGTTACAAATACAAAATCTATTTGCTACAAAATGAAAAGAAACTATAATTTTATATGAACATAAAACATATCAAACTAGTCAGTTTAACCGACGTATACTTCGATAACCACCTTCAGAAGGATATCAGATTAGTTTGATTAGTTGATTAGTTTCATACGTATATATTCTGTTCATATGGAATTAGTTTCTTTTTATTATGTGGCAAATGGGTCAATGCGTATTTGCACATGGCACTAATCTACTCTTGCATATTTGATAACGATAGTGAAATCAGATTTTTAAAAGTGTTTGATAAAAAAAGTTTCTTTTGAATTGAAAAAAATATTTGAAATTACTTGAGTTTTTGAACGGTCGAACATATTTTACTGGGTATAATGAACTCGTCCAACCTATTCCTGATTTTGATTTCTATATTAAATAAAATGTGTCAAAACATGCACACACGCGCGCACTTACACACTCACGCACACACACACACACACACACACACGCGCGAGGCAGCTGACGTGAGCAGCTGATGGGTTTAGCGATCCCACCGTACCTCTAACTCAAACTATACTCACACATCTACTCAATACACACACACGCGCGCGCGCGCGCGCCCGAAATTGTGGGTAGTTGCCCTGAAACGAAAGGTAAAAAACTAATGATGAGTGAGACAAAAACCGACGGACTATGTACCCAAGCGGGCATGGCTCATGAGCCTAATCTCGTCGGCGATTCCTATCGGGTGGTCGCTGCCGGTCCCAATATCGGATGTGGGTGGGACCAATCTTACGATCAAGCTACCACCCAAGTATCATCAGTGATCAACATGATGACCATTCCACCAGATCCTACGGACAAAATGGCGGTCGTAATTTCATCATCTGTGGTCAACTTGGCGAGTGTTGGTGTGGTAGACATGGCGATCGTAATTACACCATCAGAGGTCAACCTGGCGAATTCGTTAAGACCTTCTCAGGTCAACCAGGCGACCTCTTCGAGAACTTTAGGAGTCGACACGGTGATTGCGTCGCTATTGCCGAGTGAGAGTTTTGCAACGAAGTTGGTGGCAGCAGGTACTCTGTGATATAAGGAAAGTTCTGATTTGCAGACTAACGTGGCTTTCTTGAGACTGGGAGAGAAAGTGAAAGAGCTGGCGCAGTTTCTCCAGGGCAAACCACAATATTCATAATAAAATCTGTAAGTTGCCATTCAGCAGCATTACCAAAGAGCGAGTACCTGGCAAGAGAAAGAATCCCAACAGGAAGTGTCCTCCCAAGACCAAAGCGAGTGCGACTCAATAAAGCTTTTTAGGGATCACAATAAGTGCGGACAACTCCTCTGACAAGTGGAAAACAATGCATTAAGAGGAGATTGTCGGGGCTGGTAGTGTGAAATGGAAGAAAGTTGAGAGTCTTGCGTGCCCTAAAGTAGCTGTGTCGGAGAAACAACCGCAGGAGGTCCAGACACCGATCGCGAAGGCATTGCCAAGAGCTCTAGGGAAATGACAAACGGTAGCTCACAGGAAAACGGAAAAGAAGAAAAACTACCCGGAAGTCCAAGACCACGACCTAATGCCATAATGGTCATGGTGAAGAAGGGAGCCTCGTATTCTTAAGTATTGCGGCGCTTGCAAGAAGAAACCGGACTTGCAGAAATTGGGACAAAAGTCAACCGGGTTAGGAAGAGCGCAGCAGGAAATATGATTCTGGAACTAAATAAAGAGGAATCATCTGCAGACACAGAAGGTCTCCGCAAAATCATGGAAGGGAAAATTCAGGATTTAGCAGACACCAGAGTCCTATCACAAGAGAAAATTGAGATTAAAGACCTCGACGAACTGGCAACGGTTGAGGAAGTGAAAAAAGCCCTGCAAACCCAGCTGGGCAAGCTGGGAAAGGACTTCGAAGTACGGGTGAGGTCTATCCGGAAGGCATACGGAGGGACGCAAACAGCAGTCGTTTCACTGCACCTCGAGATTGCAAGGGAGGCTCTACGGATGAAGCATGTTCGAATAGGATTGGTCAGCTGTTGTATTCAAGAGAAACTAATTCTCCGTCGATGTTTTAAGTGCTGATCACTTGGACACAATGCCAGCAAGTGTTCCGAGCCTGACCGTTCTGCTAAGTGCTTTAATTGTGGGAGAGAGGGACATATTGGCTGAAGGTAGTCCAAACCCACCACACTATGAATAATGCCATGGGCTTACGTTAGTGTCAAATACTATTCCTTAAATTCAACTAATTCAGAAAATTCAAAACGCTAATTAATGCGATTTTTACGATTAGAAATCAGATTTTCAACAAAAATTAATCAACAAAATTATGATATTTAAGAATTTGTAATTGCCGCCATATTGAAACTTTTGGATAGATTTCATTAGGTAACGAATTTGTTGAAAGTATTAAAAAAAATCAATTGTTGTGCTAAGTTTGAATCAAATTAGTCCAAAATTGCTAAGTGGGAGTAGTAGAACACACACACACACACTCTCTCTCTCTCTCTCTCACACACACACACACACACACCTGCAAACCACACTGTAACCACACTGTGTGTGGGAATTATGCTATGGTCGTAAGAAAAGTGATCATGCGACCAACAGCTACAAGTGCCCTTTTTACCAGAAGGCTTTTCATTAATTGGAAAATGAAAGTGCTCCAACTTAATCTTAACCACTGTCAGTCTGCGCAAGTCTTCTCTGCCAGACGGTTGCCGAGAGAAAGATATACATAGCAGTATTATGTGAACAGTAATCATCTGCCGTCATGGACACCGGACAATACTAGCAGGGCGGCCATCTGGGTGTGTAGAGACTTGCACATCCAGTCTGTTTCTTCTCCGATTTCTTCTGTTGGACCAAAGTCCGAGGAGTGTGCATATTTAGCGTGTATGCACCTCCAAACCTTGATATAGAAGAGTTTGAAACGCTTCTCACGGGACTGTCGTCTGTGGCAGCTGAGCTTCGTCCTGTCATTATAAGTGGAGATTTTAATGCATGGTCAACTGTTTGGGCAGCAGGAACACCAACAGACGTGACGAGCTCCTCTTGGATACCATCGCAGCATTGAACCTAGCGGTTGCTAACACCGGCTCAGCGTCCACATTTGAAAGAAGGGCTTCACTTCATGGATCCATGTAACCTTTGCCAGCGAGGAAACTTGCTGGCATACGCAAGTGGACAGTAAGCAGATATTTCACCGATAGCGACCACAACGCTATTTTTTTACGAAATTATTGGCACAGGAAACTCTTGGAGCTCCCAACCAAAACCGCGATGTAAATGGAATCCTAGGTAGCTCGACTCGGAAGCGCTTACCATAATGCTTGAGGGTGGTCTACGTTTGGATGGAACTCCAGAACTACCGGCTAACACTTTGAAGGAAAGAGTGGAAGGTGCGTGTGATGCTTCAATAACAAGAACCTCCAGAAGACAGCATCATAAACCTGCTTTTTGTTGAACCAAGGGTATTTCAAGCCTTCGATCCCCGTGCCACAATGCCAGAAGGAAATTCCAGAGAGCACGTCGGAGGAATCGCGATCCTGATGTGGCAGAACAAAATTACCGTGCGGCTAAATTAGCGCTCCGTAAAGCTATAAAACGGAGCAAGTGCCGATGTTGGGCAGACTTGTGTGAAGAGGTAAAAAGGAACCCATGGGGAAGGCCATATAAGGTAGTAATGGGATGGTTGGCGGAATTGCAACAACAGCAACCAACGTGCCCCTTCTTCATACGCAGAGTGGTGCCGACACTCTTTCCTCACTTAGACAAGCTCATAAGACCACAGATTGTAGTGCCGGTGTCACAGGCAAACATTACCTCCGGCAAAGTGTACCACCCACGGTACAAAACGCCTAGACGAATTGTAACCCTGGTAAGAAAAGCCAAGGCATAGTGAACCCCTGGTACAAAACGCCTAGTGCTTATGTACCGAGGGTAAAAAAAACCAGAAAATCAGTTTTACAGTACCGGGGTTACACTATGCCTAGGTTTATCTTACCCCCAAGATATCTACTATATATCGGCGTATTAACACGTCAAAGGGGGTACAGAAGCGCCAGTAACCATTCCTCCACTACCTGCCAACTTTGTCTCAAGGCCACCTACAATCCCGTTTCATTGACGGACCCTGTATTTCAGTAAGGTATAATGTTAGAATTCATTCGTTAATTTTATAGGTTATAGTTTTAAATACGGAAGTAAGGCCGTATTTATTAAAGTAGGTTATTTATTGTATTAAATAACCTAGATATAGTGAATGACATTGCTTTATTAACAAGTATTAAATATAATATAACCTAGGGGTGCCTAGGTTTTTCTTACTCCCCATGAGATCTACTACATGTCGGCATATTAAAACGTCAAAAAGGGCACACAGTTCCCAGGTTTTTCTTACCTCCTCCATGAGATCTACTATATGTCGGAATATTAAAACGTCAGAAGGGGTACACGGTGACTAGGTTTTTCTTACCCCCCAAGATATCTACTATATATCGGCATATTAAAACATTAAGAGGGTACAAGGTACCTAGGTTTTTCTTACCCACAAGATATCCACTATATATCGGCTTATTAGAACGTCAAAGAGAGGGTAAATTGTGCCTAGGTTTTTCTTACCCCCCAAGATATCTACTATATATCGGTATATTAAAACGTCTAAGGGGGTACACGGTGCCTAGGTTTCTTACCCCCCATGAGATCTACCATATGTCGGCATATTAGAACGTCAAAGAGGGTACACTGTGCCTAGGTGTTTCTTACCCCCCATGAGATCTACTATAAGTCGGCATATTGAAACGTCAAAGAGGGCACACTGTGCTTAGGTTTTTCTTACTCCCCATCAGAACTACTATATGCCGGTATATTAACGCGTCGGAGGGGGACAGGGTGACTAGGTTTTTCTTACCCCCCAAGACATCTACTATATATCGGCATATTAAAACATTAAGAGGGTACAAGGTACCTATGTTTTTCTTACCCCCAAGATATCCACTATATATCGGCTTATTAGAACGTCAAAGAGAGGGTACACTGTGCCTAGGTGTTTCTTACCCCCAATAAGATCTACTATATATCGCCATATGAAAACGTCAAAGGAGTACACGGTGCCTAGGTATTTTTACTCCCCCCCAAGATATCTACTAGATATCGGCAAATTAAAACGTCAAAGAAGGTACACTATGCCTAGGTTTTTCTTATCCCCCATGAGATCTACTATATATCGGCATATTAAAACATCAAATAGGGTACACGGTGCCTAGGCTTTTCTTACCCCCATGAGATCTACTATATGTCGGCATATTAGAACGTCAAAGAGGGTACACTATGCCTAGGTTTTTCTTATCCCCGATGAGATCTACTATATGTCGGCATATTAAAACATCAAAGAGGGTACACGGTGCCTAGGATTTTCTTATCCCCATGAGATCTACTATATGTCGGCATATTAGAACCCACGGTGCCTAGGTTTTTCTTATCCCTATGAGATCTACTATATGTCGGCATATTAGAACGTCAAAGAGGGTACACTATGCCTAGTTTTTTCTTATCCCCGTGAGATCTACTATATGTCGGCATATTAAAACATCAAAGAGGGTACACGGTGCCTAGGATTTTCTTATCCCCATGAGATCTACTATATGTCGGCATATTAAAACATCAAAGAGGGTACACGGTGCCTAGGCTTTTCTTATCCCCATGAGATCTACTATATGTCGGCATATTAAAACATCAAAGAGGGTACACTGTGCCTAGGATTTTCTTATCCCCATGAGATCTACTATATATCGGCATATTAAAACATCAAAGAGGGTACACGGTGCCTAGGCTTTTCTTACCCCCATGAGATCTACTATATGTCGGCATATTAGAACGTCAAAGGGGGTACACTGTGTCTAGGTTTGTCTTATCCCCATGAGATCTACTATATGTCGGCATATTAAAACATCAAAGAGGGTACACGGTGCCTAGTTTTTTCTTATCCCCATGAGATCTATTATATGTCGGCATATTAAAACATCAAAGAGGGTACACGGTGCCTAAGTTTTACGTATCCCCATGAGATATACTATATGTCGGCATATTAAAACATCAAAGAGGGTACACGGTACCCCTTTTGACGATTTAATATGCCGTTACATACTAGATATCTTAAGGGGTAAAAAAACCTAAGCACAGTTTACCCTCACTTGACTTTTTAATATGCCGATATAGTAGATATTTTGGGGGGTAAGAAAATCCTAGTCACCGTGTACCCCTTTTGACGTTTTATTATGCCGATATATAGTAGAAACTCAAAGGCACACGTGAATAGTTTCTTTGGGTAATATACATGATACCTAAGAAAAGGTACACGGTACTATGATTTAATATGCCGTTAGGCATCCCTGTCACCTCTTACCCCTCACTTGACGTTTTAATATGCCGATATATAGTAGATATCTTTGGGGGTAAGAAAAACCTAGTCACCGTGTACCCCTTCTGACGTTTTAATATGCCGATATATAGTAGATCTCATGGGGGAGGTAAGAAAAACCTGGGCACAGTGTGCCCTCTTTGACGTTTTAATATGCCGACATGTAATAGATCTCATGCCGATGACCTTGCGGTGGTTGTTAAAGGGTAGTTTTTTTAAGAAGTCGAGGTACGGGCTAACAAGGCATTGAATTCTATTCGGAGAATGGTTGAAATCTATGGGTCTGCATGCAGCTCGTCGATCATAAGACGGAAGTCGTGCTTGCGACCAGTAGGAAAAATAGGGAAACAGTAACTCTTACAGTTGGAGATATGCAGATAAGTTCCGTCCAGCCCTTTGATACCTTGGTGTGTGGGTTGACGCGATATCTGCTTCAGGGAACATCTCAAGGCAGTTAGTGAAAAGGCGGCGAACGTGACAGGCTCATGCCCCCTTTGCAGGCTCATGCCGAATCTGGGAGGTCTAAGACAGGCACGCCGCCGACTACTGGATGGGGTAGTATGCTCAATGCTCCTTTACGGAGCGCCGATTTGGAGCCAGGCCATGACGGTCGCGAGCTATGCGCGCAAGGTTAATGCGGTGCACCGTTGTGCGTTGCTGCGTGTCGTGAGTGGTTACCGAACAGTTTCCTACAATGCTACATGCGTAGTGGCGGGCGAACCCCCAATGGAGCTGATGTCTGATGCTCTACTGGCGCAAGCGAAGTGCTGAGCCGCGGTATAGACATACAATGGCAATTACAGAGGAGCGAAATCGGACCCAGGAGACATGGCAGCAACAGTGGGACAAATCAGCAAGAGTTAGACGATGGGCATACCAACTCATAGGTAATATCCAGGATTGGTGCAACAGGGATCATGGGGAGGTGGATTTCTATTTCACACAGATTCTCACTGTTCACTGTTGCTTCTGAGCTTACTTGTTCCGTTTCAGGCTGGAAACAGACTCGGCTTGTTCCCTCTGTCTTCCAGCAGTGGAGAAAAATGAGGAGCATGTGTTTTTCCGGTGTCGGAGATTCGACGAGGAAAGGATGAAGCTGCAAACATATCTGCGAGGCAGTATTACAACGGAAACTCTGGTTGTGACAATGATGGTTTCAGAGGCCAACTGGAGGGCCATTGCGGGATTCGTTGCAGTGGTCATGAAGAGGTTGAGGGCTGAGGATCGAAAAAGGAGAGCCAACGCTGTAGAAGAGCGTACCTTGTAGAAGCGCTGGGTCAGCCAGTCCACTTTCCTACGAAGTAATGCCTGGCGGCGGTTCCGTGGGGGGCGTTTACAGAAGAGGAATGCTTTTGGTTGTTTTTTTAGTGGGTAACAATATATCTTAGCTTGAGTTTGAGCTTAATTTTGAACTTTATTTGAGTCCCACACTCTGGTTTAGTGCGGTAATTTACCCCAGGTAATCTATAAAAGATTGTTTCCACATTTTGTTGGCATCGCAAACACACACACACACACACACACACACACACACACACACACACACACACACCACTCGATCGACAACTCCAATATGTCATTTTCTAATGTAATTCGATGATAAACCTTTGTTCTACGAAATATTTTAGAATTTTTAATTTACTTAAAAATCCTTCAGTCGCTTTGAGAAATTTAATCATTTTTGTGCAAGTATAATTTTAATAATTTACATTACTTGCAATGCTACAACTTCTGTGTAATTAGTTTCGTTACACACCCTGAATATGTCCTGGAGTCTGGCTCACTATTGAGGTTATGTTCGCTATCTTCAACTCAACTTTGTGTCATTAGTGTTTGGGTTAAGTGTACAAGTTGCAAGTTGCTCTCTTATTAGACAATCTGTATGTGGATGGTGCAGATAGTTCTGAGATCCTGCGCTATGTTTAGTCTCGGCGACCCTGGATAAGTACCAGGAGTACCGCCCGTATTTAAATTTTGGTAAATCATCAGTAATCCGGTTTCGATTTGATTGTTCTTGCTCCCTGATAGTAATTGGCTGATTGAATTGTAAAACATACATTAGCTTCAGTGAATCCTTGAGCTACTAATGCTGTCAACAAGGAATAACCGATGCAGGGCTTACCTCTACATCATATATATATATATATATATATATATATATATATATATATATATATATATATATATATATATATATATATATATGTATGTGTGTGTGTGTGTGTGTGTGTGTGTGTGTGTGTGTGTGTGTGTGTGTGTGTGTGTGTGTGTGTGTGTGTGTGTGTGTGTGTGTGTGTGTGTGTGTGTGTGTGTGTGTGTGTGTGTGTGTGTGTGTGTGTGTGTGTGTGTGTGTGTGTGTGTGTGTGTGTGTGTGTGTGTTTGAAGTTTGTTCCTATTTCATTCAAACGTGTCATAAAAATAGTTTTTTGTTATAGTTTGGGCAAATTGGTCGTCCAGAAAAATCCATTCAACTGTTTAAAAATAGTGGTAACTTCCAAAGCACACATTTGTATCTTGGACATAAAAAAGTATAATTTCTTCTTTGAAATAAACTTTAAAATCTGCATAAATAACAAGTGAAATTTTCAAAATCCATTGAAATTGGGCAATTTATTTGACTTTAGTCTGTGTCTGTATTTGTATTTTCAATGTAGTGGAAATTTGTAATGTAATGATTAAATCAGATTTTCCAATATAGTTAAAAATAATATTAGAGAGAAAGAGAAAGAGAAAGAGAGAGAGAGAGAGAGAGAGAGAGAGAGAGAGAGAGAGAGAGAGAGAGAGAGAGAGAGAGAGAAAGAGAGAGGTCTTTAGCGATTTTTTTTTATTTTAGGCTAGATAGATTTTTATTAATTATTATAAGCATTTTTTAAAACATATAATTTAATGTAATTGTGCGATTAGTAGGTTAGTGTTACCGAATTGAGCCCTTAATTGTAATTATAATAGGCCTATACAAATTTAAAAACAGCTGGGCTATTCCAAAATCATTAAATAAGGTTAAACATTGTAACTAGATAAGCGAAACAAGAAGTTAAAGGATTTAATCTATCAAAAAAGTAAAAGTCACAAAGCGTACTTAGTTCACTAAAACAGTACTTTGAAAAACATTAACTAACTAAAATTTCAATATTTTTTATGCTCTCGAACTTTATTTTCCCCACGTAGAATCCTTAGCCGGTGTTTTCTCGATTCAAAGCGAAATTTGTGGTTAATTTAAAGAAATGGCTATCGTGCACGGCAGTTGAGGCTGCCTCAGACGTTTAATAGAGAATTGTAGCTCTAATATAAGGCTGAATTCTAGGCCATACTTCAAGATGCCTTACAAAACCTGGCCATTTTAATCCTTTGCTGTAAAAAAATGTACACGTCTGGACATCGGAGAGTTACCGTCAGAAGCGAAGCTTTTGATAATGATATTTTTTCAATAATTAGTTTGAAGTTATGTTTATAAATATCTTGTTTTGTTTAAACAAATAAATACGTGAACCTAGCTTAAATATTATTTACTGTAGTTACAGTAAATGATCAGCTGTTTTATATTACTTCGTAAAGGTCAGCTGATTTCTTTGATAGGATTAGCCACAGAGTTGGTTGTCATTTCTCAGTATATCCCAATTCTTCGGCCACAGAAAGATAATTAGTTTGTTTAATTTGTAATGAATACTGCAGTGAAAAGGAAGCAAAAATATGTATATAATATATGACCTTTTTTTGATTCTGCATTTTAAGATATGTACTGAAATATATACTGTATTTCATTTTGATGTTTTTTATGCAGAAGTACTGCATTACTAATAAATAACATTTAAACAATAAATACAGAAATAAAATAGTTAATTAATGCAGTAATAGTCTTATTTACTTCTTATTTCTCACAAACTTTGAGAGAGAGAGAGAGAGAGAGAGAGAGAGAGAGAGAGAGAGAGAGAGAGAGAGAGAGAGAGAGAGAGAGATTTAGTAGATTTAAATGACGTAAAATATATTCTTGCAAGCAATAAAGCAGCATGTATGGTTAATATTTGCAGATTGAAATAAGGTGCTCCCAGCTCTGCCTGTGTTATGCATAAAATATAAGATCATTAACAGACTCAGTGTCTGCACCGGTGTGCTTTACGTTGAAAGCCTGCAGCTAAACACAAAGCTTTGTACGTAAGTAAAAGTAATATTTACGTCACTGGTGTAACTCTTTATAATTCGTTGTTTTGCAAGTAAATGCTAACATATTTAAATAAATACTTAAATAGTCTTAAGAAACAAAGTATCTAAAATACAAACATAAAATTGTATCTTCAAGAGTTTATAAATTCTGAGATTATAAAAATATTGACAAATTATACTATGGTAAACCATTTAAAAAAATATTTTTCAAAGATTAAAATTAAGTAAAACAATTTCAAAAACAAAGCAATGTCTGCTATTTCCACAAGCAAGTCTCAGCTGTTAAATAAAGGCTTCTACTAGGAGGTCCCGCCCCAACAAATATTACAATTGTATAATATTACAATATTTATTTATTTATTTATTTTTTATAAAAATATATATAACCCTCAGGGGTGCACACTAGTTGCACCTATTGAGAGGATTTAGAAGTCCCTTGCGGTTTTCGAGTCTAACACATACTTACACTTACAACACTACACTTACGACTTTAACACTTTACACTCACACTTACATTTAGGGAGGCGATAATAGCCTCAATGTGCTTCACACCTTTAAAAAAACACGAATTTTATTTGATTCCGTAACATGTTTATATGGGAACTTTGTAAGAGTTGAAGATACCTTTGGTATTATTGATAAAAATAATGTTATTGGAATCGATAATACAACCTTAGACTACAGTGATTACAGCTTTGTAATATGTTCATAAGGAAATCTGTAAATTTAAATGGTTAGAAATTATTGATAGTCAATGACGTATTTGAAATATACAGTATAACTAAAGGCTACAGAGAGTACAGCTTCTGTAACATATTCACAAGGCAAGTCTGTAAATTCGAATTTTAAGTACTTTCGGAATCAATGACAGAAAATGATGCTTTTGGAATAGACAGTATCGCCTTAGGCTACGGATAGTACAGGCGTTTTAACAGACATTTACATTTTAGCTTTAGACTTGTGGATCATTCGGGAGGTGGAGGGAAGGATGCTAGTTTTAGTGGGCAACGCTCGACATACCCTTAAGGTTGTGCGATCAAAAAAAACAATTATAGATATTTTGGCTTAAAATAACTCACACATGTTTGCAGAGATGTTATTTTCACATATAAATTTTAAAAAATTTTGTAGCGTTTTGGGGGGTTTTTAAATGGACTTTTTTGTGTTTTAGTCAATCCACACCCATGTGTAAACGGAAGAAGAAATTTAAACCAAATTTTGGAGTTATGTGCTCCTAAATATGACCAATACCTCAATTACCCTCATTTTGCCAGATCGGACATTTAAAAAAAACTGTTTTTTTTTGAAAAAAATTTTAAAAAATATATTTTTTATTGAATCAAAATTTAAACTTCATAGCGAGGTGCAGATAGATTTGAAGGTTATTTTCCAAAAAAATATCTGTTATAGACAAAATCGTTTAGTCGTGGGGGTGTTTTAAAAAAATTGGCTTACTCCTGCAAATGAAAAGATGCAACCCGCAATCTTTGCTCTCTGTCTAACAGTCGCGCTCTCTCTTGCTCCCTCTCCTCCACCAGCTTGTCAATTCCCCCACTTGGTCACTCGCTACATTCGTCAACCAGTTATTTTCCTAAAACCTTCTACTGTAACTGTCTGATTGCCTTTTCGGCACTACTATTGGATTTTTCTCATTATAAACTCCTCATTTTTGATTCATTGTTACAAGTTAATGAACAATAATGTGATAAATTTAGTTACACCATTGCCTTTATTGGTTTTTTCTGAACAATTACACATTTAATTCCTTAAAAAAATTTATATACAATTTGTTCAGTACCAGTGTGGCGAAAATATACAGTTTTGCATTTCTTTGTCAACATTTCATTTTTCTATTATTTCTTTTTTTAATAAATGCTGACTTGTTCAATGCTTGGCTATATTTTGTTTGATGTACATTATATTTTGTGTTCAGTATCATTCTAAATAATGTCCTACAGTTTATTTACGTTAAAAATTATTTCCGTCTGAAACATATTAATTCAAGTAAAAGCCGCCTCGGTGGTCTAGTAGATAGCGTACTAGGCTTTCACCCCGAGGACCCGGGTTCGATTCCCGGCGAGGGCTTGGCATTTTCATACGCTATACATCATCCCATCGTCTGCATTAACCAAAGTGTGCACAATAGTCGGACGTTAAAAAAAAAAAAAAAATTTTATTCAAGCAGAGGATATTGAAACAATGATAATATTAAAAGAGCTAGTTCATTCAAAACCGAAGGTAAAAGTAGCACAATTTAAACAAAACTTTTAAAAATAAAATTATTATTTAAAACGAAATTTTATTCAGTTAATGTATAATTCGGCCATTAGGTTTTTTTGTTTTGCATGTCTAGTTATGAAAACATATGATATGGCTTGGACCATTACTGACTTAAGTTAATATCTTAAATAATTACCTATAAGTTTTTACTTTTACAATTTTCACATTACTGCAAGTTGTTAAATTGCCTTGCGTAGTTTTTAGGTCACGAGCTACGACTTCAACAAAGAAAACCATTTGAAAAGCAATTTGGAACTGAAGTTATTATTGAATTTGCAGTAAAGACGTTTGCAGCTCAATAGTAAATACAAAGAAGCTAAAATTAAACTATTGTTAAAAAAATTTAGTAGTAAATCATATTTTCAAAAACGATATTGAAAGTTTAGGCTAATTTACAGGTTTTACGGTTTCTTTGAGTACTCAAAAACTTCAGTTAATTGAAATAGATGAAATCGAAAATTTTAAAATCGATTTAAGCTGTAACAGCTTAAAAGAAAATATTTTATAAATAAAAAATAACTCTTCAATATTTATAAACAAAAAATCTTGCCAAATATAGACTTATGAAAACTGTTTAATTTCCGTAATTTTCAGCGATGTGCTCAAGCTTGGATGGACATCCAAAATTGACATTTAAAATTTTTACTAAGTAATGCTAAAAACGTCGAAAACTCTTTTCTCCATACTTTCTAAAAATATACTGTACTTACATTTTACACGTGTTAAAACTCCAAAAAGAATTCTATAAATAACATTTTAGGCAAGTTCAAATCAAAGTTATTTGAATAACGCAACAAAACTTTTATTTTGTTTTCAGTCAGTAGAAAAAACACTTAATCATCACTGGGTAAACTAGATCGGTTTTGAGGTCTTATTTATTTATTTTATCTTTTCAGTTCATATTAAAAAAAACCTAACTAATTAAGGGGACATGGAACTCACTATTCATACAACACTATTTTCACAATTTTTAAGGACCTTTTTCCCTGTAACAACAAGAGATGTGTTATTAAAATTTTTGTGTGTTCTTATATTAGTGTTTTCTACTTGAGAAAGCAAGATCGTACTATTGGACAGAAATTAATCATTACAAATAATATAATATTAAAAAAGTCTCACATTATATTGCGGCATACATACATACATACATACACACACACACACACACACACACACACACACACACACATATATATATATATATATATATATATATATATATATATATAACTGGAGTTCATAAGGAGATGAACTCTCGCCTCTCCTTTTCCATCTGGTGCTGGACAAAGTTATCAGGAATGGGAGAAAGAATTAAAATTGAAGGGCACTGGAAACCAGTTCGACTTGGAAGACCTAAGGACAACACAGAAATCGCGTGCCTAGCTTTTGCAGATGACCTGGCCATACTCACAGATAATGAAACAACAGCGATTAAACAGATAGAAGTCCGAAAGGAATGTGCAGAGAGGGTCGGTCTACAGATCTCGTTTAAAAACCGAATTCTTCTGTACAAAATTAAATATTTAAGAACTAAACAAAAATATGGTAAGATAAACAGAGTCAAGCACTTCAAATATCTGGGAGAAATTCTGAAACCCACAGGTGGCGAGAAGGCTGCGCAAAAGGTTCGGCTACTGAGAATGAAGAGGGCTCTCGGTATAACGCGTGATATCTACAATAAGATATGTATGTCGACGCACACAAAAATCAGACACTACAACACAGTCATAAAACCGGAGGTATTATATGCAAGCGAGACGCTAGCACTCCACACAAAAGCTACCATGGAGGGTATTTTGAAGGAAGAACGCAAAATCTTGAGGAAGATCCTTGGCCCGAGATTAACAGAAGATGGATACAGGTTGCACTCCCGGAAGACCACAGAGAAGATATCGAACCTGGCAGCAGATATCAGAAGAAGGAGGCTTCGGTTCTATGGACACATCAGTAGACTCCCAACAACGAGACTTGCCAACAGAATCCTTAAGTATATACAAGGTGTCAAATCAACAACGTCGTGGATCGCACAAGTCAGAATAGACCTACATGACGCAGGAATGGACTCAACAGATGTTGAAGACAGGCGCGCATACAGGAGAAAGATGCTCGGTTGGAAGGTCCCAGAGAATGAAATCCCAAAGAGAGCAGGGGTAAAATGGACGGAGGAGCGGAAGAGGATCCATGGGGACAGGATGAGGGAGGTGTGGAGGATTAGAAGGAACAAGACATGAGTCGGAGTGCTTTGCGTGATCCAACAGGGTCTATGCGCAGATAATATATATATATATATATATATATATATATATATATATATATATATATATATATATATCTTAATAGAAATGCACAAAAGCATTACTTTGCTTCAATGTCTAATAAAAAATAATAAATTTTTATGTCAAATAACAATATTCATAAATTGTTAAAATCAATTAAGTTTAAATATTAAAAATTCAAAACTGGAAATTACTTTTTAATGAAGTACAATGGATGTTTTTAATTAAATAAAACAATAATTCTGGTAACCGCTTTTGTTTATAGCTAACAGCGTACTGCCGATGAAACATGGAAACCAATTTGCAAAGTTTGTTCTCTGCGTTCAAAGTTTGACGGTCAATAACTTTTAAATAAACATTTGTGAACAGCACAAGTGGAAGTATTATCAATAATAAATACAAACATACAACGAGGCCGATTGATTACTGGTCCGAAGTCAGTTTTAACTTCTCATATGGTTTTACAGTTTCAAGATGAAGAAAAATAGTAAAATTTTGGAAAACAAACATGAAAACGTAAAACGCAGTAGAATAATGAAACACGCTGTTTTAGAAAATTTCGACAATATTCTGTCTTTCATTCATTTTACAAAACCTGATCTCGGTTATATATTTTACTTTTTAAATCCAGTTTTCAACTTTCTACTTTACCCTACCAGAGTAACCCAACATGAAACATTTACCCAAAGCCAGTTTGTTCTCCATAAAGCACATTTTAAAGTTAATATAAAGAAATGGTTACTTATTCGTGGCAGTTACACTATATGTGTGTGTAATACAGAGTTGTAGTGCAACGCCCGTATGACCCAAAGTCACGTTTTCAAGTCTTATCATTTTTATAGTGATGCTGTACAATTTTAACCAAAAACAAAAATTTTATTCGTGAAATAAAATTCGTCAAAAAAAAATTTAACTAAAAATAAAATCAACTGTTTCTCTGACGCGAAAAAATCGAATTTAATAAAATTAATTTCTTAATCACGTCATTTTTCTTACGATTTGAAGTTGGAACTGTGTGATAATTGTTTTTGATGTCTAATAAACGTGTCCAAATTAATAATAAAACGAATTTTTAGTGCTAAGTTTAAAACAGTAAAACTTAATTCATGAAGGTGATACATATATATATATATATATATATATATATATATATATATATATATATATATATATACTACAAAATACTTACAAAATACTCTCAACATGTCTTCTTCAAAGAACACAAAAACAGATAGAATACAGAATTGGTGAGTACCAGGCAGGTTTCCGTCCGAGTCGCTCGTGCACAGAACAAATTTTCAACCTGAAAACAATATTGCAAGTAAAAGCTAAAAGGAATGTCCCAGTGATCTGTACGTTCGTAGATTTTAAAAAAGCGTACGATTCCATTGATTGAAAATCTTTGTTTAATATCCTGGAAGAACATGGACTTGATCCTAAAACACTGCGACTGATCAAACAAACACTGACAGGAACAATCGCTAAGGTGAAATTTATGGGGAAATTTTAAAACCTTCCTGATCACAACTGGAGTTCGCCAAGGAGATGGACTCTCGCCTCTCCTTTTCAATCTGGTGTTGGACAAAGTTATCAGGAATGGGAGAAAGAATTAAAATTGAAGGGCACTGAAACCAGTTCGACTTGGAAGACCTAAGGACAACACAGAAATCGCGTGCCTAGCTTTTGCAGATGACCTGGCCATACTCACAGATAATGAAACAACAGCGATTAAACAGATAGAAGTCCTAAAGGAATGTGCAGAGAGGGTCGGTCTACAGATCTCGTTTAAAAAAAACCGAATTCTTCTGTACAAAATTAAATATTCAAGAACTAAACACAAAATATGGTAAGATAAACAGAGTCAAGCACTTCAAATATCTGGGAGAAATTCTTGAACCCACAGGTGGCGAGAAGGCTGCGCAAAAGGTTCGGCTACTGAGAATGAAGAGGGCTCTTGGTATAACGCGTGATATCTACAATAAGAGATGTATGTCGACGCACACAAAAATCAGACACTACAACACAGTCATAAAACCGGAGGTATTATATGCAAGCGAGACGCTAGCACTCCACACAAAAGCTACCATGGAGGGTATTTTGAAGGAAGAACGCAAAATCTTGAGGAAGATCCTTGGCCTGAGATTAACAGAAGATGGATACAGGTTGCACTCCCGGAAGACCACAGAGAAGATATCGAACCTGGCAGCAGATATCAGAAGAAGGAGGCTTCGGTTCTATGGACACATCAGTAGACTCCCAACAACGAGACTTGCCAACAGAATCCTTAAGTATATACAAGGTGTCAAATCAACAACGTCGTGGATCGCACAAGTCAGAATAGACCTACATGACGCAGGAATGGACTCAACAGATGTTGAAGACAGGCGCGCATACAGGAGAAAGATGCTCGGTTGGAAGGTCCCAGAGAATGAAATCCCAAAGAGAGCAGGGGTAAAATGGACGGAGGAGCGGAAGAGGATCCATGGGGACAGGATGAGGGAGGTGTGGAGGATTAGAAGGAACAAGACATGAGTCGGAGTGCTTTGCGTGATCCAACAGGGTCTATGCGCAGATAATAATAATAATATATATATATATATATATATATATATATATATATATATATATATATTTATATATATATAGTCCTATGTGTGTGTGTGTGTGTGTGTGTGTGTGTGTGTGTGTGTGTGTGTGTGTGTGTGTGTGTGTGTGTGTGTGTGTGTGTGTGTGTGTGTGTGTGTGTGTGTGTGTGTGTGTGTGTGTGTGTGTGTGTGTGTGTGTGTGTGTGTGTTTTAGCACCTCCATTCATGTGGTTTTAGCCTGAACTGAACTGGCTAAAAGTTTTTACTTTTTAGCCTTGAAGTTTTAAACTTGGCTCTAAAAATTAATTTTATTAATATTTTCATGTTCATATTTTATGTTCATTTTATTGTGTGTGTGTGTGTGTGTGTGTGTGTGTGTGTGTAACGCTATATAGTTTAATTACTTCTTCAAAAAAGTGATGTAAAGATTTAGGATCAGCACTCGTTTCTATGTGCCGCTCCAATAAAACTTTTTTAATGGACATTGGTTAATAAAGTCTACCATGCATTTGTTTTATTTTAATTTTTAAAAAGTTTACATTTTTTGGCGCTTTTTAATGTGTTGCTTTTTAATAACATTATAAACATTTGTAACGCAAAATCCCACCTCTTACGCAAAACCCAAACCTACTTTACACCAGAAATAATTCTTTTCTAACTTTATCAAACCCAACTTAAATTACTTTTACAGCGTGCGCAGAAAGACAAGCAGTTTCGGGGAACTTTGCTTAATTGGTTTTGTCTTTTGTCGCTACTCTTGTACCTCGCAACAAAACGAGTATGTCTTGAGACAGTGCGTGAGTCAGCACGGTAAATAAACAAGCAGCTGATTTAAAGTTAAGTTAAATTTGACAACGCTGTCACGTAATACATTAATAGCTGTGCAACTGAAGCCTCTACAACGTTCCCATGGATCCACTTCTAAGTAAAAACAACGAAATACAGAGTCCGGCAGAGAAGTATGATGTTTTTGAAATGACTGTCACACATTTAATTTCTTCGAACCAATTTTAAAATATATTTTTTCTATAAATAACTACTACAATGCCATTTGACAAAAATACATTTTTATAAAATATTCAACGTCGATAAATCACATCACTTAGATGGTCTCCATTTTTATCGAGGCATTCTTGTAGACAGCTGGCGAAATTGTTCATAGTCCTTTCAAGCATGGCACGTGGAATCCTTTGAATTTGAATTTCTTGAGTTATGTTTTCTGAAAGCTCTTCAAGCGTACGTGGTTCGTTAATGTAAACTTGAGCTTTTAGGTAGCCGCATAAAAAGTAGTCATAAGGCGACAGTTGGCCGAGATGGCCACTCGATATCCCCAAGTAATGATATCAGGCGTCCTGGGAAATAATGCCTTAAAAAAGGTCATTGTTTCTCTAGATGTATGGCAAGTTGCACCATCTTGTTGAAACCAAACTGTGTTTAGTTTGATACATTGTCTTGTTAATTCGGGCAGGAAATAATCACGAAACATGGTAACATAATGATCTGTGTTAACAGTCACTGGTCGTCCGTTTTCATGAAAAAATAAGGCCCAATAATGAAGGATTGATCATGCCCAAGTGCGGTCCCCGGTTTTAAAGATCCTGTTATTTGAAAATTATTCGCCCATTTCATAATGGTATTCCATTGTGGAACACGACCATGACGATCAATATTAAAAGGCAAATCGTCGCTGTATGAGCACCACAGAACATACCGAAAAGAAATACACGAATTGTTACTGGCACTGTTGATAAGTAGATATTAAACATTCCGTAAAAATTATGACCACCCATGCGCGCGTATCAGTCATTTTAAAACCTCTCATACCTCTCTGCCGGACCCTGTGTTATTGCAGCTAAGCAAAGTGCGAGGTATTGTGTACGTGTTGTTTAACATCTTTCTGCGTTTTAACGAAGTAAACTGCACAAAATTGTCTGCTCTGTTTTAAAACTTGCTAATGATTTCTTAATGAACGTATTGACGTGATATCGAATAGGTTGTAATTTATAACACCAGAATATTTAAATTAGCATACGAGTATTTCTTTTCTTCAGTATTATGATGTTAGTAGAGGACTTTATGTTTTACCAGAATATCCAAATTTTAATAACACTTTCCTAGCCTCTAAACATTAAGTCGAAAAAAAAATAAATATTGAAAATTTTTAAAAGTAAATTACACTAACACACTTATGATTTTATTTCATGTTTTTTGAAAATTTAAAATATATTTATACTTTGGCATGTGCGGATAATATTAACAAAGATTTTTTAATGGTCTGATCATTGGATTTTATGTGTTCATTGTTGACCGAGTGAATCGAGGTCTCCTGTTTCAACTCTACCGCTCGGCATTCGGATTCGGTGTTTGTTATTAAACAGTTTTGGCCAAACGCATTGACCGCATCATTTGACATTTGATACAAATTTACCTTGTATGAAGCCCAAATTATGTTATGGATTTTAATTAAGGATTTTTCCCATTTACTTCTGTTTCAAGATGGCGTCTCTGATTTAACGATGACAAGTGTACTCAGTTTTGACTAAACACATTGACTGATCGTTTTAAAATTTAGTCAGAAGATATCTTCTATACAGCACACAAAAAAATATGTACAAATTTGAGATATCTCAGATCCTCAATTATATAACTAATGTAAATATATGTTGAATTGTGAAATATCAATAAGATGATACGCTAATTAAACATCTGTTCGGAAGGAACGATTGAGACGACCGACCGGTTTTTTCTGGAGTGAGGCTAAATCTAGTTACAGCAAGACTACTGCGCTTAGATAGGTGAAATTGTGCATCGTGATTTTTGGATATAGAACATTCTCGTGAACACGCAAATTGTCATAAATTTCATGCGTAAGGCTTTTTTTGTAGTGCCAGTAAGGAGATAATTTATAAAAAAAATTTTGACAGTGAGAACTCGGGCGTTTTCACAGATTTGTAGCTCCGTTTTTAAGAAAAGAAATATCGGATAACCTAGGGGGGAAACCAATAAACTCTAATTAGCGAGAAAAACAATCAACCTGTTTAATACGTCAATCGAAAATTAAAGTCTGTATCTGTAATTCATTTTTTTCACTAATATATTTTTGTAAATGGCCCTGGCGTATTATTTTAGTTAGTCATAATTATCACTAATAATATTATTTGTTAATATTAGTGAACCTGATATCTTCCAGAAGAATATATTTTACTTCAAGAGTTTGTTTTCTTTTGTTAAAGTTTGTTTTGGTGGATAACTTACATCCGTTAGATTATAGTTACATTCCAAAAGGTTGGTAAAGATTTAAGTTTAGTTTTTGAGATTAAGTTAAAGTTTAAGTTTAGTTTTTATTTTTGTTATTGTTTGCCTTGCTGAAAGTTGAACTTATTTATCCTTATAAATGTTCTTTCCTTTAATTATTTTTTTCCTTTCAATATTGTATGAAAACAGAAGTAATTAATTAAACTTTTTTCCTGTCACTACTTGTTTTTCTAACTTTTAATGTGACATATTGAAAAAAACAAGACAATTATAAATTTTTGAAAAGCAACAACTTTTATTTCTTTGATCACTATGAGCATTGTAACCTCGCACAGGCATTCTCGTTGTCTTGGACTAAACAGTGGGTTATAAATTAGCTTAAATTAAAGAACGTGGCGCTCAACAAATGGTTCATTGAAATAAGATAGGCCTACACAATTAGCTATGGCCCACACTCCTTCTTCTCTGTAGCTAGCAAACAAAGATTTGCCAAATTTTTATTAAACTCCGCTACACCGGTCCCAAGCCCTAGGGGCCCGTCTTTTTATGGGAAGGAGGAGGGGGAGGAGTAACAACCTCGTTAAAAACCAGGCTACTCAGCTGGCCCGGCTGACAGTACCCTGTAAGGGCTCCTGCCTAGGTACTCCTGCCTAGGACTAAAGGTGATAAATGGTCAACGGCTGTGATGGCGGAAGAGGATTTATCCGAATGGCAAGATGAGGCGGAAGAACTACGGTCAACGGCTCTGAAGACAGAAGAGGATGAATCTCAACGACTGAATAGGCGGAAGAACCCAAACCAATAATTTTGGATTAAAATGAGCAATGGAGAAAACAAACGGATGTTTTACCCTAGGTGGCAGTCCAGGTAAACTGGGAAATCCACCTCTTCGGAGGCTGGCTCCAAGGATTCTGGGGGAGCCAACTATTGCTTACAGAAGATCCTAATAATCCCTTTAGGAAAAGTTTAATGTTGGGAAGAACACCACCCAAAAATAACGCCCCTTTGAAACAGAAGGAAGCAAAAATGAACACTCACTAGAAAGGAGTAAAGATGCCGAAAAACTGACAAACTAGAAGAAGAAAATAAAGTACTCAGAAAAAGGCTAGGTGAAGTAGAGGTGCTAATAAATCAATTAAAAGAAGAAGTTTTAAATCTGAAAACAGAAAATAGTACTCTAAAGAACTTGCAGGTGGCAGGTAAAAATAAAGAAAACAAAACCCCACTGACGACTAGAGTTGATGAGTACTATACTGATGAAGAGGACCTCGCTAAGGAAACTGAATGGATAAGAAATAAAAACTTCAAGAAAATGAAAAAGGAAAGCTGAAAGTTCTCCAGAAGGTGAAAACCCTGATGATATACCAAACACTAGGAAAAGTGCAGAAGCAAGCTTTGGTGCAAAAGACAAGCCACCTCCACCAATAAATATTGTTGGTGTTAAGGATTTTGCATCAGTGAAAAGTTACTAAATATGGATAAAGTAAGCAAATTAGTTTCCCTCAATAGTGATGTGTGGAAAATCAATACACTAGACTCTGATGCCTATAGAGCTCTGACAACAAAATTAAATGAAGAAGGCACTCAATGGTACACATATGAAGACAAAAAGACAGGCCCATCAAGGTAATGGCTAGGGGTTTACACCCTACTTGTACTAAAGATGAAATAATCGAGGAAATAACGCATAAGGCAGGGTTAAAAATATTAGATGCTGTCAACATTATCAAAAGAGAAAAAAAGTAGAAAAAGATGGACAAGAAACAATTTGTAAAAGAGGGCTTCCATTATACATGCTCACATTTGATAATAAAGAAGATGTGGGAAAAATATATAATATCAAATCTATCCTTCATATGAGTGTCAAGATTGAGCCACTAAGGAAAACAACGAACTTGATACCACAATGTAAAAATTGTCAAGGATTTAATCATACAATGAAGTACTGCCATAGAGAATCCAGATGTGTAAAATGTACAGGCAAACATGCAACTTACCAGTGCACAACAGATAAAAATGTTCCACCAAAATGTGTAAATTGTGGAGGGGAACATCCTGCTAATTATCGTGGGTGTGAAGTTGCAAAGGAATTGCAAAAAATCCGGAATAAAACTAGTAATCCTCAGCAAAGATTTCAAAAAGAAGAGGAAAAAAGTATGACTTTATCGCGGATGATTAAAAGACCTGAGGAAAATAATAAGGACGAAAACAGGAGATTATACTCACAAGTGGTTCAGACTAGGCCTATTGAGGTTAAAAACGCAGAGAAAAATAATGTATTAGAAAAAATACTAAGGAGGCTGGAGGATATAGAAAACGATTGGAAGCTAATGATAAGAAATTTGAGGAAGTATCCACAAACCTAGCAGATATTAACAGCTATTTTAAATGAAATAAATAAAACCTTCAGGATAGCAACCTGGAACGCAAATGGATTGTTACAACATATTCAGGAACTAGAAGTATTTTTGAATTCTGGAAAAATTGATATATGCTTAATATCTGAAAGTCATTTTACGAAATCATCATATGTCAGAGTACGTGGTTATTGCTGCTATTCTGCTGTTCATCCAGCAGATAAGGCAAGAGGGGGATCAGTATTACTTGTGAAGGATAACTTGCAACATTTTGAGGTCTTAAAATTGAAGAAGAATCTTTCCAGGTTATAGCCATCAGGATTCAAACTAATAAGTACAAAGAATATAACATTGGTGCTATATACTGTCCACCAAAATACAATTTAAAACAAGAGGATTTTGTGCAACTGTTTGAAAACTGGGCAGCAATTATGTTGTTGGAGGCGACTTCAACGCTAAACATACATATTGGGGGTCAAGATTAATTAATCCTAAAGGAAAAGAATTATTAGCAGCAGGAACAGCACTAGGATGTGACTTTCACTCTGGGGTAGACCTACTTACTGGCCGACAGATACTAATAAGATACCTGATATTATAGATTTCTTTGTAACAAAAGGAATTTCAGAAAATTACATTTACGTGGAAGACATTGAGAGTCTCTCCTCAGATCATACACCAGTTCTAATGACAATCAGTGAATTTATAATTACAAACAAGGCATCAGCACCGACATTGACAAATGCTCGAACTAACTGGCCCCGGTTTAGCAGCCTGGTGGAAGAAGATATAAATTTAAATGTACCAATTAAAAATCCAATTCAGCTGGAAGAAGAACTAGACAGATTTACTGAAATTATACAACGTGCTGCCTGGAGGAGTACTCCTGTAAAACACAAACAAAGTTGTAAAGAAATCAATTACCCAGTTGAGCTAAGAGACTTGATAAAAGAAAAAGAAGGACAAGAAAATATTGGCAAATGAATCGGTTTCAGAGACAAAAACAATGCTAAATAAGTTGTGTAACAAAATTAAATCCTTTATAAGAGAACTTAAGAATGACACAATTAACAGATTCTTAGAAGAGTTATCCTCACAAAAGGACGGAGAGTATTCTCTTTGGAAGGCCACAAAGGGAATTAAAAGACCTAAAACACAAGATTATCCAATTAGAAATGAGGACGGTACTTGGGCTAGAAGTGCCCAGCAAAAAGCTAATCTCTTCGCAAAATATTTAGAAGAAATATTTCTTCCACTGCCAAGGCAAACGTGCGAAGAAAGCATACCTCTGATAGAAAAACAGGATAATGTAAAAATAACTCCGGTGACACTTCAAGAATTAAAAAATGAAATTAATAAGTTAAAATCAAAGAAAGCTCCTGGATTTGATCTAGTTACTGGTATGATAGTTAAATCTCTACCAGAGAAAGGACTTAGGAAGTTACTTTACCTAATCAATGCAGCTTTAAGATTGAAGTATATTCCTCTTCAATGGAAGACAGCTGAAGTTATTATGATATTGAAACCAGGCAAACAACCAAATGATAAGACGTCATATAGGCTAATTTCGTTATTACCAACGATTTCCAAGTTATTTGAAAAGCTGTTGCTAAAAAGACTAAGGCCCATCATTGAAAACAGGAAACTTATCCCAGAACATCAATTTGGTTTCAGACGAAGGCATTCTACATTAGACCAAGTTCATAGGATCACAAATATTATAGAAAATTCTTTTGAGAAAAAGAAGTTTGTGCAAGTATATTTTTGGATGTAGCGAAAGCCTTCGATAAGGTATGGCATGAGGGCCTAATTTGGAAGCTGCAGAGAGATCTACCAAAACAATATTATGAAATTCTAAAGTCATATTTAACTGGTAGACATTTTCGAGTGAAATACGAAGGAGAATACTCGGAATTGAAGAAAATATCAGCTGGGGTTCCACAGGGTAGCGTTTTGGGACCTGTGCTTTACTTGCTGTACACAAGTGACCTTCCTACTGCAGATGATACAACCACTGGTACGTTCGCAGATGATACTGCAATCTTAGCTACGGGTAAGAAAATTGAAGAAGCTGTGATGAAGCTTCAACGAGCTACAGATGAGGTGTGCAAATGGACCAAAAATGGCGCATTAGCCTGAACGAAACCAAGTCAGTGAATGTAAATTTTACAAATCTTAAGATAGATCATTCCATCCCAATTACAATAAATTCTATACCAATTCCCCAAGCTAACTCTGCTAAATATCTGGGAATGACCTTGGATGTGAAACTGAAATGGAAGGAACACGTAAAAAGAAAAAGCAAGAATTGAATTTTAAATTTAGAAAATTGTATTGGCTAATTGGAAGACAATCCAAACTGTCAATTCATAATAAGTTATTAATATATAAACAGGTTTTAAAGCCAGTGTGGAACTATGGAATACAGTTGTGGGGCTGTACAAATAAGACGAATATTAATACAATTCAAGTTTTTCAAAATAAGGTACTTCGAAGCATTGTTGACGCACCATGGTATATACGAAATGACAACATTCATAGGGATTTGAATGTAGAGTTTGTCAGTGAAGAAATCAAAAAGCAAGCATTGAAGCATGGACACCGCATCTCACATCATGAATGCTCCGAGGTTCGGGGACTGATGGTTACACCTACGTCAGCTAGAAGACTGCAAAGAACTAAGCCTTCTGATTTGATTAGTAGAGAATAACCATTGGGTAGAGAATAACCATTGGGTTATAACTCTAGATAAACGTACTATATTTACCGATTGTGTTCATAGAAATGTAAATTACTAGATGGGTTTCTGACTCAGTTGTAATATTATTAATAATAAAAAAAAAAACAATGTAAGATTAAAAAAATGGTGATATTTTTTACTTTTTGGAATCACAATAAATTTATCATGCCATCTACATTATACATTATCTACTAAGTGTTGTCGCAATTGTAAGTTATTTACTAAAATTTTCAGTATCACATCTCGCATTTGTTTACTTGTGAATGTACATTCTTTACAAAAACGTGAATAAATCTTACCTTTACTTCTCCCACCGCCGTTAAGTGCAGTCACAACATTACTTTACTTCTTAGAAATTTTAAGCGAAATGTTCCCGCTGGGTAAATCAACCCGGTTAGGAAATACAATGTGTTTTGCTATTATACAAAGAAGAGCTAGTGGTAAAATTAATTAATTAGAACAGAAAAATATACAACACAAGATATAATTTGTTCTATTTAACTTAAAATATAACGAAAGTTTTTCTTAAATAGTATTGCTGCGCCTTACAGATGCTTCGTCTGAAAGGAGAATTACATCTGTTCTGCCTACGTTTCGAAGAATCTCTTGGCACAATCTTGTACGGGTTTCAAAGTCTCTGTCACCTAATTCTTAAGCTAATTCTGCGAACACGTCTATCTATTAAGTGAAGGGCAGTCGCATGTTTTCGTGCTGAGCGCCGTGGATACTGATGAATTGAATTCCTTATTGCAGACATATTTTTCGGTCCTGTTGCAAAGCGAGGGTGGTCAGATTTCCTTTTTGAAGCAAAACGTTTTTCTCTAAAATTATGAGTATTGGGTAAATGTTTTTGTTATCTGGAACGGGGTCATGATCAAGCGCAAAGTGTATGCGGAGCAATCTCTGTGTCACGTTTTTTAAAAAAATCCTCGAATACACCCGACCAAGTGCACGATACCCACCCGACCAAGCCATGGTTGTTAGCACTGTCAAAAGTAGCAATGGGAAGTGATTTTCAAACCTGTGATTCCGTCACTGATCTTTAAAAATCACAATTCGACCTGTAATTCATACAAATAAATAACAGGTCTATATGTGATTTAACAGGCTGATTCGTGGCATTAATCTACCGGCATCAAGGAAAACTAAATAATGTTACATTTAATGTGATTGTGATTTGACTCATTCAATCACGTTTTTCATTCACATTCTAAGTCGTGCAGTGGTGTTACAAGTTATGATCACGTGATTGTGGACCTACACTCTACTGACTACATTTTAAAAAAATATTTTGTATCCGTGATTGACCGCCTGACTTTTTTGGTTTGACATTATTTCTTTAGTCTCTGTTAACATATACTTTATCTATGCTACTAATTACTTATTATAGTTATAGTAAGTCCTAATTTTATTTAAAAAGTGAGAGAGATAGTTCTAACACAAGGGGTGTAGACAAAAGAAATATAATATGACACGGAATATTATTTTTTCCTTAAACAATGAAACATTTAAAAAAATGCTGTTTTAAAAAAGTTAAATCATGTTTTTTAAAGTTAACACTGTTGATGTTTAAAACCCATTGTGTGTAATTTTATGTTTGTGTATTTTGCAATAATTATATTCTTTGATTAAATATCACTTGCTTTAAAAGCTTCAATTGTGGTTGGATTTTTTAAGTTATAGAATAAATATTTATTCGAACAAAAATCATTAGAGTAATTGGGTAAAATTAAATTTTAGGTTGTGCATGTAAAGTGTGATTGATTTAGTCACATTTCATTTTTATAGTTAGTAGCTACTATGTACTGCTACAGGAGCAATAATGCTTTAGCCGTTAATCACAATTACAGTAAATCACAGTGTTTCAGTAGTAACAATCACAGTTCATACCGTAAAAGTAAAATCACTGATAGTCACATTAGTAGTCAATAGCACATACACAGCAGTTGAATAACACTTCTCCCACCACTCTACATCATTCCGCCTCTTAGCTGCATGGCTTTGAAATCGTGTTCGTTTTCACGCACCTGTATACATCTCTTCAGTTAGTTTAAGTGAAAGGTTTCTTGTTTGTAACAAAACAGTAACGTGAATTTTTAAGAAACATAAACACCCGTCAGATATGCACGAAGCTAATTTCCTTTGTACGTCAGCCAGCCAGTGGGATGCCGGCATTATTTGAAACTACAGTAATCCATTCGGTGCAGCCACTAACGAATGTTTGTTTCTAAAGTCAATATTTGTTTTGCTTTAATTAAAAGCACGCGGAATAAGCCTTTCGGTTTGTGAAGTTCGTTCCTTTTAGTTTGGTTCATCCAGTTGCAGACGTACGTGTTGGAAACGTTCATGTTGTTTCTATGTTAATCTCTTCCTCTTGCTCTCTTTAACCACTCACGTTAGACTGTTTTACTTTAGCAGTATACAAAGTATAAAAACATTTGTTAATCGTGAAACAGTTGTATTTTTCAGGTCCACCTACTGGATTCAAAAAGTTGTTCTTACGTGGATGTGTGTGTGTGTGTGTGTGTGTGTGTGTGTGTGTTGCACATCGTACTTAAATAATTATAAGACGTGTACTCCTGGTTTGCAAATATCTTGGGGTAATTTCTTAAATTTTTCAGAAACATTTTTAAAACCACTTTTCGGTTACAAAAATTATTAAAAAATCGATTTTGTCAAATTCGACTTAAACGATTTTGAAAAATAAATACGGTTTAATAAATAAAATAAACCGTTTTCTGGCTTACGAAAAATGACTATAAACGCCACAATATATATAGGAAGATATATCATACAAGTGTGGAAGTGTGTCAAATTTTGAAAGAAACGTTATTTACGTTGACGACAGCCTTGCAAATTTTCAAATAAGTAACAATATCACTTCATATATCAATAGTTTTTTTTTACATAAAATTGTTTTTGAAAATCTGAGTTTACAGTGATAATTAGTATTAAAATAGGCATAAATTAAAACTTTATTTGGAAATTTGTAGTGCTTATTAGCATATGGATACTTTTGTGCTTATTATGATGGTAGAATAAAATTTTAGAATGAAAAATATACCACAAAAAACTGTGTGATAATATTTGTCTTAGAAAATCACTTCCATCAAGTTAACGAGGAAACTGTCTACCGCGATGATCATATTCATTTGTTATTTATAACGATTAAAAATATGCATTATTTGGATTTTCAAGTTGATTACAATATTAAAATCAGAATATCAAAATAAAGGTTAAAAGTAAAAAAATTTTAATTTATACATTTCAATAGCCCCTATTTTGAAAAGGTTGAATGGATTTGCTGGTAATTAACAAAATAGATTTTGTGTGAAGTTTTGATCAATTACAATCAGATTTGTAAAACGATAACGTGCTATTACACTCAAATATACAGGAACATTTTTGATACATTTGTAACGGCTCTTTAAAAGGGGTATAATGGTCAGGATTGGCGCTCATTTCAAGGTCATTATTACCCCATGATAACAGCTTCATTTCTAAAATGGGTACTTACTAATAATTCTTTTTTCTACAAGGGTCTATCCAATAGTTCATTTTCCAATGGAAATGTGTTAGTAAATTAATTATTATAAGAAAGGAAGTATTATCAAACTCGAATAATATTTAACCGTATATTTACTAAAAATAAATACATAAAAAACTGTTTTACAATAAAGAAATTAATTTAGCAGTTACAACGCTTAATAATTAATACAATAATATAATATATATTTTATTATATATTATGTAATAATAATATTTAACCTTATACTTACTAACAATAAAATATATAAGAAACTGTTTTACAATTAATAATTGATGTAACAGTTAAAATGCTTCATAATTAATATAATAATATAATATATGTTTTATTATATATGATATAATAATAATAATAATAATAATAATTAACCTTATACCTACTAACAATAAATATATATGAAACTGTTTTACAATTAAGAAATTGACGTAATAGTTAAAATGCTTAATAATTAATATATATATATATATATATATATATATATATATATATATATATATATAACGTCCGACTATTGTGCACTTGGGATAATGCAGACGATGGGATGATTTATAGCGTATGAAAATGCCAAGCCCTGCCCGGAAATCGAACCCGAGTCCTCGGGGTGAAAGCCCAGTACGCTATCAACTAGGCCATCGAGGCGGGTATTAATATAATCATATAATATATATTTCATTATATATGATATAATAATAATAATAATAATAATAATAATAATAATAATAATAATAATAATAATAATAATAATAATAATAATAATAATAATAATAATAATAATAATAATAATAATAATAATAATAATAATAATAATAATAATAATAATAATAATAATAATAATAATAATAATAATAATAATAATAATAATAATAATAATAATAATAATAATAATAATAATAATAATAATAATAATAATAATACTTAACCTTATACCTACTAACAATAAATATATATGAAACTGTTTTACAATAAAGAAATAAATTTAAGTTACAATGCTTAATAACTAGACAATTAAATACAAATCGATTCACTAAGTACTTCGTTTCAGTCTAATATTGCTTTACCTGATTAAATTTTTCTGTAAATTGAATAGATGTTTGAGAAATGAGAAAGTAGCATCTGCAAAACGACACTGTCAGTAATGTGAAACTGCCTCACAAACGTATTGTAATTTATTATCTCTGCTGCAAGCTCTTCTCAAACAAAATTACTTTCATAACGAGATTTGTTCTCTATCTCTCTCGCTCTCGTGTTGCAATTCCACCTTCGGGGGTTCGTTAAAGTGGAATCCGTTCCTTTCTTTATTTTCTAAAAAAAATTAATATACCTGTTAGTAAACTATGTTGTGTAGGTCGTAACATATGTTGAGAATGATCTGTTTTACGGAAATTTGTATTTTTGAATTAGAAAATCTTCAGCTACATGTTGAAAATTAAAGGTTTGTTGAAGAAGATTAAAAGAATTAAATTTTTAAAACGTTTTGCTCTTTGTGGATATTCGATGCTTTTGTTGAAGGCGTCGTGAAGATTTAAAAAGTTTTTGAAGCAAAGGTTTAAATGTTATCTTCGGCGAGAGGAATGAGTAGAAAAAAAGTGTCCCGGAGCTTTTTAATAACACTTGAATGTGAAACGGAAACGAGAAAACGAATATCGTTTCACTATTTCTGTTTTCTTTTTCTTTCTACTTTTTGATAACATTTATATGAAATGTCATTTTGCTTTGATTTCGGTATTTTGTCTTAATTGGAGAATACGTGCACGTTGTAACCGTTTATAATACATTCAAATAAATATAAGTTTTTAAAATAACTGTTGTTAATATTGCTAGTTTTGAACAACATAACCTGAAGTTTATTATAGCCTACCAGCTGTTCAATGAAATCAGCTGGTCATTGCGAAATAATACATAAACATTTTACTGTAACTGCAGTAAATAATATCTAAGCCAGGTTCACGTATCTATAAACTAATTATATGTTCAGCAAAGATACCATTAACGAAAGCTTCGCTTCTGTCAGTAACTCCCCGAGTTCCACCTGTACGTTTTAAATAAACGTAATTTATGAAAATAAATAACTTCAACATATATGAACTAGTACGGTGGAGTAAATCATGGGTTCGGTAAAATTACTGTATATCTGCAGTAAAGTAAACTCTACTGTATAGAGCAGTTAAACTCTGCAGAAGAGTTGCTATCCAAACTCGAGAAATAAAAATTTATTATAGTTAACCAACTTACAAAATCTAATACCAGTTGAGAATAACTGCACAGATTACTTTGAAATTGAAGTATACGTTAAATAAGTTAAAGAATAATTTCAGCAATACTATAACCCTTTCACAAAATAAAAGTGGAAACTTTTCTTTGAACTTTTTCTTCCTCACAAGCAAAAACTGTAGAAGGTAGTTCTCCTACTTCCCCCCTAAAGAAAGAGAGAGAGAGAGAGAGAGAGAGAGAGAGAGAGAGAAACGGATTTCATTAAAAAAATATTTCTAGTGGTGCTAGGAATTTGAAGGTGGTGTTTGGTGGATGGACGTGAGTTTGTACTGGAATCTAAAACCCGAACGTTTAGTGATGTTTTACTTCCTCAGAGACGGTTCTTCTCCTTCTGGTTATTGGTAACCAGAGGATGAATTCACTAGGGAACAGTTCATAACAGAGCTGTGTTGTTTGCAAACTAACTGGTCAAAATGAACTAATCTTTTGAATGAACTAGTCCGCGAGCTAGGTCTTAGTGAAATTTGTAATTCATGTAGCTCGTTTTCGCAATCAGCGTTCCTAACGGTTTCTTATGACAATGCGGTGCATCAACTGCAATATACAGAATAAGCAAAAAGTACTGTTAAAGTACGATATACAAGTAATAATGCTGATTTGGCATATAAGGCGCCTTCCAGTACAGTATGGAATATGCCTACACATTACATCCTACAGCTTGTTAATTCTATTGGTATTTTGTTCGATTATTTTATTAGTTCTTTCGATCATTAGTCCGATTCTACAACAGATACATCAACAAATATTTTTCCCGCCGCTGGAAACTTATTATTGACTCTTCTTGAATCATTGTAGTTTAATATTCAAGTTTAAAATAAATAATTAGCCCTTCGTTATGCATATAATGCAATAGACTGCAGTATTAAATATACCAGTAGATAATAAATTAGGTTAGAAAAAAATTAACTAGTTCGAGCATTGAACTAGATAGTTTAATTGGACGAACTAGGTACGATTATTTCCGTTGAATGAACTGTTCCTCTTATCGATATTTCATAATTCTCAGAAGGAAGATTCTAGCAAGTTTTGTTTGAGCTAGAAACAATAGCTATTATTATAAAGCTCTATTACTATAGAGCTTTGTAATATTCAGTCAAGTGGAATCAAATGATGTCGTGAAATTCTTGCACGGATTACTCAGAGGAATCTGAATCTAAATAATTTGTGAAGATAAGGAATCCCAAAGAGCCCCGTGTAGAAGACTTGCCTTGGACGCTTAAAATTGTCTGCCATTTTGTATATATCACATATTTTGTAAATAGTATATAATATCCCATAAATAATTTGAGTTTAAAATGAAAACTGAAAGTACCGTATTAAAAACATGCTGATGAAATGTTTTACTACTATTTGTAGGCGATACTTAATTGTATTGATTTCTGGTTCATTAGTGTTATCTAAACGTTTATCAGTACTACACATTTTGGTGTTCAATATGTCTAAAAACAAAATATAAATTGTACCGGGAGAGACATCAAGTAAAACATAGAGTTTAAAATTAAACCATTCATTACATTTATACTCCAAACTATGCTAAAAAAACTTGTTTAAAATTTTCCTAAACAAAACTAACATCGTGATATAGATGAAAACAAAGCTTCTGTTGGTTTTTTTAAAATTTTTTCTATTAATTTTACTAAACGAGTCCAATTAATGCAACGGCTAACGAATGTTTGTTTTTTCGAAGTCAACATTTGTTTTTACTTTAATTAAGAGACTTCTGATTTGTAAATTGGAGCATCTGCGTTTTAAGTTGGGTAAACGTTGGAGAACGTTTATATCGTAAGCTCTGATGGATAAATTTAAAATAATTTTCGTAGAACATTGCAAAAACTATATTCCATTCAATTTTTATAATTTGAAAAAGTACGAATGTAGGACAAGTAGCCTGCGTAAACGTACTGTATTTGCTTGGTTGGTTCTTTAATATAACTCGGTTTAACTCTAAATGTCGTTAAATTCGCATTTTTATTTTAAATTTAAAATACGTTTAACTGGTCTCGACTTTAAAGAAAGTAATACAATGGTTTTTAGATTATTTGAGTGAAACTTACCATTACCTTTGTTTTTCTACACATTTTTTAATAAAACACATTAATTTAATCTTTCAGTTATAAAATTAGTTTTAAAATATGGATATACGAGGGTTGATCAAATATAAACGAGACTGACTTTCTAAAAACTTTTCCGTTGGACATTGAACTCTAAAGGGTGGGGTTTCAGGTAGCCTGGGAGGTTTCGGACGGGCGTAGACGGGCAACATTTCCGTTCGGACCCTTCAGTATAAAACTATACAATGAGTGAGAGTGAAGTGCACGTTTCCGTGGAGCAGAGAATTATTATTAAGTTTTTGGCCAAGGAGGGGGTCAATCCGACTGAAATCTTTCGTAGATTGACGGCTCAATACGGGGACAGGACCCTGTCAAGAGCTCGCGTTTTTGCTTGGCACAAGGAATTCGTCGAAGGACTTCTCCGAAGGAATTCTCTGAAGGCAAAATCACGATCGTCGGCCGGGAAGGTAATGGCCACTGTATTTTTCGACAATCAAGGCGCCTTTCACGTCGATTTCCTCCATCAACGACGCACAATATTATTGCGATGTTTTAGAGGCCGCAAAACAGTCTTTTTGTAGGAAAAGGAAATCTAAACCGGCGAGAAACGTCATTCTTCTTCACGATAATGCCCGACCACATTCGGCGAACGCTACGAGGCTTAAACTCGATCAAATTGGCTGGGAACCAATGGAACATCCCCCATACAGTCCAGACTTATCACCCTGCGACTATCACCTGTTTGGGCCACTCAAAGAGGCGCTTGGAGGCCAGCGTTTCGAAGACGATTCTGCGGTGGAGACCTTCGTGCTCCAATGGCTCAATGAACGCCCGAGAACTTTTTACGAAGATGGAATTAAAAAACTTCCAATCCGGTGGGAAAAATGTGTTACTCGTGCGGGAGACTATGTAGAAAAATAAGTTGTATCAAGAATAATTTGTAAGTAAGCAATAAATTTTTTAAAAAATCAGTCTCGTTTATATTTGATCAACCCTCGTAAGTCAAGCATTATTTACCGTCAGTGCCAGTATACGTTTAGCCTTGTAAAGTTTTTCTATTCTAGGTTTTTCAAATTCCCAGTCTGTACCATTTTTTCAAAGTTTTAGGCCAATATAGTGTAATAACAAACACCTTTTAACACTTTTCAAAAAATATTTTAATTATATCTCAGACTCATTTCAGCGGCCACACTGCTATCTTTTATGAGTTTTCAGTCTAAATTAAGTTTTAGTTTAGGAAAAAACTAAATTACAAATGACGTATACTTTTTGAAAGTAGTATCGAAACGCGTCTGAGTAAAACTATTTGTGAGAAAAGTGTAAAGTGTTTTTTTATTTTTTATATTTATTCTCATTTTCTGGTTCATAATAATTTTAAAGCAATATAAGTTTAAGCGTTCCAGTATTAAAACTTATATTGAAACACTCAGCGTTTCGCTCGCTCAGCTGTTTCAGTAGAGGAAACGAAGGAATTAGTAACGAAATTAAATTCATTACAAATAGTGAACAGCTTATTAGTTCCGATATCTTTAAGTTGTTGCGAAATTTCAAGTGTTTTTTTTATTATCTGTTAAGAATAATTTACGCTGTAAACATTATAAGTAATAAATTCTTAAAATTTATTTTTAATATTTTTTCGAAAATATTCTATATTTTTTATTTATTTAATGGAATATCCATATTTTTAGTTACATATTTAAAATTGATATTAAAATTAATAAAATAATAATTGTATTAAATTGGTTAATTTTATTATAATGATGGCATTACACCAAATCCAGAAATGTGGTATAAACATTAACACAAAGTAAGAATATTGAACTTCGATTTTTTTTTTTGGTGCAAAATATGAACTGCTTCTTTTTAAGTATACATGAAAAAACAACAATGTAAATAATAAAGCAACACTATTAAGAGTGCAAAACTAATTTAGCAAAGTTTCGGAGCTGGGCTTTCTTACTGTTCACGCTGAAAAGTAATTTAAGTTGAGCGATTAATAAAGACAGAAAATAAGTGTTTCAGGTGAAACTTAAGCAAAGTCTTTTAATCAAAGCTTACATAAACACATTATCAAAAGTACTATACAGAAAATGCTATATATTTACAGATGTATGTATTGAATGCACGCGCCTGAAGTTATGATAAAACTTTATCAAAGCTATTATACAAATTAGGTTATATGTTTACAGAATACCGTATTGAACGAACCATGGACATGAAGTTATAATGAAACATTATCAAAAGTATTATAGAAAATATGTTATATATAACAGAAGAGCTTAAACTTTAATTACGCACATAGTAAGCCCCCGCTTGTTAAGATTGTGATTTAAGATTTTGAAAACGGGTATGAAGAAAAGTTTCTGATTTTTAAAAATTTTGAATGTTCACGAATTTTATTTTGATATAATGATTTTTTTAATTATCGAAAATATCCTAGCTATATAGCAATGTCTATGTATCAAAGGTTTTTGTATCTATTTTTTTAATTAGATTTTTTTTTTTTTGAAAATTTGATGGCGAAGGTAGGACTATAATTTTATTAGTGTTGCGAGTTTAAAATTGAATGAACTTATGTTTCTAGACTTAAACGGGAAAAGCAATATAAAAATGAATAAATTATTTTTGTTTTAATAGCTCGTTTTTGTCGTCAGTTTCGAAATGATTTTTCGTATTATTGTATTCCCTATATAAAGTAATTGTTTGAGTAGGTAACATTTTTATGTAAAATTTGTTCGTAGAATGTAAATTTTGATCAAATTCATCATATATGCTTGTTAATTTTATAATGGTTTTTAGAAAAAAAATAGTTTTAAAATTTACGATTTTTACCGTTAACTCAGATTCCCGTTTTAGCGAAAAAATTCTCAACTGCTATGAGAGTTTCGACAGTGAACCATAGAAAATCATTTTTGTTGAATTTTCTTTATAGTAATAATGCAGTATGTTTTTCTAGCCTATTTTTATTAACAAAAGTACTGCATATATTGGTTTCACGTTTATTCCAATTACCATTTTTTTTGTTTACGTTACGTTTTTTTGTTTATATTGCCCATCTAATAAAATCTTTTAATGAGTGGTTGATGATGATTACATTATTTGAAATTAGTACATGGTACCGCCATAGATTTCTTCATAAATGACTGAAAACCATCCTTCTTTTCCTCTCATTTTCTTCCACTCAACTCTTCTCTCTCTCTCTCTCTCTCTCTCTCTCTCTCTCTCTCTCTCTCTCTCTCTCTCTCTTTCTCTCTCTTTGACTCCCCACAATGACACAAACATGCACAAATACTTACATATAAGAAATTGAATTAATGCAAATAGTAAATCTTCTAGGTGTTTGATTGTTGTTTAAAAAAAATAGCTAGGTTAGGTCATAGTTAGCAGCCTACTCGGACAAAGCTGTTATTTTAAAATTTAATTCCAAACATACTCCAGAAATATATTTCAAATACTATATTTAAAACGATTACTTAATGGTTTCTCGACTAGTTATAACTGACATTATCTTAAGCTAAAACCTGTCATTGCCCAGATGTTACAAGTTGCAGTTTATATGTCTCCGTGTACTGTGTGTGTAATTAGTTTAGTTAGCGTGTAACACACTCTTTGAAGGACGATCTGCAAGTGTTAAACATTATTCGTCTAGTGTTTCGGTAAATCGACTTTCACTATCTCACAGACTGTACAACAAGCTACCACATAGATGTTACGCAGTATCTCTTATTTGTTCTATATTTTAACTGTCCGTATTGTAGTTTTAGAAAAAGAAGATTTTCTTTTGGTTTTGAAACGCTTGTAATGACGTTTTTTTTTCAAGAAATAAAACAATTTGTCGTAAGTTCTTGACGAGTTATTATGAAAACTCGCACTTCATATGAACTGTAAAATCGTGGTTTGTGTGTTTAATTTTTCAGAAAACTAAACACTGAAACATTGGAAAATGAGAAAATTAGTTATTTTGATAGTCATGGAAAACCAGGAATTTTAAGAAAAATCAATATTTTTTTGGATCGATCCTGACTTTCCAACAGGGGTGCAGACTAACTGCAGACCAAATCTATTGAGAGGATTTAAACGTCCCTCGCGGTGTCCGAGTCTAACACACACTTACACTTACACTTAAAACACTACACTTACGACTTAACACTTTACACTCACACTTACTTTAGGGAGGCGTTTAGCCTCAATTTGCTTTTCGCCTTAAAATAACAATAAAAAACAAAAATCGATCCTGACTTATAGATGATTTTCTGAGTGGTCGTTAATATATATATATATATATATATATATATATATTAGATATAAATGTGTTAGTACGCTCACGTTCGCAATCTCAGTCAACTTTTGAGTTACATTCAAATTACAAAAATGAGCCCTGAGCACTGTCAAAATAAAATTCTTATTTCCAATAGTTTTTTAAAATCTAAAATGATAATTTACGCAGTTTTTAACGCTGATTACTCTGGAGAAATCAGATTTTTAAACAAACGAAGAAAAAAGCTAAGATTAAGGTGGTTGAGAGAATAATGCTGGTTAAATAAATTGTCTGAAAGATATTAACAAAATAGATTTTTCTGCCAAATTTAAACCAAATCGGAAAATCAAAAACACCGGCACAGACACACACACACACACACACACACACACACACACACACACACACACACACACACACACACACATATATATATATATATACAATAAATATGTATGAAAATTATATGTTTATCAAAACATAATGTCACTCTTTTTAATATAATTAACTAATATCGATTATAGAAAACAGTACACAAAATTAAGATATTTATCACAATGTTG
The DNA here is from genome assembly GCA_022606455.1 of Callitettix versicolor. NCBI lineage: Eukaryota > Metazoa > Arthropoda > Insecta > Hemiptera > Cercopidae > Callitettix > Callitettix versicolor. The sequence goes on from CM040191.1 coordinate 27,470,579, forward strand.
CCAACTAGGTTTCATTTGCAGTTTTGTTTCAGCGATACGAAACGCTTCAACATTCGACGTTTTACTGGTTTACAAGTTAAACTTTGATGAATGGTTTTTATATAGGCTATTCTTGTTTCCGTATTTGCAATGCTAATTACGTTTTCCTATTGTTTTCCAGATAAATAACGGCCTTTTTCTTGACATAAATATAAAGACACTATCTAATTGTAGTTTTTGTTTGTCATATTGATTAACTCTTTACATAAATGATCGTTCGTAGCTCACTCGGTTGGGTAACGGACAGTTAGCTAAAACTCGGAACTATACTCAAGTTCGATTCTAGTTAGGTATTATTTCTATAGTTGACTTTTTCCGAATTACATCGATCCAATATCTTAGTTAGTCTATTTAACTTAAAGTAAATATGTTGACCACAGACAAATTTAAACAGTGTTAAAACAAACGAGTTAAAGAAAGAATAACTTATAATTAATGATTCAACAAGGGAACAATTGCAGCTCGTGAAAGAGTGCACAGTTATCCCAGTGTACGTAACGAGTCTTTGTTTATTAATAAATAACCTTTATCGTGCAAACGTTGGTACAATAGTCAGCCATTGTGTTCAGGATCACGATTGGGATTATGGTCGTAAAAATAAATGAACGTTGCTTCGGTCGCAGTTCAAATATTTGCCCGCTTCTCCGTAACGTATAGTCATAATGCACAATGTTCTGTAGCAACGGCAATATTCTAATATTGTGTAACTAGTTGATCTTTATTGTTATTTAGGAAAACTTGCTTCAGTTTACAAAGGTTAGTGTCTCGAGTTTTTCTAATATGCCTGGATAAAATGATGAAGTGCAATGTGTTTATAAACCAATCAATTTTATAAGACATTTACAATTGACCTTTAACTGAGAATACTAAAATATAAGTGTAAAAAATACTGTATCGATACTGTTAAATGGAAATGAAGAAATTATTTCAAATATTAAATTTAAAAACCAAATTCAAAGCTAGATATTGATCAGCAAACAATAGATTTTCATAGAGGTTTATGCTTAAATAAATATATAGACATTTGAAATATGAAATATATAATCACACAGGAGTTTACCGAATATTGTATTTTGTAATTTTATTGTACTCTTGTTCATCATAAGTTACTGAAAATCAAAAATTGAATATTATCAACTCTTTAGAACAACTTTGATAAGCTGTTGGAGAAAGGTATACTCGATGTTAAGGATATCAGGAAAACTAAATCAATAGCCCGTAATAAAGGTTATTAATTTTCGTTTATATTATTCTTCATTCGATCAAGATAATAAGTTTTATTGTCTTTACTAATGTAATAGGAAAAGAGTAATTAGCGAATCGCCAAGTCTCGGTCATATGAAAAAAAAAAAAAAACAACGAGTACAAGTGTTTCTTTCCAAACAAATATGTATAAAAAGATATTTAATTTCAAACATTCATTTTTAAAACACAATGCAAATAGAATTTTCATTTGAGATTTCACGTTAGGCAACACCCTACTACAAACTTAGAAATTTAACAATCCTTAGCGAATTAACATTGGAAAATTATCTATCACGGTAAAATACAAACCGGGAACATTAAAATGAGCGCAGATCATAGCGTCAATAATAATGTTTTGTTTAAATTTGGCGCCCAATTCTAAAGCTTAATTAAAACGTAATTATTTTAACTTAATTTTTTTAAAGATAGAATTTATCTATCGTAATCAGCGTCTGAATGAAACGTTTTCAAAATTAATTTTTTTTTGGAAATAAGAAAACCTACTCAGATAGCAGTAAGATTTTTTATTTTAAATAATATTTGAATTTTAACTTCAAAAACTTTATTTCAGTAACACTTTAGTAACGTTTTAACTCAGATAAGTCAGTTAATCTTGCTTATAAATACTGCCTTCCGTAATTTTAAATGTTCACTGTACAGTAATGTTGATTAAATTTTAATTAATTCAGTCAACACTGATTTTAAAATTATATTTAAAAAATTAATCAAAAATGTGATATTGTTGTTTTTTGTAAAATCGCGTCTACTACGTCAGTGATTATCTAAATTGTTTGGAATAATCTGTGGTGGTGTTGGAATAAAGTCTATGAAACCCATTTACTTATGGCAGCTTACAGAGACACTCGGGAAATAAAGTTTTACAACGGTAGAACCATACGAAACAGACTCGTGTTGCAAGCGTAACTAAACTAATTACTACTTCAAAGTATGGATGTAACGTGTTACGGATTCTGTTACGTTATGAAGGTTTAGATTTTCGGACAAAAAACAAATTGTTTGTTATTCGCGCATTTTCTAAGCTTTTTAACTGTCAGAGTTTGTCTCTGTCATTTGGTTTGTGCATTATTTGTTACGCAATTTTGGTGAAACGTATTGACCGAATGTTTTGAAATTCGGTACAGTCGGTATCTTATATAAATCCTAAAAGACATATGTGCAAGATGTTTTCCCATTCACTTCCGTTTCAAGATTACTGGCTCTGATTCAAGGTTGAGAGTTTAATTGTTAGTTATTTCCTGTGATAATGGCTGAATGGCAAAACCTAGCTTTGCCATTTCCAAGAAGAAGAAATAGCATATAAATTTCCAATAAAGTTGGTTCGGTGAAATGTTTCGTAAATAGTACCGTTACCAGTTAAATTGGGGGAAGAATTTACCAGCGCTTTCGCGCTCTCTATTTTAATGAAATATGCGCAGGGGTGCAGACTAGCTGTACCTATTGAAAGGATTTAGACGTCCCTCGCGGTACCCGAGTCTAACACACACTTACACTTACAACACTACACTTACGACTTTAACACTTTACACTCACACTTACTTTTAGGGAGGCGATAATAGCCTCAATGTGCTTTTGTCCTTAAAATAAAACAAACAAAAATAATGAAATATATTATTGCGAAGCTTACTGTTATTTGAATTAAATAGAGAGTGAAACGTCTGGTTTACCTTCCACATAAGTACAATTATTAGTTACAAGAATAATTATTTATTTATGCACTTCTGTAATAAATTCAAACTTAGGGATAAGCATCAGAAACTAAATTGCGTATTGTATGCAAAGGTGTTTCGTCAAATATTATTATTAACGATGACATTGTATACTTAAGAATGGCGCGCGTGCACCCAACCACCCACTCTTTGAGTGGCCCAGACAGGTGATAGTCGCAGGGTGATAAGTCTGGACAGTATGGGGGATGTTCCATTGGTTCCCAGCCAATTTGATCGAGTTTAAGCCTCGTAGCGTTCGCCGAATGTGGTCGGGCATTATCGTGAAGAAGAATGACGTTTCTCGCCGGTTTAGATTTCCTTTTCCTACGAAAAGACTGTTTTGCGGCCTCTAAAACATCGCAATAATATTGTGCATTTATTGTGCGTTGTTGATGGAGGAAATCGACGTGAAAAATACAGTGGCCATTACCTTCCCGGCCGACGATCGTGATTTGGCCTTCAGAGGCGCCCTCTCTCCCCTTTTCCGCCACTCCATACTTGCCTGTTTCGACTCGGGAGTGTAATGGTGAACCCATGTTTCGTCACAGGTGCCAATCCGGTTTAATAATGCCTCACCATCTCGTTCAAATTGGGTCAATAGTCGCTGGCAAATCTCCAAACGATTCCGTTTGTGAACGTCGGTCAAAATTCGTGGAACCCACCTTGCAGATACTTTGCTGAGTTCCAGGTTTGATGTAACGATTTTTTTAACGCTACCATAGCTCAACTGGAGTTCATCTGCAATAAATCGCAGCGATATACGTCTGTCTTCGTCCAGGAGCTTCCGAACAGCATCAATGTTTTCGTCCGTGACGGAAGTGGTCGGGCGACGATCATGGCTGAGGTTTTCTACTGCTTCCGTCCTTAGGCGAATTCCTTGTGCCACGCAAAAACGCGAGCTCTTGACAGGGTCCTGTCCCCGTATTGAGCCGTCAATCTACGAAAGATGTCAGTCGGATTGACCCCCTCCTTGGCCAAAAACTTAATAATAATTCTCTGCTCCACGGAAACGTGCACTTCACTCTCAATCATTGTATAGTTTTATACTGAAGGGTCCGAACGGAAATGTTGCCCGTCTACGCCCGTCCCAAACCTCCCAGGCTACCTGAAACCCCACCCTTTAGAGTTCAATGTCCAACGGAAAAGTTTTTAGAAAGTCAGTCTCGTTTATATTTGATCAACCCTCGTATTATATGTTTATATAATATGAATATATATTATAATAATATATAATATATAGCCTATAAAAGACTATATATATATATATTTGTACGTTAAGATAAAATAAAAAAATAAACCTTGATCGCCTATAGTTCATAACATTATAATATCGTAAAATTTTTTGTTAAAAAGTATTTCATCTTATGTATAATTTTAGGAGGTCTTTACGCCACTCAGCGTGGATAGAAATAAGTAGGATATAATGCAAAAGTCATTTTTATATTTTGGCATCAAATGCGTATCAAAAGGAGCATTTTAAATTGTCGGATATAAGCTGTACACTGCTCGTGACGGCAGTTCAGAAGACACTGTAATCAAATGATCCATTCTTGTTAATTTATAGTTTATATTTTAAACGCACGTTCTTTTAAATCATATCCTGTATATTTTCCTATTATTTTACAAATAATCTTGTCAGAAACAAGACTTACCAAATGTTCATCTATTGCTTCTGCAAAAACACACGCAAGAACAATGTGTACCAGTAGTGTTAATGTATACTGTATCAGCTGCTCTCCAAATGTCTCAACATTACTTTGTTTTGCAACAGATATATGAGACGTGAAATGGTGATAACACAGAGACACAAGCTTTATGCTTGTTTTGTGCAACTTTAACGAGAGCATTATTACTTTGTGAACGAGATACCACTTTTGTTATAGTGTCGTGTCAAGTAGCATGAAATTGCTAGTGAATATATGAGATTAAGGAAAAATGATTACAAAATGTTGATTAAATTATTTGTAAAATGAAATGAGGAAGAAGAGAACTTATTTGAATAACAAATTATACACAATGCATTGTCCTATAAATTAGTCTACAAAAGTAAACATTTTATATTAGTTCACACTCTCCCTAATTATATATATATATATATATATATATATATATATATATATATATATATATATATATATATATATTTTATCTTGTTCAAATTTTCAATCGTTAATAAAAAACTTTCTACTCATCCCCTTAAGTTCAAATAATTTTTTTAAAACTTATAGTGGATGATACTTTATGTTAATACATAACATCAATATTTTTTTGTAAAATATTAATATCGCATATTAATTACAGACCTTACTATAGGAGTTCATTTAAATAACACTTACGTTCTGTCCTGTTGGTTTCAGGAATCGCAGCACGCAGCTGTCTCGCTCTCGCTGACGTGATGGAAGAACATGACCTAGTAGTAATTGACTTAATTTTTTTTATATAACTTTGTTTTAATATAATTTTAATATAATATAATTTGTTTTAAATATATAAACCAAATCGTAGTTCAAAAAATACATAAAATTACACATTTTATAATAGTATACATTATGAAATTTACCTTTCTTTTAAAATCTTCGTCAAAATAAAACGTAGAGGTCAGATAACAAACACGAAATATAATTAAGCTAAAAATGGTTTCAACTTTGAATTAAGAGATTTGATGATGCAAGGAATCTCGGAATGAATTCTGAATAGTAAAACCAAATGTATACGGGATCGGAAGGGACCCAAAATAAAATATAGAGGTCAAATAACAAACACGATATGTTATTGAGCTAAAAATGGTTCCAACTTGAAATTCAGAGATTTGATGATGTTGATTGAATTGTGAATAATAAAAAAAAATGGTCAGAAGGGACCCAAAATAAAATATAGAGGTCAAATAACAAACACGATATGTTATTGAGCTAAAAATGGTTCCAACTTGAAATTCAGAGATTTGATGATGCAAAGAAACTTGATTAAATTGTGAATAAAAAAACAAAAATTATACGGGATCAGAAGGGACCCAAAATAAAACATAGAGGTCAGACAACAAACACGATATGTTATTGAGCTAAAAATGGTTTAAACTTGGAATTCAGAGATTTGATGATGCAAGGAAACTTGGAATGAATTGTGAATAATAAAACAAAAATTATACGGGATCAGAAGGAACCCAAAATAAAACATAGAGGTCAGACAACAAACACGATATGTAATTGAGCTAAAAATGGTTCCAACTTCGAATTCAGAGATTTGATGATTCAAGGAAACTTGGAATGAATTGTGAGTAATAAAAAAAAGTATACGGGATCAGAAGGGACCCAAAATAAAACATAGAGCTCAAACAACAAACACGATATGTAATTGAACTAAAAATGGTTTCAACTTGGAATTCAAAGATTTGATGATGCAAGGAATCTTGGAATGAATTGTGAATAGTAAAAAAAACGTATACTTGATTAGAAGGGACCCAAAATAAAAATGGAGGTCAGATAACAAACACGATATGTATTTGAGCTAAAAATGGTTTCAACTTAGAATTCAGAGATTTGATGATGCAAGGAATCTCGGAATAAATTGTGAACATTAAAACAAAAAGTATACGGGATCAGAAGGGACCCAAAATAAAATATAGAGGTCAGACAACAAACACGATATGTTATTGAGGTAAAAATGGTTTCAACTTGGAATTCAGAGATTTGATGATGAAATTAATCTCGGAATGATTTGTAAGTAGTAAAACAAAATGTATACGGGATCAGAAGTGACCCAAAATAAAAAATAGAGTTCAGATAAAAAACACGATATGTTATTGAGGTAAAAATGGTTCCAACATGGAATTCAGAGATTTAATGATGCAAGGAATCTTGTAAGGTTCTGAAAACTATTGTTTCATCAAATAAAATAAAAGGATATTATAGAACAAAATTTATTGTGGAAGATTTGTTGGCTAAGAGTAAGAAAATATAAACATCATCCCTTGTAAGTTACCTGACTAGTTACAAAAAAATCCCGTAAATGGGTTATTTTAAAAAAATGAAAGAAGAAAAGATGAAGACATAAACTTAATGAAATTACAGAAATAAAAAGAAGAAGACAACGTCTAATGATGGTTTTAAGCCATTTAGTACGACTGATCAAATGAAGACACGTGCAGGGGTAGTTTTGTAGCTTATTTAATGTAGTATAATTTGGAACGAATGTTACTAAAAATTGTGAATTTTTAAAGACTAAAGTGTATAAATAAATTATTTAACATTTAAAACTATAGGAAAGAATGGCGTAATAATTCATCAACGGGCAAAAGCTCCATTTAAAAAGTATGAAAGCTTATCCTATGTGTTTTTAATTAAAGTGAAACCATTTTCAATAGAACATTCGTTAGCCTGTTTCGCATGAATTTGTTAAAAATAATCCCTGCCTCAGCTTTTCTCTGACATATTATAAAGATAATTTTTTATCTGTGTTCAACTAAATAATGTTCTTTTTGGTGTAAATTAATTAGTACTAAAAACTTTGCTTAATTTATTTGATTCAAAGTATTTCTACTGTTATAACTCCATTTTTAATAGGTACATCTTGTTACCGAATCGCGTGCCATTGACATTTTCGTTTAGCACGTCTGACTCCAAAATTGACGAGAATAAATTAATGTTTTCATCTTTGACTATAGTACGTTTCGTAATTTTTAACTGTAAGTTGGATATTAACATTTGCAATATCTTGGAAAATTTGTTACCCATCAATTTTGTTTACCAGTTCATAATGGAGGCTTTTAAAAAACATGAACTAGATACCACCAACTTACCACCAGATAAACGCCAATTTCAATTTTTACTTCACCAATTTCAAAAAACTGCATACATAATTATTTAATGTTAAAGAAATTATTGAAATAAAAAATGAACAGGCTTGCCAGGATAATGTTAGTATTTTTGTTTGTAAAAATGTGTTAATATTTGAAAAGTTTGTTACGTGAAGCTATGTAGTGTGGTTAGTTGTTCAACAAGTCAGTATAAGCAGAACAAGCAGTATAATCTAGACAATTTGGAAAAATATAGTATTAACACGTTTCCCCCCACTGGTACCAAATATTGTGGAATATGATCACGAAACATTAAGGTCCTAAGGTGTCCTAAGGTTTTTATAATCCTGAATTGATGAGTTACAGTGCCTTATCTAAACTTATCTCTTCATAAAGTCTAGGATTTGGAAAGAATTCTAGATGGGTAACTCCCCCACTTCTAAGTGGTTACTTACAAATTCATTATCGAGTACTTGCAGATGTTTACTCTGCTAAATCCTCTTTGAATTTCCTTTCTTTTTACCCTTATTACGGAGGTTTTTTGATTAATTTGGCCAGTTTCTTAATTGTGCTTTAAGATCCTGCTCTTTTTTTTTACATTTTTACTCATGGAAAAATGAGTAGCAAGGAAAATTATATCTCGCACAGAGCTATGCATGCACAAAAATTAGGGTAAGTAAGGCTAAGATACACTGGGAGGTCGCCAGGTAACCCAAGGCTTCTTTTGATACCCCAATTATATCATTCACTCCATCAACACAGATCGCTTTAGACTTAAGTAGGTGGCCAAGCTACCTAGCGTATGTGCCTTGAGAAGTTGAATGAGGTTAGTATGAGCTATAGGTACAGTGAAATTGCTAACACTTCAACTGCTCACTTCAGCTGCCACTGCCGGAATATATATATATATATATATATATATATATTGTACAACGTCCAAGTAATGTCAATGTCAGTTACACTAATGAGGACGAGGTATCATCCTTATCGGTAAGAGTAAATGAACAACAGTAACTGCGGCTTGAACCCGCAACTATCAACTGCGCAGTTCAGAGACGTAGTGGATTGACCGGTGACAGCCACATCAACCTCCGGCTAAGCCACACACACACACACACACACACACACACACCATGAAGGCTGCTCCAATAGTTCATTTTCCAAAAAAAAATCCCCTAATCATTTTCTGTAGGAATTGAATTATTTTATCTTTTAGTATTTATCGTTTACATTCCAATTGCTAACTAATGGGTAATTCCAATGGGTAATTAATGTTATAGAAATACTAGTAAATTAATTTTATAATTAATTCTTTCAAATAATTAATTATAACATTAATTAATTATACTTTTAAATATTATGCTTTGAAGAAAGTACTCTAGAACTACTATTATGTCAATCAGTTTGGTGTATTGAGAAGTGATACCACTCTTTACAAGACTTTTTCCCCAGTTTATTAGTCTACAAAAATACAAGGGCAGCTGAAGAAACAATTCTTGGTTATGGGCGGGGAATGTTCTATTGGAAAACGATGAACTTGGAGTAACCTGACTTTATATGCAAATTATTTTCCGATATTTGTAACGATCCACCCCAGGGTGTGTTAAGACTAGGGTAGGAACGCTATTAACAAGGTATTTTAATGTCGATATTTGCGTATTTGTATCGCAATAGGTTAACTTTTGTTGTCGTTTTTTTTACTGTTTTCGCTTTAACTTTAAGTTTTCTATCGAAACGTTAATTTTATAATTTTTAATGCTATTGAATTATAAAAGGGGGTTGAAATCCGTAAAATGTTTTTACACTTTGTCTGTATGGGTTTTCTGGTTTCTTGGTTTGAAAGTTAGTGGGTGGTTTCATCTTGAATATTTATTTAGATGTGCGTGTGTGTATTTGTGTGTGTGTGTGTGTGTGTGTGTGTGTGTGTGTGTGTGTGTGTGTGTGTGTGTGTGTGTTACACCTAAGCGCGAGCGTATTTGAGTGGTGCATGGCGTGAGTGCGTCTGTTTCAAATTCTCTAAAAATTAACTAGACCTGTATTTGTATTTTTCGGAATAAGCTTGTTTTTTCCTATGTAGTTTAAACTAAGTACCTTAACAAAACACAAAGAGTAAAAATCGAGAAATAAATCACAGAAACTATCATACATCAAAAGGAATAAATTTGCAAAAATATTTCACAAACTTTACCACATATAACTATTTAACCAAAACGTTCGGCGATTCATAATATCAATGAATGTATTGCATATATATGGAGTAGAAGTACAGCCACCATTACAAAAACCTGCTCAATATCAAAGGCTAAATTCCAAGTAATTAAACTAGTTGCCGCTACGAACGCTGCAGCTGCAATGACAAAGAGGAAGACATCAGATAAAATAGACAGTACTTTACTATTAGGCCTATCTATTTAACTGTAGTTAAAAGGTCGTGCGATCAAAAAAAACAATTATGGATATTTTGGCTTAAAATAACTCACACATGTTTAGAGACATGTTATTTTCACATATAAATTAAAAAAAAAAAATTTTTAGCGTTTTAGGGGTATTTTAAATGGTCTTTTTTGTGTTTTAGTCAATCCACACCCACGTGTAAACGGAAGAAGCAATTTAAACCAAATTTTGGAGTTATATGCTACTAAACATGACCAATACCTTAATTACCCTCATTTTTCCATATCGGAGATTTTTTAAAAACTGTTTTTTTTTAAATATAAAAAATATATTTTTTATTAAATCAAAATTTAAACTTCATAGCGAGGTGAAGATAGGTTTGAAGGTTATTTTCCAAAAAAATATCTGTTCTAGATGGAATCGTTTAGCCGTGGGGGTGTTTTAAAAACATTGGCCTACTCCTGCAAATGAAAATATGCAACCCGCAATCTTCGTTCTCTTTCTAACACTCGCGCTCTCTGTTGTTCCCTCTCCTCCACCGGCTTATCAATTCCCCTACTTGGTCACTCGCTACATTCGTCAACCAGTTGTTTTCCTAGAACCTTCTACTGTAACTGTCCGATTGCCTCTTTTGCACTACAATTGGATTTTTCTCATTATAAACTACTCATTTTTTTATTCATTGTTAAAGTAAACGAAGAATAATGTGATAAATTTAGTTACACCATTGCCTTTATTGGTTTTTCCTGAACAATTACCCATTTAATTCTTAAAAAAAAAAAAATTATATACAATTTGTTTGAGAATAATGTCACAAAACAAAATTTTCATAGTTTTTGTTTTGACTAAAGCCAGATCAAGAGTTCTTGAGATAAAATCTCTTTTGCAGTGATTGTTATCCGTGATGTCCTGAATATAACTGAAATTTTTCAAATCTTTATTTTGATTCTACACATAGTTATTAAATTTTTCCCGATATACTGTTCATTCCGCTTGTAATAATACTGTATTAATAAAATGATATGTATATAATAGGCATGATACAATTAGTTGGAAAGATATACAATACATTTCACAAAAGAAAATGTTAAATATTTATTTTAATTATTATTGAATAATTATTTATAATTGATAATTATATAAGATTCGCGGTAAAGGTACAATCTATAAAGATACTTATAGAGAATCGATTTTTGTTTTGAAATTCAAATAAAATAAATGCTATGTTTGAAATAATAAAAATTAAGATCGAGTAGAAAGAGAGGGAAGGAATATTGAATGAATTCGACTGCATTAATCGGAATCGTAATGCATCTGGGGAAAATAACTCATTTCGGAGAATCGTGTAGTGTACAATGATCGAGTACTCCAGTCAAATCAAAGAATCAAGTACTCGATTCTTACTAGACTATCCTATCAATACGAGAGTGGAAATGAAAAGGAGAGGGTGAAAATTATTTTCACATCGCTTCTATTACCGTAAATGGCATCCATATAATATAATAGGTTTTTATCATTTTTAAGAATCTGCAATAATTAAAATAATTATTTATTTGACTTTGGGCGAATAATGTGAAAACATGAGAGGAAGCAGGAAGTATAAGAGGCGTGTTCAGAAAGTAACGAGAATTTTTAAATTTCGCGGGCTTGGAGAGTCCGATTTTCACACATTTTTTTTATTATGTTGGTATACATTCCCTTGAAGTATTATAAAACTTTCAGCTGTTTTCATTGTTGACTTTGTCTGCGACAGCCACTAAGGTTAGACGTGTTTTTATGAGCTCGGCGATTTTCGTTTGTTAAAAGAAATAGATCAAAGAATTTGTATCACATTTTGCGTAAAAAATGGAATAAAGTGTAACAAAGTGTGTGAAATGTTAACAATGGCCTATGGTGAGTCTGCTATGAGTAAAACAAGAGTTTACGAGTGGTATAAGCGTTTCCAAGAAGGCCGTGAAGAAATTGATGATGACGAACGCCTTGGACGCCCCAGCACATCAACAACCGATGAAAACGTGGAAAAGTGAAAGAAATGGTTACGAACAATCGCTGAATCACAATTAGAGAGATCGCTGATGACATAGGCATATCGACTGGATCATATCATGACATTGTTTCCAATGTTCTGTGTATGAAACGCGTGGCAGCAAAATTCGTTCCAAAATTGTTGTATTTACATACAGCGGCGAATGGAAGTTGCTCAGGAGTCACTAAATAAAGTCAACGACGATGAAGAATTACTGAAACGTAACAGATGACGAAACATGGGTTTACGGATATGACGTCGAAACTAAGGCTCATCATAACTATTCATTCGATATCTACATTCATTACAATATTTACATCCGATACATAGCTTACGATATCTATGTACGCTTTACTTTACGGTATTTACATACAATACCTACATTCTTTACAATATTTACATCCGATACATAGCTTACGATATCTATGTACGCTTTACATTACGGTATTTACATACAATACCTACATTCTTTACAATATTTACATCCGATTCATAGCTTACGATATCTATGTACGCTTTACTTTACGATATTTACATACAATACCTACATTCTTTACAATATTTAATCCGATACATAGCTTACGATATCTATGTACGCTTTACTTTACGGTATTTACATACAATACCTACATTCTTTACAATATTTACATCCGATACATAGTTTACGATATCTATGTACGCTTTACTTTACGGTATTTACATACAATACCTACATTCTTTACAATATTTACATCCGATTCATAGCTTACGATATCTATGTACGCTTTACTTTACGATATTTACATACAATACCTACATTCTTTACAATATTTAATCCGATACATAGCTTACGATATCTATGTACGCTTTACTTTACGGTATTTACATACAATACCTACATTCTTTACAATATTTACATCCGATACATAGTTTACGATATCTATGTACGCTTTACTTTACGGTATTTACATACAATACCTACATTCTTTACAATATTTACATCCGATTCATAGCTTACGATATCTATGTACGCTTTACTTTACGGTATTTACATACAATACCTACATTCTTTACAATATTTACATCCGATACATAGTTTACGATATCTATGTACGCTTTACTTTACGGTATTTACATACAATACCTACATTCTTTACAATATTTACATCCGATTCATAGCTTACGATATCTATGTACGCTTTACTTTACGATATTTACATACAATACCTACATTCTTTACAATATTTAATCCGATACATAGCTTACGATATCTATGTACGCTTTACTTTACGGTATTTACATACAATACCTACATTCTTTACAATATTTACATCCGATACATAGTTTACGATATCTATGTACGCTTTACTTTACGGTATTTACATACAATACCTACATTCTTTATAATATTTACATCCGATACATAGTTTACGATATCTATGTACGCTTTACTTTACGGTATTTACATACAATACCTACATTCTTTACAATATTTACATCCGATACATAGTTTACGATATCTATGTACGCTTTACTTTACGGTATTTACATACAATACCTACATTCTTTACAATATTTACATCCGATACATAGTTTACGATATCTATGTACGCTTTAATTTACGGTATTTACATACAATACCTACATTCTTTACAATATTTACATCCGATTCATAGCTTACGATATCTATGTACGCTTTACTTTACGATATTTACATACAATACCTACATTCTTTACAATATTTAATCCGATACATAGCTTACGATATCTATGTACGCTTTACTTTACGGTATTTACATACAATACCTACATTCTTTACAATATTTACATCCGATACATAGTTTACGATATCTATGTACGCTTTACTTTACGGTATTTACATACAATACCTACATTCTTTACAATATTTACATCCGATACATAGTTTACGATATCTATGTACGCTTTACTTTACGGTATTTACATACAATACCTACATTCTTTACAATATTTACATCCGATACATAGTTTACGATATCTATGTACGCTTTACTTTACGGTATTTACATACAATACCTACATTCTTTACAATATTTACATCCGATACATAGTTTACGATATCTATGTACGCTTTACTTTACGGTATTTACATACAATACCTACATTCTTTACAATATTTACATCCGATTCATAGCTTACGATATCTATGTACGCTTTACTTTACGATATTTACATACAATACCTACATTCTTTACAATATTTAATCCGATACATAGCTTACGATATCTATGTACGCTTTACTTTACGGTATTTACATACAATACCTACATTCTTTACAATATTTACATCCGATTCATAGCTTACGATATCTATGTACGCTTTACTTTACGATATTTACATACAATACCTACATTCTTTACAATATTTAATCCGATACATAGCTTACGATATCTATGTACGCTTTACTTTACGGTATTTACATACAATACCTACATTCTTTACAATATTTACATCCGATACATAGTTTACGATATCTATGTACGCTTTACTTTACGGTATTTACATACAATACCTACATTCTTTACAATATTTACATCCGATACATAGTTTACGATATCTATGTACGCTTTACTTTACGGTATTTACATACAATACCTACATTCTTTACAATATTTACATCCGATACATAGTTTACGATATCTATGTACGCTTTACTTTACGGTATTTACATACAATACCTACATTCTTTACAATATTTACATCCGATACATAGTTTACGATATCTATGTACGCTTTACTTTACGGTATTTACATACAATACCTACATTCTTTACAATATTTACATCCGATTCATAGCTTACGATATCTATGTACGCTTTACTTTACGATATTTACATACAATACCTACATTCTTTACAATATTTAATCCGATACATAGCTTACGATATCTATGTACGCTTTACTTTACGGTATTTACATACAATACCTATATTCTTTACAATATTTACATAAGATATGTAGCTTATCTAAATATATAAAAGAAGAAGTCCTGACTGATTGACTGACTGAGTGACTGACTGATTGATTCATAATCAATGCAGAGCCAAAACTATTTTAGCTGGCGACTTGAAATTTTGAGTGTACATTTATGTTACAAAATAGGCGTGCCCTAAGAAAGGATTTTGCAAAAATTTGATTTTAACGCCATTAAACTTCTTACCCATTCTAACTTTAATAATCAACGTACAGCCATGACTATTATAGCTAGAGACTTGAAATTTTCAGAGTACCTTCTTACAAAATCTCGAAGTGTACTAAGAAAGGATTTTTAATTTTTTGTTTTAACGCGATTAAAATACTTATCCAGTCTAACTTTATTAATCAACGTACAACCAAGACTATTACAGCTAGACTTAAAATTTTCAGGGTACCTTCTTACAAAATGTCTAAGGAAGGATTTTGAAAAAAATGATTGTAATGCCATTAAACTACTTACCCAGTCCAACTTTAATAATAAATGTAGCCTACAGCCGAAGCTATTATAGTTAGAGAATTGAAATTTTCAGGGTTACCACCACATGTAGGGGTGAACTGAATAACGATTTTCCAGTATTCAACCCCTAAAGAGGTAAAAAAGAAGTACAACAATTTTTATTGGAAAAAATATGTTTTTCATATGATCTTCTTTAAAAAGTGACATAGTCACTCTTAAATATAAGTAATGAAATATATTTTTCACCATTTCCCAAAACTCATTCCCTAAAGAGATTGAAAGGGGTAGAAAATGTAAAATAGGGTATACAATTTTGCATTAAATTTTTTTTTCTTGATCATATATTCCAGAAATATGCTTTGAAACACAAATAATGAAACACATATTTCAACATTTTTCCGAATTCATTCCCTAAAAGAATAATAATGTAAAAAGAGGTGTCATTGGAGAAAAAGAGTGTTTGCATTGGAGAAAAACATTTTTTTTATTGGATTTTCTTAAAAGTAAACAAAATATTCTAAAAACACAAATTATGATGCACGTAATTCAGCATTTTCCCGGAATTCATCCCCTAGAAGGATAAACATATAAAAGAGGTATAGGCTAAATATTTGCATTGGAGAAAAATATTTTTTATCAGATTTTCTTAAATTCGAATGGAACACTTTTGAAGACAACAAAACAACATATTCATGTTATAATATTTTTTCATATTCACTGTAAAATAATCATGGGTTTAGATTATCACGCTTTTATTAATACATTTTTTTAATGTTTCTAAATTATTACATTACTGAAACAGTTTAAGCTTCGTGGGCGAAGCCGCGATGGGTAATGCTAGTAATATCTATATAAGCTTTACTTTTAGATATTTATATAAGACTAGGTGGCCATCAAATACGGAGCGGAGTTTCGCTGAACGAAGTGGACTACGTATAAAAAAACGAATTTACTTATTTTTTATGTAGGTACGGCCACTGAAAACATAACGGAGCTAAGCAGAGTCGAGTGGCATCGCTGGGCTCCGCTCCACGTAGTTTCGACTCTGTCTACATTCGATTTTGATGCTGATTCCGCTAACCCACGCTTTTAAACTTATTTCTCGCTGCCTAGATTATGGTTTTTAATATATTAGTTTCCGAGATTCCGTTACAGCAGACCTAAATATTTAGATTTAAAAGATACAAATGCGTTCTTTAAACTGACTGAATTCCACATTTTTGGTGACCGCCTGACCTAATACTTACATACGACAATTTGTTTACTATATGACAATTTGTTATATGTACAATTTACTATACGACAATTTCTTGTTGAATGCTTTCAGGATGCATTAAAAGGCAATTTCAACAAACTTTTTAACTGTAGACTTGGGGAAGAGCTTTTCACCACTTGGAGGTTTTTATTTAGATTTTTACTAGCCTAGGTACTGCAATTGTAAGTGGGAAACAAGTAATTTTAGATTGGAGATAAAGGAAAAGCCTGTATTGTTAAACTTTTTAAATGTTTTTCCTTCAGCCTAATCATACACAATATAATTATTTCGTCGTGCTGATTAATTTGGTTTACATCATCAAATTGCCTTTTTACCTATACGAACAGTGATCGTTCTGATCAGCATACTCGGCAGGTTCTTAAATTTTAGAAGCTTTTATTACATCATCAGTGTTCAAGGTTTTTTACTCCAATCATATTTATCTGTACATACGGATAAGATTGCAAATCTTACAAAAATAAGATTGCACACAAATCCTGACGTCGCGGTTCATTTTTGCATTTTTATTTTACATTTTTCATTTAATACAATTTTAGTGTTTTAAATGCTAATTTATACAGTTTTTAACACTGATTACGATAGCGAAATCAAATTTTTATAGAAAGTATTGCGTAAAAAACTTACAAAATTCACGGCTTTTCATTTTTGTATTTTTATTGTAGAACAAAAATTTAATAAATTTAAAATGTTTTTATTTTAAACAAAAACAGCATATTTAGGAAATTTGCTTCCATCAGGTCAGCGAGTAGCGTGCTATACAAATACAAGTTGGAATAGGCAAACTACAATATAAGTTAAAAAGTGACATTCTGTAAAAACAGACAAATATGAATGTGAAGTTCTGTTTCGTAAATCGCATGGAAAGATGTCATAGCATATAGCAAGCCTTGAAAAAATGCTCAAGTAAGCATAAGGTCTGATAAAGCTCACAGTTATCGAAGGAACCAAGAAAAGTGTGGAGCGTGGAGGGGGAACCACGAAACACAAAGCGGCTGGAGAGGAAATGTTCGACTGGCAAAAATAGCCCCTAGAGCGAGTGGCCTGCGATCTAGCGGACAAAGTTTGTCAGCGGACGTGATCGCACAACCTTAAACACTCTGCCGCATGATTCTACCAGCAGCAATGGCTCGCATTTTTTCTTCTTTTTCTTTTTCTTCTTCTTCTTCTTTTTTATTATTATTATTATTATTATTATTATTATTATTATTATTATTATTATTATTATTATTATTATTATTATTATTATTATTATTATTATTATTATTATTATTATTATTATTATTATTATTATTATTATTATTATTATTATTATTATTATTATTATTATTATTATTATTATTATTATTATTATTATTATTATTATTATTATTATTATTATTATTATTATTATTATTATTATTATTATTATTATTATTATTATTATTATTATTATTATTATTATTATTATTATTATTATTATTATTATTATTATTATTATTATTATTATTATTATTATTATTATTATTATTATTATTATTATTATTATTATTATTATTATTATTATTATTATTATTATTATTATTATTATTATTATTATTATTATTATTATTATTATTATTATTATTATTATTATTATTATTATTATTATTATTATTATTATTATTATTATTATTATTATTATTATTATTATTATTATTATTATTATTATTATTATTATTATTATTATTATTATTATTATTATTATTATTATTATTATTATTATTATTATTATTATTATTATTATTATTATTATTATTATTATTATTATTATTATTATTATTATTATTATTATTATTATTATTATTATTATTATTATTATTATTATTATTATTATTATTATTATTATTATTATTATTATTATTATTATTATTATTATTATTATTATTATTATTATTATTATTATTATTATTATTATTATTATTATTATTATTATTATTATTATTATTATTATTATTATTATTATTATTATTATTATTATTATTATTATTATTATTATTATTATTATTATTATTATTATTATTATTATTATTATTATTATTATTATTATTATTATTATTATTATTATTATTATTATTATTATTATTATTATTATTATTATTATTATTATTATTATTATTATTATTATTATTATTATTATTATTATTATTATTATTATTATTATTATTATTATTATTATTATTATTATTATTATTATTATTATTATTATTATTATTATTATTATTATTATTATTATTATTATTATTATTATTATTATTATTATTATTATTATTATTATTATTATTATTATTATTATTATTATTATTATTATTATTATTATTATTATTATTATTATTATTATTATTATTATTATTATTATTATATTATTATTATTATTATTATTATTATTATTATTATTATTATTATTATTATTATTATTATTATTATTATTATTATTATTATTATTATTATTATTATTATTATTATTATTATTATTATTATTATTATTATTATTATTATTATTATTATTATTATTATTATTATTATTATTATTATTATTATTATTATTATTATTATTATTATTATTATTATTATTATTATTATTATTATTATTATTATTATTATTATTATTATTATTATTATTATTATTATTATTATTATTATTATTATTATTATTATTATTATTATTATTATTATTATTATTATTATTATTATTATTATTATTATTATTATTATTATTATTATTATTATTATTATTATTATTATTATTATTATTATTATTATTATTAGAATTTGTTTAATTTAATTTTCACCAAAAATTCAGGTTTAGAAACTATCTGTTATTGAAAAATTGAAGTTGTCCTAATTTTGCAAAATTTTGGTTATATCTGGAAATTTGTTACTGAATTGTATGTGAGAAAATTGAAATAAAAGTACATGGTGATAATAAAACTCATTGAATAAATCTGAAAAAACCAAATATATCCTAATCGTTATCTGCGTTTTTTGAGATCTAATAGTTATACATACGACTAAAATTTTAAAAAAATCTGATGCAGGTTTTTGAGTATTTGGCCAGTTTTCCATGCGATCTTAATAGTTCCGAATTTGAAGTTTCCACTATATATTTGAATGCAAAAAGTTTTGTGTAATGTTTTTTGACAATTTTCTTAAAATAATATTTCAAGTTTTTTAATATTCACAATACAGTTTTAGTATTTTTTCAAATTTTTAATTTGCCCCTGACACTGATGTTTATTTCCTTCAACTTCTATTACATAGAATTGCTACTTAAGTAATAAAGCAAGGACTTTACGTACGGCAGGGTTTAACGGTTGCAGTTTTAGAACCAACAATGAAATATGGAATAATTATTTAAATACATTTTTATTAAGGGCACTGTTATGCAAGTAATATTAACACTCTCTGGGGCAAGCCGTAACAAATATTGGAAAATAATTTGCATACAAATTCAGGTTCTATCCTTGTTATCGTTTTCCAGTAGAACTCTCTATAGCAATAACCAAGTCAGGTTTATGTAGTGTAGTTCCTTTTAAAGTGTTTCCACAGGCTCACATATGCGCACTTGAGCATGCATTCAAGAATTATTCCTTGCCAAATAATTAATAATTTTTATCAAATGAGCAGTATTTTGGAAAGAATTTCTTACATTTAATTTCCATCGAGAAATTCGGTTTATTTGCTCGATAAACATTTTATAAATCAACATAGGTTCCTTAGATTTAGCAGATGTACCGATTTTGAGTAGAAAACCCGGTTTTTCATTTATCCTTTTTTCAACTACCGTAACGGATAGTTCCTTGTTTTATTTGTGTAGGCCTACTTATCAAAAAATGTTTGCTTTAAATTTATATTTTTTAATTTTGTTATATATTTTATTTTACTGACTTAAAATATGTATCAATATTGCATGACAAAAACAAAATCTGATAAATTAATTTTTATAAGCTTTGCCCATTTTTTTCATTTGTTTGTAGCTCAAAAATTGGATTTGTTTGAGATATACCGACTTATATGTTTTGTAAAAGATTTAGAAATTTCGTCTGAGCAAAATCTTTAGTTAAAATTTGTCAGGTAAAATAACGCCTTCATCGAAATTGGTCGAAATGATTTTTGTTAAAAGCCTGGAACAAAACGTACATATATCCACGTAAAAAAACGCTATCTTAGAGGATCGAAAGTAAGACAGCCATGAAAATTTTAAGTAGATTTCTTTCACGATCACCAAACATTCTTCAAAGTAAAATGTTTTGTTTAAAAAAGATGAATTGGTCAGTCATCTCGAAACATTGTCCAGTCTCTCCCATAATAAACAAGACTTGCATGGATAAATAGAAATAACCTTTAACAGTTAATGGGAAAAGAGACGAATAATATACAACTAATTACAGCAAGAAGTTTTGTATTATAGCACGTCCTCATAAACAATGTTCAAAATGATCTATGCAATTTGTTGGTACATGATACAAAAGAAAAAGAGGTTAGGTATAAGCATAAATTATGTAAATAAAATAATTAAAATTATATCATTTATTGGTATTTAATTACTACAATACATTAACCTTCAATTCAATGTTTGTATTTTAAAATTACTGTAATTATCTTCCTATTTAAAATTGTTGCAAAACCATGTTTAACTACTATATCTTGTAAATATGAACTTCTGTTAAAATAGACGTTATAATTATATTTCATACTATGACCATTAAATAAAGCAGTATCATTCCTTACATTTACATTTTTTAATACAATGTTCTACTTACGTATTTAAAACTACAACTTATAAAATTAAGAACTTAAAACGAACTTTTTATCTTATTGAAATATTTACAAATTAAACCTACTATAACATATTTTACATTACATACCTAATTTGGGCTACAGTATTTACTGTTTACTAAAGGTAAAGCTATTTATTTAATAATATTTAATAGTAGAATTAGATTCTACTTATTGCCTTAGATTGTTTTACCGCTTCTACTTTCAAATCTGATTCGGTTAATAATTATTGAAGTTTTGGATACAGTAACACTTGTGTACAATTATTTGTTATGTGTGTATGCTGCAATATCGCGGGGACATTTTATACTGCTCCTGGAGTTTCATTTACACAACTTTTAGTTGGATTAAGATAAGTGTAATTTTATTGTAAAGCCTTTAAGTGGAAAATTACGAAACGTGAGAGATTCCTGATGTTCTGTCGAACCTGTATGTACCCGATGTTTTTAGTTCCAATAAGGCAGATCCTTATTTTTGGTACAAAACCGATCGCAATATTTAACGTAATAATGTATGAAACACGATTGACGGTGAAGGGAGGATTAGAATTTAAAGTGATGGAATACCATTTGATGCATTACTGAAACTCTACAATCCTGAAAATTGTCTGATCTGTAAGACGCATCGAGATATTTACAACTCACCTTTGAATTTGTAACACATAAAAAAAGCCGCAGGGGTGCAGACTAGCTGAACCTATTGAGAGGATTTAGACGTCCCTCGCGGTACCCGATTCTAACACACAGTTACACTTAACACTTTACTCTCACACGTACATTTAGGGAGGCGATAATAGCCTCAATGTGCTTTCTGCCTTAAAATAACAAGAAAAGGAAACACATTATTTGAAAGTAATACAAATACAAAAGTAAAATTAGAATATAATAAATTAAAAATTCCAAAATCATGACAAACAACAAATACCCAAATAAATACCTTAAAATCCAAGAACAGAAAATAGAAATTGTAAGAGAGTTCAAATATCTTGGTGAATGGATTAGTTGGAATGCAGATGAGGGCAAGGCAATGGAATCCAGGAGAAACAAACTTGAATTGGCCTTCCAATTGACGAAAGAAACATACAATAAGAAATCCCTTTCATGGGGGTCCAAAATTAAACATTATAAAACAGTGATCAAGCCGGAAGCACTGTACGCAGCAGAAACATTAACCATGAATCGCATAGGCCAGATAGAAAAACTTGAAATAACGGAAAGGAAAATCTTAAGAAAAATTATAGGAACAAAATTTCAGGATAATAAGGTTGTATATATAAGAAATGAAGCTCTCTATAAGAAAATTGAAAACTGTCAGATACTATGAGAAAAAGGAGAATAAATTTTTACGGTCATCTTCTTAGAATGAACTCCAATAGATTGACGAAACAGGTGTTTGACTTTTTCCATAATCGTAAAACAAAACCGAACTGGTTTAAAGAAATTGAAAAAGACCTAATAGAATTAAAAATTACAGAAGATTCATTGTTTGACCAAACTGCTAAGATAATTACCAAAGACGAAAGAATAAGATTCCAAGATAAAGCCAAAATAAGACCTAAACCTGTCATTTCGGAAGAGGAGAGGAAGAGAAGATCGGAAAGAATGAAGAGCTACTGGGAACAAAGAAAAGTACAGCGCGAAAGAAATGATTGATTCAGCGTACCCCAAAGAGGGTGAAACGAAAAAAAAAAAAAATTGTTAGTTAATTAATTTGTTTTTTTACTTATTTACATTAGTCTTAAATTCATGTTATTAAACAATTTCCTCATTTTGTGAATAATTTTTAAAAAAACACAGCCTATTGCCAAAACAGTAAAGAGAAATCTGGAAATATTCCGCAGACGCTTTTCCATGCAGATTTCAGACGCACCATTACTTACGTTGCAGATAACTCAAGAGAAACGCTCCCCAGGGACAAATATACCCACTTCAAAATACAGTTGCTACTTTTACTGTCGCACTCGCTTATACGTGGCGCAAAAATAACAATCTTTGAAGGGTAAAAACGGTGAAAAACATTACACAAACTTCCTCGCGTCCAATTATTTCCACGGAAAATTTAATGTTGAAGAGCGGCAGACAGAGAACCGGGAAAATAGGATCTGACTTACCAAAAATCGGATTTTCGCTAATTTGATCCAAATTTGGGCGGAAAGTAAACTCAAAAGAATCACATTTAAAATAAATCGTTCGAGAATGAAACGACAAAAGAAAATAAAACCGACGATGTTTACGGTATACTTTCCTTTTTATATATTGTTTCTTATTGTACATTTTTACAAATTTACTTCATCAAGTCGTTTACCTTTATAAATTTTCAAAGTGTTAGGGAAGTCTGACAAAATGATTGTGAGCAATCAGGATGATTACAAAAATATATAGGTTCAGAGCTAGGTTTTTTGTGATGTTAATTGTAGTAATATTTCAGTAAATTGTGGTTAAAATGGTTGAAGATGATTTTGAGAAGTCACAATATTCATTTTTGCAGGAATTTTCTGCCTAAAACAGGAAAAATTCATCTAATAATTACGTGCAGTGTTCGGCTATGTCCATAAATATACATATATATGTATGAGTATATATATATATATATATATATATATATATATATATATATATATTTCACGTTAAAATTGTTAGTTAATTATTTTGTACCTTTACTTGTTTAAATTAGTCTTTAATTCATGTTATTAAACAATGTTCTCATTTTGTGAATAATTTCAAAAAAATATATATTGCCAACACAGTAAAGAGAAATCTGGAATTATTACGCATATATATATATATATATATATATATATATACCAATGGGAGAAGAACAGTATTGCAAGATTGATTTTCCACTTTAACTGAATACATGTGAACTAAAATATATGAGTATTTAATCCAAGTAATAAAAATAGTTCTGAAAATAAGGCATTCAGAAAAACTGTAGATTTTACTACTTAAGCTACACCCTCTATTGGAGGACCAATTTGGTAATACGGATATTAATTTTGAACAGTAAGAATTCTATAGGCTTATCTGGCAAAATATCCTGGATGTCCTTGCGTACTGTACAGTTGCCGGTGTTTGGTCGCTGCGGTCAGGAAGGTCACTACCACTAAACTACAGATTTTGACTGTATCACTGATAGACAGTAAAAAAGGAAAATTATTTTAGTTTTAGAAATACCGAACTGATGGTCGGATTTAGTGGAAAATCTATCTCTAGCCTCTGTAGTGGAAACTAGAGACAGCGGTTCCGGAAAGTTTCCGAAAAAAGCAGTAACGCGGCGAAACTGCGCGAACTTTCACTCTGAACAGTTGGAGTAACTGCTGTGCTTGTTGAGAAGTGAGCGAGGAGTCAGTACAGGTAGGCCCTTAGCACCGACCTGGCTGCTTCATATGTTTAATCTGGGATGTTTGTTTAAGAAACAATTAAATTACTTTACGTAACAATTTTGTATGTACTGTTTATTGATATGCCAGGACCATGTGGTAAAACCCGCTCTCCCGCTATTGGTTGACGGTCAACAGACTCGTGTTTCGGACTATAGTTTCTTTTTGCAATATATATATATATATATATATATATATATATATATATATATATATATATATATATATATGGCTCGTATATTTGAGCCAAATAAAAGCCACTTTAGCTTAAGTCTCATTAAAATACATTCAACAATGTTTTCAGTAATACTGAAATTCCTGAGCAGGTAAACCGACACAAAATTACTGATTTTTTATTTATGTAAATAATACAAATTATAAATAACATAATTTTAATGAATTTATTTTATGAAAACAAATCGCTTAAACGATGTATCGTTTGGCAACGCGGTAAGTACATTACACTTAGAGCAGCAGTATATGTTCGCTTTGATCATTATTATTTAAACTAGAATATTATATTTGTTTGTATTAAGTTTGAACTACTTCATTACACTAAGGCCAAACAGTATCGTAAACTGAAGCCTAAAACGAAGCCTTACTTCTCCACAAGAGTGACAATTGTGAATAACGAACATAAACGCTTAATAATATCGATCTTATAATATTATAGAATATTGCAATAATATACAATGTAATATTATATAATATTATACAATATTATCTTATAATATTGCTTACAATTATTATCTTTCGATACTTTATAAGTACCACTAAAAGTGTATAATTTAGTATTTAAAGTTTAAAATTAAATTGAAAGTACATTCTCAATGAATTAGTCGAAGTCATTCTTGTCGTTTTTTTTTTGTAAAATACTTTTTTAAGGTGTAGAGTAAGCGTTTTGATATTTTAAAAGGTTAGAATGGCCGCAATTTTAGAAAACGTAAACAAATTTTAATGGTTAAAGAAGGGTTTTCTAAAGTGGCTAAAAGGTCAGGATTAGCACCACCTAAAGGTCCAAAGGTTCTGAGAATTAACAATATAGTAGCTCATAAACTCCATTTTCCAAGAAAATACGTTAATAATTAATGTCCAATACTTAGCACATAAAAGGATTTTTTATTAGGGAATTATTAAGAACAAAATAATCCACTTAAATCTACAACTAACGAGTGTTTTGTTTGCAAGGTCGAATGATTTTTTGTTGTTGCTTTAATTAAAAGGATTCTGATTTGTAAAATGGATTATCCACATGTTCGACCGGTACGTAGGTTATAAGCTGTTAAAGCTTTTATTTCGTTCTTTTATGCGTTCTTGTAATACCTTTGTGAGCTTTTCGAAGTGTTATTATTTTATAAATTTTCTGTTTTTCGCAGTAATAATACATTCAGCTTTGAACATTAATTTATGTAAATATTCGAATCTGTAAATATTTTTCATTTAATATGCTTAATATTAGTAATAATGAGACAAAACATTTTATTAAACAAACAATATAAATGACACATTCACTTTGTACAAAAGTTTTCTATTTCAGTTATTTAAAGGAATTTAAATGAAATGCGTGGACATTGAAAGACATTTTGATTATTGTGACACATCTACTGAACCACATTTTAAAATAGGATTATAATATATTTTCTTTTATCTAGTGGTCTGTAACTTACTTTGTACAGACTACCGCAGTTTTGAAACTTCACAGTTTCATTTTAAGGCCGTATATCCCTCTAGCGAGGTCGTCACAAAATTAACAAAACATTGAAAGACATCGTCATAACACTAACACAATTACACGATTTTTTAAAACGCAAAAGGATAAAATTTAGTTTAGCTAAATACTTCGGTGTGACTCGTATGTCGTTATAGTGCGGAAGTCAGTGTTATCAGTTGCGTTGCATTTGTTAGGGATTATTTAAATTATTTATCCTCAGAAATAATTTGTAACAGAAAGAATGTATCATATATTACATTAGATTTAAATGAAAGTTTGTTATTGCTGAAGTTATGGGAATCTGTTCTTTTGTTATCATAAAACTCAAACTTTTCGATCGCACCCACGCAATTGCCTTTATAACATAAATGCTATATGTCCATGTTGGTGTGAATGTTTTCGAATTTATAGATTTTATTCAGTAATTAGATTATGACCTATTTTTCCGTCAGTGGTCTATCTACTCATCTTGTAAAGGCTACCGCGGTTTCGAAACTATACAGTAAAAAACCGTAGAGTTTCGAAACCGCTGTAGCCTTTACGAGGTGAGTAGATAGACCACTGACGGGAAGAATAGGTCATAATCCTAATTACTTAAATATGTGGTCCGATGGCTATGTTGCAATAATGAAGTTTTTATTCCGTGAGATATCCTGCAAAGCAGAATTTATAAATAATTTCCTTCTGGGTAGGTATTCCCTAAATCTTTTTTTTTGAAGGAGCGAAATGTCTGATCGATATAAAAACTTGGGTAATCACTGCATTTACTTTTATACATACCAGTTCTGTCAAAGTTGCCTCCATTTGTATTTGTATCTGGCCTTTTATTTAGTAAAATTGATAGTTTATGACGTGTTCTGAAGGAAACTTTTATGTTGTCTTCTGCTAATTTCTTTTGTACGGTGTGGCTTGAAGTTGATCAGTATTCTGTTGAGAAGTAAGTTTAAATATATATATATATATATATATATATATATATATATATATATGGCTCGTATATTTGAGCCAAATAAAAGCCACTTTAGCTTAAGTCTCATTAAAATACATTCAACAATGTTTTCAGTAATACTGAAATTCCTGAGCAGGTAAACCGACACAAAATTACTGATTTTTTATTTATGTAAATAGTACAAATTATAAATAACATAATTTTAATGAATTTATTTTATGAAAACAAATCGCTTAAACAGTATATCGTTTGGCAACGCGGTAAGTACATTACACTTAGAGCAGGAGTATATGTTCGCTTTGATCATTATTATTTAAACTAGAATATTATATTTGTTTGTTTGTATTAAGTTTGAACTACTTCATTACACTAAGTCCAAACAGTATCGTAAACTGAAGCCTAAAACGAAGCCTTACTTCTCCACAAGAGTGACAATTGTGAATAACGAACATAAACGCTTAATAATATCGATCTTATAATATTATAGAATATTGCAATAATATACAATGTAATATTATATAATATTATACAATATTATCTTATAATATTGCTTACAATTATTATCTTTCGATACTTTATAAGTACCACTAAAAGTGTATAATTTAGTATTTAAAGTTTAAAATTAAATTGAAAGTACATTCTTCAATGAATTAGTCGAAGTCATTCTTGTCGTTTTTTAAGGTGTAGAGTAAGACGTTTTGATATTTTAAAAGGTTAGAATGGCCGCAATTTTAGAAAACGTAAACAAATTTTAATGGTTAAAGAAAGGGTTTTCTAAAGTGGCTAAAAGGTCAGGATTAGCACCACCTAAAGGTCCAAAGGTTCTGAGAATTAACAATATAGCAGCTCAAAAACTCCATTTTCCAAGAAAATACGTTAATAATTAATGTCCAATATTTAGCACATAAAAGGATTTTTTATTAGGGAATTATTAAGAACAAAATAATCCACTTAAATCTACAACTAACGAGTGTTTTGTTTGCAAGGTCGAATGATTTTTTTTTTGCTTTAATTAAAAGGATTCTGATTTGTAAAATGGATTATCCACATGTTCGACCGGTACGTAGGTTATAAGCTGTTAAAGCTTTTATTTCGTTCTTTTATGCGTTCTTGTAATACCTTTGTGAGCTTTTCGAAGTGTTATTATTTTATAAATTTTCTGTTTTTCGCAGTAATAATACATTCAGCTTTGAACATTAATTTATGTAAATATTCGAATCTGTAAATATTTTTCATTTAATATGCTTAATATTAGTAATAATGAGACAAAACATTTTATTAAACAAACAATATAAATGACACATTCACTTTGTACAAAAGTTTTCTATTTCAGTTATTTAAAGGAATTTAAATGAAATGCGTGGACATTGAAAGACATTTTGATTATTGTGACACATCTACGGAACCACATTTTAAAATAGGATTATAATATATTTTCTTTTATCTAGTGGTCTGTAACTTACTTTCTACAGACTACCGCGGTTTTGAAACTTCACAGTTTCATTTTAAGGCCGTATATCCCTCTAGCGAGGTCGTCACAAAATTATTAAAACATTGAAAGACATCGTCATAACACTAACACAATTACACGATTTTTTAAAACGCAAAAGGATAAAATTTAGTTTAGCTAAATACTACCGTGCGACTCGTATGTCGTTATAGTGCGGAAGTCAGTGTTATCAGTTGCGTTGCATTTTTTAGGGATTATTTAAATTATTTATCCTCAGAAATTGATATGTATCATATATTACATTAGATTTAAATGAAAGTTTGTTATTGCTGATGTTATGGGAATCTGTTCTTTTGTTATCATAAAACTCAAACTTTTCGATCGCACCCACGCAATTGCCTTTATAACATAAATGCTATATGTCCATGTTGGTGTGAATGTTTTCGAATTTATAGATTTTATTCAAGTAATTAGGATTATGACCTATTCTTCCCGTCAGTGGTCTATCTACTCATTTTGTAAAGGCTACCGCGGTTTCGAAACTATACAGTAAAAAACCGTAGAGTTTCGAAACCGCGGTAGCCTTTACGAGGTGAGTAGATAGACCACTGACGGGAAGAATAGGTCATAATCCTAATTACTTAAATATGTGGTCCGATGGCTATGTTGCAATAATGAAGTTTTTATTCCGTGAGATATCCTGCAAAGCAGAATTTATAAATAATTTCCTTCTGGGTAGGTATTCCCTGAATCTTTTTTTGAAGGAGCGAAATGTCTGATCGATATAAAAACTTGGGTAATCACTGCATTTACTTTTATACATACCAGTTCTGTCAAAGTTGCCTCCATTTGTATTTGTATCTGGCCTTTTTATTTAGTAAAATTGATAGTTTATGACGTGTTCTGAAGGAAACTTTTATGTTGTCTTCTGCTAATTTCTTTTTGTACGGTGTGGCTTGAAGTTGATCAGTATTCTGTTGAGAAGTAAGTTTAAATAAATAATATAAACCTCACAAACGCACCACAACTGATAACTGATGGGTGCGCTATTAACGATGAAGACTCCGCAGTCCGGACTCTAACGACATACGAGTAGTGTCGCACGGTAGTGTTTGGCCAAACTCAATTTTATCCTTTTGCGCTTTAAAAAATCGTGTAATTTGTGTTAGTGTTATGACGATGTCTTTCAATGTTTTGTTAATTTTGTGAGGAACTCGCTAGAGGGGTACTACTACGGTCTGTAAGGTTTCGAAACCGCGGTAGCCTGTACAAGGTGCGTGAAAGACAACGGAAGAAAATAGGTTATAGTCCTAATTATTTAAAAGACAATTTTAAGTGTTATTTTTTATAAGTAATTTCAAGGATAATCGAGAAAAACATAACTCACAGATAGTTTCTGAAACACAGTTCGTGATATATTTTAAAAATATTCGTCACTTAAAACCTCTTAATTTAAGCCAGTGTACCAAAGGTATATTTCGTTTTACAATAAATAATAGCAAAAAAAACCCAGACGGTAAATACATTTAACGTCGTGTATGTTTCTATACATTTACGCAATTAATTTAATTTACGCACATGAATTTATACACAAAAATAATATTTTTTGCTTCTTTGTTGGAAGCTCTTACCCTGAATTATTTTTATAGATACCGAACGTTTTGTTTGGTTATATTCGTAATAAACGTATTTTATAAAAAAATGGTAAGTAAAAATAAATCCGTTTTGGCCGATATTGATAGCATTCGTTTTTATTTTAATTTTCAAAGAGTGATTTTTTTAAAACAAATTTGAATTGTTCTTAACTATCAGAAAAATATATATTTATATGAAATCTTCCTCGAAATTGTTTTGAATTCCTGTTTATAATGTTTGTTTTGCCTAAAAAATTGTTATTTTTTGAATGTCCGACTGCAGTAAATTATCGAAAAAAACGAAACATGCCATTTTATACTTCTTCGACCAACAAAATGGTCACGGAAATGATGATCCAATTAGATTGAAACGTCCTGAGCATAATTTAGAGCGGATCAATCTTGTTGGAAAAATACCTACTTTTCCGCCATTTTGTTTGTTTATTTAGGTTATAGTTAACTCATGCCATTTTTCATATTTTACAAATAGATTGAAAATGAGATAAGTCTATTGTGCTATTGACGGTTTTTAGGAATCCTTTTCCTTCATTCTCACTATAATTTTTAAAAAAACGTAAAACCTACTTTAATTTTGATCCCAGTTTCACCTAAATTAGTATTATGGAGTTGCGTGAAAAAACAGTGATTGTGCTTTTCTACTATTAATAGAATGAATTATTTTAGGTAGTTGAATTTTTAAATTACGTAATATTTACTTACCTGCTATTCAAAAGTTTGTTTTAAGGTCCAGGAAGTTCTACAACGGCGTGCATAGTAAAAAGATCAAAAGTGCAAAACTAATTTAGCAAAGTTTCTGAGCTGCTTCTCTTGCTGTTCACGCTGAAAAGTAATTTAAGTTGGGCGATTAATAAAGTTAGAAAATAAGTATTTCAGATTAAAAAAAAATTGGAAAAGGACAATGTATCAAGGTATTCAATATGGATAAGCAGTTAAAGTCATTATATAAAACTTATTTCTATTAATCTAGCCGGATTTTGTTACTTTCAATGTCTCGAGGTAATTTGCCGAATATCCATCACGGTAAAACCTACGACTTTGATATGAACACAGATCCTGATCTCTAGACCTTCAATGAGGAGTCTTTCATTTTTTTAAATATATATATAAGATTCGTCTCCGACGGAGGCAGCTGAATTGAGCAGCTGATGGGTTTAGCGATCCACTCGTACCTCTAGCTCATACTACTCTCACTCATCTATTCAAGACACACAAACAAACAAACAAACACACACACACACACACACACACACACACACACACACACACACACACACACACAGCTTGGCTAACTCTGAAGTGTAAAATACCTTTGCTGATGGAGTGTATGACCCTTACCTAGCGGTATATCAAACGCAGCTCAGTCATACCAGGAAACC
The DNA here is from genome assembly GCA_022606455.1 of Callitettix versicolor. Classification (NCBI taxonomy): domain Eukaryota; kingdom Metazoa; phylum Arthropoda; class Insecta; order Hemiptera; family Cercopidae; genus Callitettix; species Callitettix versicolor. The sequence goes on from CM040191.1 coordinate 27,502,843, forward strand.
TCCCAGTGTACTTTAACCTTGCCTATCATGCTGGGCTCTGCTTGATCCGACATCAGTTCCCTAGCTATTTACGGGAACAACATGAGTAAGAATGTAAGTAGAATTAGCGGGAACTCATTGTACAACAAAAAGCTGGCCAGATAGGGCACAACCTCCTAGATAGTGATAAAGAGTAAGGTGGAGGAAATTCAAAGAGATTTTAACAATGGAAACACCTGAAAACATTTCAATAACAAATTGAGAAATTACCAGTTAGATGTGGGTATTTGTCCACCTTGACTCCTCTCCAAATTCTGGATATTATGTGGTACCTAGAGTTGGAGTAAGCGCTGCACCTGAGCAATTTATGAATAACGATAAAGGGCACAATAGATCTAACATGTAGCAATGCAGTAATGACCTTAGACAGTTTTGATTAATGTAGATTCTTCTAAATATTTTAGGTTTTTCTTGTGTTACTGAAATATTTTATTAGTTAAACTTTCAAGGGATGGATATAGTAAGTTGTGGAAATTGAATTGTACTGAGTTAAATTAAATTTAGAAATGGAAATTGTACAAATAATTTTTATTAAAATATCTTGACAAAACGTTACTTGATTGTTGTATTGCTTTACGTTCTTGTTACATCACGCTGAGTAATTAGTTTAGTTAAGGTTATGACACGTGTGTGCTTCGTGTGACGTCACCGGATTCAAAACTTTATTCGCCAAGTGCATTGTACAATATACTGTCAATTCGTAACGATCAAAAGATTTTCAACGACCATTGAAGTGATTTCGTAAAATCTATTTACTTGGTTGGTTTAACTATAGTAGTTACAATTGTACGATTCTGATTTGGAGATGGTCCATAAAGGCTTTTGAAAGTCTTGTTACTTAACAGATTAAAAAAGTTTATTAGAAAGAAGTATACCTAAATGTCATTGCGGTTATTATTGACCGAGCGAAGCCAGACTTTTCGCATATTGTTTGTGTGTTTGTTACCCAGTTTTGGCCCAACACTGACTGATTGCTTTAAAACTTGGTACAATGTTACTTGCATAACGCCCAAACGGCATATGTTTACGTTTTTTTCGAATTCACTTCCGTTTCAAGATGTCAAGCGCTGATTTAACAACGACGGGTGTAGTTGATAGTTGTTTCCTGTAATACTGGTTACACGGCCAAGGCCTATTAAGTTTGACCGCTTCATGGAGCGTGTACAATTTCCAAAAAAACGTTATTTAAGTTAGGTTAGGTAAGATGCATTTCAAGGTTACTACCTCCGATTTATGCATGGTGTAGTTTCTGGATATTTCATGTAATAATGGCTGAACAAGACCTAACACAATTTTGACTGCCATTATAGAGAAAGAGCATACAATTTCCAATAACGTCGGTTCAGTAACGTTTTTCTTAAATATTACGCTTATCGGTTAAATGGGCGGAAAAGTTTACGAGCGCCTCAGAGCGCCAGCCAAGCAATTGAGAATTACAGCCAGGTCTACTGATCGTTAAACTAGTAGTAGTACGAAGTACGGAAATGAGGAAAATGCATTCATGTTGTAACCCTTTATTGAAATAATTGAAAATTAAAATGTTATTACATCTATTACCCATCCCTTGCCTCATTAGAAGCAGTGCTGCAGATCATCTTGTGTTATTTTGTTCAATACTTCAGTTGTAGTTGTATCACTTAATTTAAGGATTCGAACGTAGTTACTTTGGCCAGACTAGCTGCACCTATTGAGAGAACTTAGACGTTCCTCGCGGTACTCGAGTCTAACACACACTTACACTTACAACATTACACTTACGACTTTAACACTTTTACAATCACACTTACATTTAGGGAGGCGATAAGAGCCTCAATGTAAATCTGGTCTCTCCTTAAAATAAAAAAAAAAAAAAATTGGCCAAAGTTTGTAGTTTCTTTTATCGTTAGTGACTTTATTGTTATTTGACTTCTACTTTTTATATAAGTATCGTAGATATTACACGACTAAAGTACAGTACTCGACTTAGGCCTACGAGGCAATAAAATAAGTAGCCTATACCTATTACTTTAGATGAAAAATAATTTTCTTAAACACCAATTTAGAACAATTTATTATTCAGTAAGTCAACTCGTACATTTATAAAATGTTGCAGTTATTACATAAACGAAATACCAGAATTATTGGTTTGGCTATGTTGAAAATATAGTTACTTTGATATTTTTATAACATTTTATGCGTTATTAAATAATTAACTATTTTAGTTTTGATAACGTTTTTTAAATGATGAGCTCGAACCCACTCACAACTAAAGCTATTCTGCTGCATACGCCTTAAATAACTCGGCCGTTTGACCAATGTAATATATTGGCAATGTTTGATTATGTTAAAGAACTTAAAAATCACTTGATTTTCTTTAAATATATTTTTGTAAAACAATTATCAGAGCTAAAGAATAACGGAATCAAATTCATGTAAAACAAATATCCGTTAAATATAACTTTGGAACTAGAAGCGTTATCTAGAATTTTAACAATTTAGGTTTATGTACATTTTGATGAAATGTTTCGAAAAGATATTAAACGAGGAACTGCTGCTATTTCCTTGCATATAGCTGAGACTTGGCGATTCGCAAATTATTTTTTCCTGTTACTTTAATAAAAACAATAAAACCTTAATGGAATGAAGAATATGAATGAAAATGTGTAATGTTTTAATAGAGCCTATTAATTTAGTTTTCCTGCTATCCAAGATACTCTCCTTAACATCGAATGTACCTTCCTCGAACAGCTTAGTACACGAATAGGTCTTAATTTAACAAAGTTGGTCTAAAGAGTTGATAACATTCAATTTTTGATTTGCAGTAACTTATGATGAACAAGAGTACAATAAAATTACAAAATATATTATTCGCGTAAATTCCTGTGTGATTATATATTTAAGGATAAACCTCTATGAAAATCTATTGTTTGTTGCTCAATATTTCGCTTTGAATTTGGTTTTTAAATTTAATATTTGAAATAATTTTTTTATTTCCATTTAACAGTATCGATACAGTACTTTTTGCATTAATATTTTAGTGTTCTCAGTTAAAGATCAATCTTATATGTCTTGTAAAATTTATTAATTGAAAAAACACTTTGCACTTGATCATTTTATCCAGTCATATTAGAAAAACTCGAGACACTAACCTTTGTAAACTGAAGCAAGTTTTCCTAAATAACAATAAAGATCAACTAGTTACACAATATTAGAATATTGCCGTTGCTACAGAACACCGTGCATTATGACTATACGTTGCGGAGAAGCGGGCAAATATTTGAACTGCGACCGAAGCAACGTTCATTTATTTTTACGACCGTAATTCCAATCGTGATCCTGAACACAATGGCTGACTATTGTACCAACGTTTGCACGATAAAGGTTATTTATTGGTAAACAAAAGCTTTTTTAAAAATGCTAGTAATTATTGTATGTCTTTCATCGTCTTCCGTTTGTTTTGTCATTTAGTTTTTCTTTGAATCTTTTAAGCAATAACCACGAATCTAATTACATTTCCGCCTTGAAATCGTGCGTATTTCATGTTTAACATTACTGCACTATACGGATATTGTTTACACGTTTGACATTCTATTTGAAAAATGAGTTTGTATTAAGTATGGAAAGTAATTGATCTACAATAAACTAACTATATTTAAATTTTATAGCCTTAAAAAAAAATGACCACAAGTAAGGAAATATATCAGGGCAGAAGCTATCACACCTTTTAAGAACGGGTTTGGCAATCTTTGATCTAACCTTACGTTATATATCTTCTTGGCTTGTTTCTTCATCCAAAGCCAAGGTGGAACAGCTGTGAAAGGCTGAGTGGCTAACATAGATTCAGTTTACGTATGCGGGTCTGGTTACCAAGAAAACCTCTAATTTTTATCGTAAATTTGGGGTGTAGAAATAGCACGGTTGGGGAGGAAACTGCTCCCCCCTATTGACTCTATGGAGCCCAAAAGCAGTGACTATAGTCCAGCCACGTAGTAAACCGCCTGCGCGAGAAATTCCTTTCCAACTCCCTACAAAGGTCCAATGACACAAAGTCTGTCAATCTGAGTCTACAAACTGTTTAATGTTTATTTTGTAAGCTGGGAACTGATACTACTCAGCAATAGTGAGAGATAAAAGTAGGTAGTTGTGGTGAAAGTGGGAACTCGACCTCTCACTCACAAAGTTTTTCTATCTTGTGTTTTAGCAGGCCGTTTTCTAAGCGGCTGACCTATAGTGCAGCATACTGTAGGGGCCTATCCAATCTGCAATGAAAGAAGTGAGATATGGTCCAACATCCCAAATCAGTAATGCCACCATAAAAGTGTAATCTGAGCTTAAATCTATTCCAATGAAACCTAAAAACAGAGTACCTCAAAGAGATCAATCCTTGAGGTTAAGATGACAGGGCTGAGGGAAACTCTGACTAGAGCACGGTCAGTCTGGAATAATGTACCACGGAGAAATAGTGCTTAGGCTATGCGGAGGATAAGAAACAGAAAAGGCCAGCAGGAGTCAGGGAGTAGTTTGTTTTCCAGGATCTGAGGAGCCCCAGCAGAACGACCTAATACAAGAGGCTTAGTTACATACAATAGATGGCTATGTTAGGGTCAACCATACCAAATAACCTCGAAACAGTCAATCAATTTAGTAACCAGATAAGTATGGTACTTTTTGTGTCTGTATGTTTTGCTTAACAGATAAAATGTATTTTAAAATAACAGCGTATGTAGATACACTAAGTAAAAGTGGAAATCAGTTAAAGCTAAATCAATTTCACTGAAATCATAACCTAAGTGTTTTTTTTTACAATACGCATCACCTATTGTTTTCTTTTTCAGATCTTTAAATACATTTTTATACGAATAGTTAAAATTATTATATAAATTCACAGACAATAAACAATTTTAAATTACAAAATAGAAATATTTAACAACATAAATGCATCGAATTAAAGTACAATTCGTATAGTTACACCTTTACAATGGATGAAATTTACATAAGAATTCACTAACAAGAAAGGACAAAATATATTTCTTGACAGAAAACAAAAATAAACACCATTACAAGCGTTTCAACCCCAAGTTTCAATTCCCCAGCGGGTTTCTGTTTTTACAACGACGTTATTGCAGCGTTACTTTATTTATGTCTCCAGAGAAATTTTGGAATTCGGAAATAATAACGACGTAGGAGACAAATTTTTGTATATAAAAATGAATTTTTTATGTTGCAAAATTAAAAATTATGATGTTTTATCAATAGAAAGTTTAGTGTTTGTTCACTTTAATCTATACAATCGTTGTCCAACTCTATTACATCCTGTGTGGTGTTCATTAAAAAAATTCGCCAATTTATTATTAGAAAATGTATGTTCAACCTTGTTGATTGTTAATGGAAAGGTTTTGTAATATGTTAGAGATCAGATTAAGATTTGATAATAGCTTTCAAAAATAAAACACAGTATCAGTTTTTATTTCCATAATACTCGTTTAAAAGAACAAGATATTTATTAAAATATAATAGTTCAACAGAGTTGTTTCGCTTACGTGATAGAAGCGAATTTTAAATATTATTTTTTGTATTTTACGATAATTTGAAAATCTGTTTTCACCATAAAAATTAGCATACATTATCTAATGAACTTTAACTTTACACTAACAATTCCAAAACAAAACCTGACCGTCGTCAAACCCATTCACTTCTTTTAAACTGAAAAAAATTGTAAATGATAGTTTATGCAGTTTGAGCGCTGGTATCAGACATAAAAAAGAATAGGCTAACTAAACAATAGGCTTGAGTGAGGGAGAGGGGCTTGAAGTTTGTTCATTTAATTTTTTTTATGGGTTTAGGGAATTACCCAACCTGCTACTCACTGACCTTCTTACAAAGCCATATTTTCCTTTTTTTACCTTGTTCCTTCCAGTTTTAACATCAACCGTATTACTATATAGGCACACTTTATAATTTTTAACTTCTATATGTCTGAAGATGCCTCACGGCGAAACACATTTCACTGATTAAAAAAGAATTTTCGTGAAATTATTATGTGTTCCAATTTTGGTAGTAACACGGAGTTTCATCAAATACCGACTGTGGGCTCAATAAATACTGCACCGACTGTGTGCTCTACTTACTTCTACTCACATTGTAAAAAGATTAACGTGAGAAAAAACCTTCTAAACTTGTTGGGAATTTTGCAAAACTCAGTTTTATAGAGGATACGAACTTGTATACTAGAATGTGTAAAATTTATAAAAATTCTGAAAACCAACTTTTTGCTTTTGTCTGAACTAGGATTTTAATTTTTTCGACATTTTTATGTCCTAACGTGTCGAAAGGTTACTTAAAAACTTACACTTTTAGAGAGGTTTTTTGTAAGTGAAATTTTGTTTGTGTAGAAAATTTACACATTCGGATTATGAATCACCTCTAGTTTAAATAATATTGTTTGTTATTATTAAGTGGTATCCTTTACTTACCAAAAAGTATTTACTATTTTCAACCCCCATATTTTCCTCGATTCAGCGAGTACAAAGACCTGATTTTATCGTTTAGTGATGCTTTGCGATATACAGACAAAAGGACATCAATCCGAATTTATAAAAGTCCTTAGTTTTTTGTACGGACCATAAACAAAAAAAGGCACACACAATTGCTACAAATGTAATTACAATGTAACAAAGTTTGATAAATCTGCAACAACGTGTTTCAAAGCCACATGAGAACTGACGAAATTCGGTTTACCAAGACACTTCGGTATAAAGTTTTACATACAGTAACGTCCTCTAAAGAACGTGTTGTCAACCTAACTAAACTAATTATATGGACACCTACACGGTAAATCTGCTGTTTTGTTGGTAACTTTTCAATACCCAAAGTGTCTATGAATATTTAAATTAAGACGAATAAAATGTTTGCTTTTATTATTATAAATAATAATCACGTTTTACTAACGTAAATGGAACAAATTTTGTACAACATTTTCTGTTCACATTTCTGAAAAAAAATTATTGAAATATATAATTATCATATATTTTTGAAAATATGATAATCAGGATTAAAAGCTACAAACATTAGCGCATTTATTTTGAAATTACATTAAGGGGACTAACGAAACTGACTTTTAAGTGCCTACAGGTTTATTTTCGTATTTACAATGATTTTGAAAATTGAAAATGCTAATCAATGCAAACTTCATCGTTGATTACGATAACGATAGGCCTATCTGATTTCCAAAAGCGTGGAACATTATACAAAATTTGATTTTGTAAATTACTTGAAATATTGAACCATTTTGAAATGTTTTTTTCAACAATCAGTGAAAAACCATTCACATGATGTTTCCTACTCTTTTGGTTCATTTTGTAAATAACGCTTCAAAACGTTATCAGTATTTGACAGCATTTTATTTTACTAAACAAATTATGCAGTAATTTTACTCGCTCGTGATTAAGGCAAGACCACAACCTTTAGAATTTACGGGACTTAAACTAATGGAACTGTTTCATAGACTGTAAACTCTCAAATGTAGTTAAGTGTATTTTATGTGTTTAGTATGGGTAATGTATGTAAAATAAGTTTAGTAAAACTCGCTAGCAACATGATTATGTTATTGTTTCCGCATATATACACATAAAATATTTATTTTCCAAATGCATAATCGCCGAATATAAATTACTTTGTGGGCTAAACAGCTAAAGAAGCCGCTTATAATTAGTTTTTTATTTTTAATAGCCTTATATATTTAAACGATTTACGTTCGTAATATTTTATTTGTAATAGATATTGTGAGTTATTTTTATTAAATATTAGCTATAATTTTTGAATGGAAGTAGAATTGTTAGCTAAACTACACGTAAATTAAGCTTAAAAATTCAACATTAATTATATTTAAAGCTTTAAAGCTATTGTAGGATAAGTAAACAATAAATTACAATTAAATTTACAGTCAAATTAAAAATAAACCAAAAATTTTATTTTTGTTAAAAAAAGGATATACATTATTTTCAAATTTCCATTAAAAGTTAGATTATGATATTAAAATAATTATATTTGTGAATACTTGTATAGCAAAGTTTACAATGTAAATATATCGTAATTTTAATAATTACATAAATATATCTAATAATTCAAGGTAGCATATCATTACCCACCAAAGCTTGGATTCACCTCAAATAAAGAAAACACCCATACCTCGTTTTCATTCGCAGTCAATGTGAATTTAAATAACATATCTATAATAGTATCGTAACCGTTATTTACGCTTAAGATACTTTCATATAAAACTTAAATAAAAGATTTATCTCAATGAATGACCAAACCTTAAGAAAATTAAGGAAGAACCAATTAAAGAAAAATAAGAACAAAAAAAGAGTAATTCAACATTGAGGAAGCCATCGTGGATTTTTATTTTCTTGTCTAAACATTTGAAGAGAGAAGTTAAAAGTTTGAAAAAGGCAAATAATTAAGCGAATACTTTGGGGAAACAACTTAAAAAAACTTGAGTTTGCGCAATAAAATCCGTTCTATTCGTGATTTAACTTAATTCACTTGACAAAAAATATTAACACAAAATAACTGGTAACAAAATTATAAGTTTTAAAACTTGGTGGAGTGATACATTTTAATATAAAATTAAAAATCTCACCAATAACTTTGATCATGACATTTGAAGGCATAATTAATGAATAACATATAAACCTTTTTTATATTAAGTGAAAATTCACTTATTGTTTTAAGGTCAACCTAATATTCAATAGCTTATATTTAAATTCATAATTGCCTTTTATTAAATCGTCTATTAATTAGCTCTGTCCGTTTACCCACACATCCCCTATTTAGATTTTAGGTAGTTGAAATAGTGTTAACGTAATATTTAGAAGTTACTTATAAGATTCCATAAACCGAATTTTAAACTAAATTTAGTAATTATGTTTATGAAAGCTAGCCGATGCAAAAAGCAGACTGAATGTATATTCTTGTGTCATACATATCGTACAAATTATTTATAAATAATGAAGTTTTTTTATTTGTAATTTCAGTGGTTTTATGTTAAGATATCCTGTTTTGTATTAAAGGATTAGAAAATTGATAAATCCATTCTTTACATAGTGAAAAAAGTCTATTTCTGTAAATCAGCTTCTTCAGTTTTCGTTAACTTTAACTTACTTTAATTCTACTATCAGTACCATCTGTTTGTGTTGACTCATATTCAACAACATTTAAAAATAAACAAAAATATCAAATGACGTCTTGATGTTTTTATAATTGCACTTTTTATGAAAGTTTTGTTATATTTCAAAATTATTTTGGATAGAACCTACGGAAGTATATGAAAAAATATTCTTTTTATATAATTGAAATTTGAAAATTGAAATTTTTATATAATTTTTTATAATTGGAATATTCTTTTTATATAATTGAAATATAATATTATATAATTATATATTTGAAATTTTGGTAATATTAAGCAACTTGTGTTTATTTTTTAATAGACCTTTTTATAAAAGCGACTCGAAACATTTGTTTCAATATCTGAACATATGGCAAAATATTTTCCGAAGAAAATATCTCCAGTGGACTTTTTATTAAGATTATGTCCACATCGATACACTAAGATGTGATGGATTTTTACCGGCTGCAACTCCTGCCTTTATCTTTGAAATTATCCGTCTTGGTACACTTGGTCACTTCCACGAGCTCTAACATAAAAAACGGTCACCTAAGTTTTGCTAAACGTGTCTCTCTTTTTATAATTTAACATTTCTTTTCTGCACATAATAAACATTTTTGGACACACGTATACACAGTCTGGCTGTTTTTTTTATTTCAAACTAATTGTGATAGTTTTCAAAGATCTTATCCAGTTGTTAGCATCTATATTACATAATAAGGATTGTTTATATTTCTTCTGTTATTTAGGCGTTCTATCTGAGGATAGCCTTACAATCAACCAACCTCTTAGAAAAGAGTTACGATGTTACTCGCATCTTTTAGTCATCCGATAGCTGTTTTAATTTATGTTTATCCAAATCCAAAAGCCCAATTGTGCACTAAAAAACGTCAAAAAAATAGTGGTTTGTTCAGAAAAAATATGTGTATTTGCAAGCGATAACTTGAAGACTACAGGAAGAGATGATGTTATAGTTACAACTCAAAGGCTTTTTGGGAAAATAAAAACATTTTTCAGAAAAAAAATATTCGTTGAGCTGTTTAACATAAGAAGAAAACCAAATAGACTTTATGGCAACAAACGTCAACATAACGCTTTAGTTTGTATTTATTTAACTTGTAATAACCAGCAATGATAATTAACATACTTTGTAAGAAGCTTAAGTGTTATAAAATTATTCATGTATGAGCTCAATTTACATTGGTATGACATTCCAAACTGCACTAACTATAAACTAACATTTTTGTTTTATCCTTATCGTCGTACTTTATGCTAGTTACACTAATGCAGCCGCCTCGGTGGTCTAGTGCAGGGGTCTCCAAACTACGGCCCGAGGTCCACATCCGGCCCGCGGACAGATTTTGTCCGGCCCGCGGAGAACTAGCATACTTGAAAACTCCTTTTAGAGAACATATTTTTTATAGCAAATTAAATTTAGTTTACTAAAGTATTCTAATTTTATGTTGAATAATTATTAATATGACGTCTACATTGATATGGTCATGGGCTAACTACTCATAACGTTGTTGTAGGCTTATTGTTATTGTTTTTGTGATAAGTTGGATAATATGGTTTTGGCCCTCGGAACTTACTGGAGTAATCAGTATGGCCCTAAGGCTGGAAAGTTTGGAGACCCCTGGTCTAGTGGATAGCGTACTAGGCTTTCACCCCGAGGATCCGGGTTCGATTCCCGGCGAGGGCTTGGCATTTTCATACGCTATAAATCATCCCACCGTCTGCATTTGCCCAAGTGTGCACAATAGTCGGACGTTAAACACACAAAAAAAAGTTACACTAATGAGGACGAGAGATGGAAAAGGGTAAATCTAATAGCCACTAAGTCTCGAACCTACGACCTTGAGGTGTGCAGTTCAGAATCTCAGCATATTGACCGGAGACTTATCCACTTAGCTATCACTATGCTACATAATTAAATTGAGATGTTTGTCAACAATATTTAAAATACGTGTTTTTTTATAAATACTTAAATTTGGTACACATCAAAGTATAAATGATTTAAAAACCTAAACAAAACTTTTAATACATGTTTCCATTAATTTCCTAGACTTTACGGAGCACTGTCTATTAGAGACAAAATGTTTAAACTAACTATGAAGAAAGTTTGCATATTTTACCACCACTAAAAGACTGTATTTTAATCCATATTACTCAGTTTTTACAGAACAATTTTTCAGACGTACATACAATTTCTCAAAATAATTTTTATTCTCAAATATTTTATAATATTTTTTAACATAGTTTAAGCTGTTTACCTGTTATAATAGAATTTAAGATCAAAAGTACACATTCTTGTAGAAAAACATTCGTTTAACATACGTCTTAAGTCACATAACAAATTTTCAACGGATTTATGAAATTATCTTTCACAAAAAAAAGGAATGAATCCCTCTATAACGACCCCGAAGGTGGAATTGCAACATGAGAGCGAGAGAGATAGAGAACAAATCTCGTTATGAAAGTAATTTTGTTTGAGAAGAGCTTGCAGCAGAGATAATAAATTACAATACGTTTGTGAGGCAGTTTCACATTACTGACAGTGTCGTTTTGCAGATGCTGCTTTCTCATTTCTCAAACATCTATTCAATTTACAGAAAACTGTAATCACGTTAAAACAATATTAGACTAGAACGAAGTGCGTCAATTTATTTTTGAGTGCTTTGTTATGAAGTAATAAAGTAGGTTTTTTCTTGTTAAACTATTTCTAGTTTAGCACTGATTAATAAGTATCAACTTCCTAGCTTCATAAAATTTCTGTGCTCATTAAATGGATGCCAATTAATTTTAAATTGCGTTGGTAAGTAGTAGCATATTTAGTCTTTCAATTACAAATCTGCAACAAATTGAAATGAACAGAACACGGTTTACTGAAACCTATTCATATTTACAATTAGAGCAATTTAAAAGGAACTAAATTTATATTAAGCTCTCTGAAGGAAAAGAAGAGATACAGAGATAACTTGAAGTGTTGTTTAACATCATTAAAAATTATGATTAATTTCATCAAAATCGTCTTATTAAAAACCAATTTTAGTCTTAATTATTGCGAAAGTATTCCGTCTTTCCTAGCTTCAAATATTTTATATTTGTTGATGCCTTCAGGAATATTTTGGTTATCAAAGCTTTCTTCTATACTGTTACCCCGAATCTAGGTTCGTTCTTTTATACTATCTTAACCGCTCTCCTTTTTACTTCTGCTAAACATTCTATATTTTTGCAACGTATGTAGGATTAAAAATTTTTGCAATAGGAAAAAAAATTAAAACCAGATATAGCGAGCACGTAAGATTATTTATATATGAAAATAACGGCTGAATTACTCTACGCATTTAATTAGAGAATTAACATAGGCCTAAGCTAGGAGAAATAAAAAAAATAATGAAAATATTATATTATGAAGGTAAAATATAGGGTTAAATATTTTAGAAAATTTAGAAGTATATAAGTTAAAGTTAAAGTAGGAATATTTACTAGCAAGCGAATTCACAATCAGGTGTTATTTTTTAAATCCTGAAAATCAAAAGTGAACCCGTCTGTTATTAGAAGCCTTACTAGGCCGTAGAAGAAGGGGTGGTCTTCTGTACTGTGGATCATGGTCAAACTGGTTGATCATGGTCAAGGTCAAGGTGAAAATTAAGGTGAAGGTGAAGGTGATTGTGAAGAGAAATGTGTAGGTGAAGGTAAAGGTCAAGTTGATGATGAAAGTGAAAATGAAGATGAAGGTGAAGGTCAACGTCAAGGTGAAAGTCATTGTAAAGGTAAAGGTTATTGTGAAGGAGAAGGTGAAGGTAAATGCGAAGGCGAAGGTGAAAGTAAAAGTTAAATTGTAAATGAAGGTGGTGGTGGTGAAGGTGAAGGTGAAGGTAAATGCGAAGGCAAAGGTGAAAGTAAAAGTTAAATTGTAAATGAAGGTGGTGGTGAAGGTGAAGGTGAAGGTAAATGCGAAGGTGAAAGTAAAAGTTAAATTGTAAATGAAGGTGGTGGTGAAGGTGAAGGTGAAGGTAAATGCGAAGGCAAAGGTGAAAGTAAAAGTTAAATTGTAAATGAAGGTGGTGGTGAAGGTGAAGGTGAAGGTAAATGCGAAGGCAAAGGTGAAAGTAAAAGTTAAATTATAAATGAAGGTGGTGGTGAAGGTGAAGGTAAATGCGAAGGTGAAAGTAAAAGTTAAATTGTAAATGAAGGTGGTGGTGAAGGTGAAGGTCAAAGTGAAAACCAAGGTGAAGGTGAATGTCAAGTTGATGGTGAAGGTGAAAATTAAGGTGAAGATGAAGATCAACGACAAGGGGAAGTCGGTATTAAGTTAAGATGATTGTGAAGGAGAAGGTGAAAGCGAAGGTGAAGGTGAAATTTTAGGTGAAGGTGAAGATGAAAGTGAAGGTCAAGGACAATTTAAAGGAGAGGGTGAAGGTGAAGATAAAGGTCAAGGAAAAGGTGTTAGGTTATTATAAAAAGAACCAAGATTTGGGGGAGCAGCATAGCAAAAAGTTTTTTTAATGGAAGTATTCCAAAAGGCGTTAACAAATATAAATTGTTTGAAGCTAAGAATGGCAGATGTATGTACTTAACAATATATTTATGACTGAATTTACACAATCATCACACGTTTCGTATACTTCATATATTAATAATGTAAAACATACCAACGTCAGTGGTTATAAATAGGTAGAGATCAATACAGAAACAACGTAAAAGTTTCAGCAGCCTATTTCTGCAACTGGATGAACCAAACTGAAAAGCTTAACCCGCGTGCTTTTAATTAAAGCAAAACAAATATTGACTTTAGAAACAAACATTCGTTAGTGGCTGCGCCGAATGGATTAGTTTCAAATAATGCCGGCATCCTATTGGCTGGCTGACGTACAAAGGAAATTAGCTTCGTGCATATCTGACGGGTGTTTATGTTTTCTTAATTTGTTAAAACTTCACGCTACTGTTATAAGAGGGAAACGAAAAGTATTAAGTAGAAGTTAAAAAGTATAATTTAAAATAAAATAAGCTAAAAGTATGTTAGTCGAAATGCGTTTACGAATTCGATTTCATAATAACAGTTTTACTTTGAACAATTCAAAAAAAAAAGATCAACAATCTATGTTGAAGGGAGGTCAGACTCCCATGTAAATTAGCCTAAATTTAGGTACATTTATCTGAGGTATTAATTATGGAAGAGGATTAATTTGTTTATTATTTTGAAATATACTCTCTAATTGAAATTTTAAGTTTACAAAATGTTTATAACTCAAATAAATTTTTAAAAAATGTAATATTCCAATGTTGAAATTGTTTTGGTATTTTAACAATTTTTATTAAATTGTAAAATTGGTATTTTGGAAAAACCTAAACTTATTTTATTTTCTGTCGTGTAAAACAATATAAAAAAACAGAAGCAAGATATCTCTTTTAGTTCCTGAAATAAATGAAATGTACTTATGTGTAAAAAAAAAATGAGTTTTCAGAAAACCTCAATTAAACATAGAATTATATAAAAACCCCCAGCCCCTAATTCATCCCCAAAATTCTTTTTTGCTATTGCAAGATTTTTCCGACATTTTGTTTCTAATTCTTGCTGGCATTTTCCGCTTTTTAAATCCGCGGTTCATCTTGACTTTTCATTTCTTGCGCACACTTAGCCCCCGGAAAAATTTCAAATGTAGCACTTAACTATGTCGTCCACATTGTACGTCGCATCTTCATATACACCGTTGTTTTGGTCTTCAAGTTTGTTTTGGGTACACGAGACCAGATTACACTGTTTAGGCCCTCGCTTGGTTTTTGACTTCATTCATGGAAGCATTTCTTTAAAACTTGTTCTCTGAAGATAGGTCTCTGAAGATAGGTTTTATGGCCTCCATTACTGTTACAGGTAAGTGTGTATGGGCTTTGTGGTCATAAGTTTTTTCTCGGCAATAGCTTTTTGATACTCAGACCAGCTGTCAACTTCTTTCGGGCACAAACCGTGGGCCGTTGACTTATTATAATGAATAAATTAGATTAGAAAATAGCTCATAAAATAAAAAATAATAAACGGATGGTTAAAAGTAAGGTATTTTAAAAGCTAATTAATTGTAAAACATAATTAGCAAAAAAAATCGATTTTGCTTACCCTAATCCGGGGGCCGACCCCTGAAAGAAAAATAATCAAGGCACAGAGCTGTCTCTTTGATGTGATTGCAGAATTTTTTTCAGTTTTCGTTAAAACTTATAATCACTTTAAAATCTAATTTCGCCATCATAAACAATATTATAATCAGCATATATACATACATACATACATACATACATACATACATACATACACACACACACACACACACACACACACACACACACACACACACACACACACACACACACACACACACACACACACACACACACACACACACACACACACACACACACACACACACACACACACACACACACACACACATATATATATATATATATATATATATATATATATATATATATATATATATATATACCTGCAGTGTGTTTAAAATATTGAACATTTTAAATTTTAAAATATCCTAAAAAATGAAAAAACTTTTTAAATAGGTTTTAAAGCTGACTACGGTCATTTTAATATGATTTTTAAAATATTGTCAGCTAAAATTTATGTTTAAAAAAATTAAGTAGATGCCGTTTTTAAAATGTTAAAAATGAATTTTCTTAATAACAATTTGAACGTGTCCAAAATAGTACCAAAATTTATTTTGTTTGCCTAGTTTGAATGAAATATGACCAAAAATAAAACAAATTTTTGAGTGACAATTTGCCAGTAAATAAATACATTTTGCAACTTTAAACATGTATAGCCTGTATATATATAGCTTTACTATATTTGTTCAGTAATGATTTGATATTAAAATTTTAGGGTTTAATATAACTTTTCAAGTAGTTACTCTTATTCAATTTCAGAAAACCAAATTCTTTTGAAGTGCAATCCGTAATTATATTTTTCTGTAATCGATGTTCATTAGGTGGTGTTAAGCTGTGTTTTTATGTGAAAATAAAAGACACTGTAATTTCGAATTGAGTTAATTTACCCCAAGGGAGCTTTTAACGTGATTTATCTGCAAAGTACGGCAATTGTGTAGCTGCAATCTACATCCGTGTTAGAAGTTCAAAAGAGGTTTTTGAATATTTTTCTTCCGGTATAAAATTTTATTTGCAGATATGAAACATGGTGCAGAATAACAACAAACCTTAGTGAATTACATCTTGTCCAATAAAATAAATTTATGAATAAATTTCCTAAAACGTTAATTGTAATTAGTTTTTATAAATATTCAGCAAAATATTTTAAATTTAAAAAATAATTAAAAATATACACTAGTGTAGGGATTGTTAATCTTCAGTTTAAGTACCTTTTTGAACTATCCAAAAACTAAAACGATTATGCTTGAAAAAAGAAATTCTAAATATTATACTTCATTAAACCAAAGTAACGATGGAACAGTATGCGCCGAAGGCTGCTTGGCTAAGAAACATACTTAACTTTGCTTATGTATGCGGGCTATGGCTATCAGATACCAGTATACTTCCAGATTTAATTTAGCGATTTTAAGCCTATGCAGAGTTCTGAATGGGTGAACACTTTATACGAACTCTTCATGTGGGATTTGGATAATTGAAAACCAAAATCCAAAGCCCAAAAAACTTTTTTGGATCTAGCAATAGAGGACTTATGGACTAAAAATAGCATGAAGAGAGAGGAAACTTGTGATGTTTCTGATCCAGTGGATCCATTGAGCAGTGAATTGCAATAAATTATAAGGATACTAGAAGAACGAGTTTAATTTTCAGTAAATGAAGTGAAAGATGGGATTACTTATCCAAATCAGCGATGGCCTAGCTCAAATCAGACAGAGCGATAGATGTGCTAACGTCTATCGGGAGGGATAAAGTGCTAATTGAGAATAGAGTTGGTGCTTGCAAATGGACTTCTAATTAGAACTAAAAGCAAAGTACTTCCCAAGGATCAAAACTTGGGTCTTAGAAGCACAACCCTTATAGAGCTGCGATGACAGAGCTGATGGGAATTTTAAGACTGAAGGGATTTCAGCCGTGAATATTAATATCATAGTCAAAGAGCGAGTCAGGAATACATGGAACTTATTATAAGACGCTGTGGCCCAAGGATTCGCACGAACGGGATAGGGATGTATTATGGAGAAGGAATGCAGGAAGGAATAGCAAATTACAGGACACATAATCTGTGATTGCGAGGTTTTTACCAATGAGTGTTTGGCTTCAAGGACCAACAGAATAATGACCTAGTGAGTAGACTGCTAAAAATCATTAAAAACACCAGTCTACTTATCAAAAATCTAAGACACATAATGGGTCCTTTGATCGTGATGCAAGACTACCAAATCTCATAATCTCAAAAAAAAAATCTAATATTTTATTAACAGAAAACGATGTACAGAATATTCATTTAAAATGAACTATTCGTGACGTTATCATAGAAAGACCGACCTAATAAGACTCAGAGCATCCCAGATCTCTTAGATATTCGTTAAAAAGTTATATACGTTCATATTTGATTGTGTTTGTGTGTGTTAGCACTTTCACGTTCACAATTTTGGCGCGATTTGATTTAAACGTCACAAAAAATCGATTTGGTAACAGTTAAAATAAATTCTTTATTTAGCAAATCTATAACACAGTTTCAACTCAATTCTTTAAAAAATCACAACTGCTTAATCTTGCAACCATTTGAAAATCTGATCACCATAGTAATCAGCATTAAAATATACATATATTAGAATGTAAACGTTTTCAAATTACGGTAAAAAATGATTCTGAGGCGGTCAGGGTTTCTTGGCCTTTTTGCCAATTTGATTCTAATTTGCAAAACAAAATTTTATTTATGGCTTATAAAAGTTTTTTCAGAAAAATCCGTTCAAGTTTTACTGCACTGTAGTTCAACTGCTTTCGATTATTATCTTTAAAAAAATGTAATTATTGATATGTCATCAAACAAATATTGTGGTCCACCATTTTCCTTATATAACATTTTATTACTCCCCGGTGCAAAGAATTAAACAGTTTAAAAAAGAACTGAACTTTATAAAGATTTTTCTTGCAAATGAAATCAAAAAATGCAGGAAACCGGAGAAAAGGAAGTTTCACTGATCTTATAAGGTATGTATTTGTATATATATTTTCAACTTTGCAAATCAGTTTCAACTACAGACTCCCAGTACATCAGTTAAACAGTCAATACAGAGACATTCAGAAAGATACATGTATAAATGTTTAGCTGCGGGCTTTTCATTGTAAGACACACCTGACAGACACTGAGTCTGTTAATGATCTTATATTTTATGCATAACACAGGCAGAGCTGGGAGCATTGTATCCTTCATCTCTGCAAATATCAAGAATACATTCCAACTTACTGTAATCCGGAACTTATTTTATGAGTGTAAAATTAATTTTGTACGAAAATAAAGCAGACAAATGGTATAATAACGACATATGTTTAACACTAACATTACACTTTTTACACCCACAATACTAACTACTTTACATTATTTTACAAGTCTATTCTTTCAAATATATTTTATTTTTTACTTGTTTTAGTGTCAAATAGAAACCAGAATAAAATTACGAAGTTTCAGAATTTAAAGCCCATTCTTAAAAAAGAGTTTTAAAAGTTTGTATTTATTAACTTGTGATGCCTTGTTTACCGTGGTATTTCTAGCCAAAACCCACAGAGGGCTCTTTTTAGAAATTGAAAGATGTTTCCGTTAATAAAGATGATCAGAGACTGAATACGATTTTTAGGATATCATATTACCCTTACCATAAATATTAAATTGAAGATTACACTACAAAACTTTAAGGTTCCAAGTTTACCTTCAGCGTGATTTTCAAACATGCAATTATTTGTTACATTTGGTAAATCTTATAGTTTTTTCTTTATTCTTGTTTTGAATTTGTAATATTTTGTAAATAAGGTACGCATTACTACATATAAACCAGAATGCACATTTTCTAGTTAAAGATTGAAATAAAGATTACAAATAAACTGTGAGTTTGATTCTTGTAGCCTACAGTTATAATATCGAATATACTAATATTGCAAAGTAATTAACTAATTTTTCTAGCAACATAAAAAAGTATTAATATTGTCTCTAATAAATCGAAATTTTGTTCTATACAGTTGCCACCTTGACCCAAAACCTTAAAGATTCTGAGATTAATTTTGTGAAGGGGTTGTTAGAAATTTATATATATATATATATATTATTATTATTATTATTATTATCTGCGCATAGACCCTATTGGATCACGCAAAGCACTCCGACTCATGTCTTGCTCCTTCTAATTCTCCACACCTCCCTCATCCTGTCCCCATGGATCCTCTTCCGCTCCTCCGTCCATTTTACCCCTGCTCTCTTTGGGATTTCATATATATATATAAATAGTCAGTACGAGTATTACAGCTGCCGTACGTGCCGTGTAACAAACTAAACCAATTAACGAACGTTCTAACGTGTCAAAGTTGAAAATGTTCACTACATATTTTCGTTGTAAAACGGCTTGTTCAGAAAAAAATATATATAACATTGTATTGGCGATATTTAACATTTTAGACTTGTTACCTTAATTGGTCAGTTGTAAAATTCGTTAATTTAATTTTGGAATTGTAATTTTCGTCGTTTTGAATCATACTCAATGCTTTACTGTCCAAACATTAACACTCTTTTATCCCCTGTTCATATACAATCCGTTTGTCAATAATGGTCTTGTTATTTCCCATTCTTTGTTCAGAATGTTTAAATATATTTCCTGAACATACTGTTTGTTTATACCAATCGAAATTGGCTAACAGGGGTGCTGTTTGTCATTGACCTTTTTTAAAAATATATCTTAAAACAGTTTTAGGAAATTGAAAAAGTGAAAACCTATGTGGCACCAGTTTAAAACACTACCTTAGGTACGTCATGTTTTCCTTTTCCATTTAATCAGGTACTGACTCACGACTAACATGATCACAATAACAATCACACAAACATAAAGTTGAAAGTAAATATCAAACAACATTTTTATATTCAAATACAATGAAAACGTGTAAATCTTGTTTCAATATAAAACAAGTAATTAACAGTTAATTTTTAACTATGAGTATTTTTTACAGCTAATATTTTTAAGTGCAAGTATCAACAACTATAATGAACAGAATTGTAGATTTATTTCAAGAAAAAAATTGTATTTGAACAAAAGGTATTGATTTGCTAAATGAGATCATTTTGCATAAAAGCTCTAAGAGCAACTGGGACTGATTTATGGCGTTACCCAGTCAACAGATGCATAATAAAACAAAGCACAAAAGAAAATATAACAGAAAGTACACGTGAAACGCAGACAATTACTGAAGGCATCCGATATAAACAATTGATCTGTTTCGGACAGGTGAAGCGGAAAGCGGCAGAAAGTGTCCCAAAGCAAATCTTAGAATGAAACCCAAAGGATAGAAACGACAGGATACACAAACGAGAGGCTAGATTGAGGGATCAATAAAGAATTTTGAGAGATAGGTCTTGGAGGGAAACATTGGAGTGATCGAACGAATGGCGGCTGGAAGTCGGGGAATATTTCTCTCTCTCTCTCTCTCTCTCTCTCTCTCTCTCTCTCTCTCTCTCTATATATATATATATATATATATATATATATATATATATATATATATATATATATATCCTCAATGACTGACTTATCAAAACACAACCAAAGCTACAGTAACTAGAAACTTGAATTTTTGAGAATACAGTCATTTTCTTACGAATTAAGAAAGGATTTATTTGAAAAGAAACTTCTAATGGGAACATTTCACCTTTCATAAGTATGTTACCCTCATAAGGTTTTTTTAAAGGTGTTGAATCAAATAAAAAGTACAACTTACATAACAACTATTGAATAAAAACAATATTATTTACAATAATTAAGTTATAATGTTTTTTATTGTGGTAACAAAAGTAAAATTTTCATAAAAGTACTGATTAAGAACAAAGTATCACAAAAGTTACATACTATAATAATAATAATGTTTTAATATCGGTTTCTATGGTTACAGTTTATAAATTAAATTTAAGTAATTTAAAGTAATTTAAAATTAAGTAACATTTTGGTGAGGTGGATCTACTAATTGGAAGGGAGCTTCCCATATTGGTGTATATATTGTTCGTTTGATTTACAAAATAAATATCTAAAGCAAAATTTAATTATAATTTTAGAAACGATTTTAAGATAAATTATTTTTTTTATTTAAGTAGTTTTTTTAATAAGAAGGCTAGAAAAAAAATGTTATTTTCAAACTAAAAATACCTCTAAGGTATGGAAAAAATAGATGTTTTCCATATTTCGTAAAAATTTTTTAATTAGGTTAATGTTTCTATCTGCTTACAAAGAAATAAACAGACTTACATTAAACAAATATGCAATCAGGAATTCAAGTAAAAATCACTTTTTAATTTAGTGTACATAAAAACGAATGTATCACACTATAACATTCAAAATGGTTGCTGTTGTGATGCAGGAAATTCTTCACTTATTAAAGTTATACAAATGATGTTTCGAGTAATTTAGCGATATGGAGATTATAACACTATTATAACTAAACACTGAGTTGTTTAACATGCCATGTTAAATCTTCAGGGTATTTTACTGAATATTATTCAATTAAGTTGTAGCTGCAGGCGTTGCGTGGAATGTATGCCTTATTTAAGAAACAATGTTTTCCTTGAATAAGGGAATCATATTTTGTACGTTCGTTACTTGTAAATGAAATTAATTTTGGAAAAGTAATAACCTAATGATTTTGGGGGAAAAACTTTTAAATTTCAGAACATAGTTTTTTAAAACTTTTTAAAATTGCACGTAGTTGCAGGACTTGAATGAAAAAAAGAATTACAAACATACTGTAAATGTTTGTGATTTTATTTTATGTTTCACGTTGGAATTTGAAGCCAGCAGAAACTCAGAAAATGACATTTTTAATAGTACCATAGTTTATTCATTTCTAGAAGAGCTTTTCACTACTACTTTAGTTTCCGTACAATATTTTCTTGTGATGTTAGAAATTTAGCGTACAAAATAAAAGGTTATAATCCAGGTTGCACTAGAAATCAAGTTCAGAAAATGCCAGGAAAATATGACAATTTTTCTAGAAAATTGGTGTTACAATTCTGCTCGAATGTTGTTCGTATGTAGGCCTACAATATTCATAATTCACGTCAGTGTGCCAAAGTATAATAATAATAACAACAAAAATATACTGTTCTCGATTTTTACAATTAATAGCGAATTGTCAATTTTTTTTTATTATAGCAATCTAGTAATACACCAATGAGCTATTTGTTTCTAATCTAAACTAATACAATACGATATTCTACTAAGCTTAATCCATTGACAATCACTTAAGCTTATTTGCCTATAATCAATAATCACTTAAATAATATGACCTATGAGCTACACAGTTCAAGTGGTTTCAATCTCTTCAACCTTCTCACTGTGCCATCATTGTTGAGTAGCTGGAGGACCTCGACATTGATGTGCTGTTGTAATCTTCTTTTGTGGTTAAGAGCTAGTTTACTGGCTTCACTATAAATAGATGGAACCTCAATATCTTTATGTACATTCCCATTTCTGATGTACCAAGGGGCATTAACTATACCACGAAGCACTTTATTTTGTAATCGCTGAATGATGTTTCTATTACTCTGGCTGGTACAACCCCACAGTTGAATACCGTAAGACCACAATGGCTTAAAGACCTGCTTATAGGTCAATACTTTGTTATACACTGATAGGGAAGAGCAACGACCCAACAACCAATGTAACTTTCTGCATTTTAATTTTAACTCCTCTTGCTTTTTCTTTACATGGGATTTCCACCTAAGTTTAGCGTCCAACATGAATTGTCAATAACGAATTTTCATTGGGAAAGTAGCTTTTGGACCTGGTTAATCGTCACGGTAAAATTCAGAGACCTTATTTACCCCCACACACACACACACACACACACACACACACACACACAGCACGCATGCACATGTAATTTTTATCTAATACGAGCGTTCACAATTTCGAGTCTATTTAAAAAAGACTTGACTCAAAAATCGATTACAGTACGCCAAATTCCAACAGCTCTAAATTGCAAAAGTTCAAAACAAAATATTTTGTATTAGATAAACTCCAAAATGATATATATCAACATATAGTTTTGACTAATAACACTATGTGACAATGTGTCTTAGAAACCTTTATTAATAATAAATTCAAATACAAAATTGCCATGATTCTTGCTATGGAAAATTTTGGTCGAGTTGAAACATCACGCACAGAAGTGTCTCCGGCTATTTTTACAACCATAAATTAAAAACCATAGGCCTATATTGTAAAATCACAGATTACACTGGGAATATTACAGTCTTAAGCATTACAATTGAAAAGCAATACACATATCTTGTTTTACATGTTTCAAAATTCCAACCTGAATTGTGGAAAACCTCTTTTGAAAAATCAGTTTATCGTCGTAATCGAAATCAAAACATGCACAAACTAGTATTAAAATATTTTAAATTTTATTCAGTATATAAAATTAAAGCTAATAACGATAAAAGTTCATTTTCTTACGTTTAATGTAATTTAAAACTTTGTTCAGAATTTTTTTAACGCTGATTATAGCGGCGAAATGATCTTAGATAAAAGAAATTGTGATGCATTTTGTTAATTGACGTCAGACAGCAGCGTTTTGCTATTATAGTCCTAATAGTATAGATAAAATTTGCGCGGCATATGTGCGCCGGCACGAACGCAACATACAATATATTATGATTACATTCTGACAGTCAGGCAAGTAAGCGGGATATATTCCTGCCACGTTGGTCGCCGAGAAATTTATGTTTCCTGTCAAATTTGTCATCCAGTATACTGTGCGTCGCGTACCGCTGTATGGCTGCACTTTAAGCTTTATAAGTGTTGCTGGCGTTTTATCTCACTCATACTTGTAGTCAGCGGGTGAATTTATGTTGCGAACAATTTTAGTTTTAATCCGACGTCAGAAAATAAATTTCTTATTTACTCTGTAAAATACTTATAAAATATTATTTGAAAAACAGTATTTTTGTATAAGCTTTTTTTAAAAAAAAACATTACAGATTTAATATGTATCTGTCGAAATATTTGAGGAGGCGAAATGAGGGCAATAATTATATCGGGTGTTTATAAAAGCACTTCTTAATCGTAAGGCCAGGCGGCCACCGAATTAGGAGCGGACCTACACCAACCTGAGCCGTAAAAGTAGTAGCAACTGACCCGCTTCTCTAAACAATATCCACCAATTATCATCAAATTTAAACAAACTTAAAAATTACAATTGTTATCAATGAATTTTAAACAGCATTGATATAGAGAAGCTAAAAATATACTGCTTCTCTAACATAGTGTTTATTTATGTTACAAGCTGTGCAAGTATTTACAAGCTGTACTAATATACAGCTTCTCTAACAATTTTCAGACATAAAAAAGCTAAAAATTGTAATTGTACTTATATATTAATACAGTTGATGTTAAAACTGGGAGGAGAAGGTAAAGAAAGGGAAACTGACATTTTAATAAGGTTTGGCAAGTTTAAACACAAATATCTCATTAACGAATCGCCTAACCTGAAAGCAAAAAACTCTAAACTTTCATGTTTAATTTGAAAATATTGTAACAAAATTAATTTTTAGTAGTGGTTCTTAAGGAATTTAAGAGGCTTAGTAAGAAAAATGTCGATGAAATTTTAAATACAACATTTTATTTTGTATGACAATTCTTTAATTTTTTAAAATTCCATGCAAACATTAAGACCACGGTATATAGATACACGGTAGGGGCCACGGTGGGTGTGCGCAATAGACTACTGCGCGCGTGACGTCACTGAATCTTCACTGCTACATTCTGTAATTTCCCGTTTAACAATGCGGTGTTCTGTAAATGCAGTTGGAGATTCGGTGTGTTTATGTGAGTGTTTGTTTTAAGTAAAAGGTCTTTTTTGTGTAAATAAAAGGTGATAATTGTGTTTTGTGGTCGAGGTTTAAAAAGTGTAAGAAAAGATTTAATTAGCCTATGTTTTGAATCATAAAAATTACGTAATTTGTTTTGTTTGCTGTTGTATAATTGTGTATGCATAACAATGCCTAATTGCGCTATTGCCAATTGCTATAATAGTGATAAGAATTGTAAAGGGAAAGGAATTACATTTTACAGAATGAAGGCCCGAGAAAAGCGTGGGTTCATGCGTGTAAGCGAGCAGATCATTTTAATTTTGATAATGTTAAAGTCTGTTCACTTCATTTTAATGACGATGATTTCGAAAGGGATTTTAAATCCGAATTACTAAATACGTAACCTAAAAAACAGCTGAAATCCGGTGCCATTCCACGTTTTAACATTCCCACCGTTGAAAATAAATGTATCAATTCTGAACGAGCTGCAAGGATTAAGAAACGTGAAAACCAAGAAACATTAAAAAAACTTATTGACGAGTCCGATGGAAATCTACCAGGTAAATCACCTGTAAATGTAAATGATGTTGGTGCAATTGTAAAGTGTAATTCTGTAAATGAAACCCACCCTTCCTTAGTCAGTAATTTTAATACAAATATCGTTGTAAATAATGCCTCTGTAGAGGAAATGAAATGTTTAAGAGATGAAAATTTACTTTTGAAGGAACAAATTCAACTTGCATTACAAGAACTGGCCTCGGTTAAAAATAAAAATGTGGCTTTACAAAGCAATGTTAATAAGTTCAAGAATATTTTTTCTAATAATATGTATTGAAATATAAGTTCTAAGAAATACGTATGTTTTATTTTACTGTTTGCATAATAGGCATACGCCTATTTGCTATTTAATTTGTTGTTAATTTTTTATTTGAGATGTGCGTTTTCACAGTCAACCACATAAATATCACGGAAAATCCGCAGATACGTAATTCATAGTGTGATGTGCTTTTAACTTTCAAACAAAAAATAATCTGGAATTTTTCAAGCTATTGACCTATAATTTACTTTACTTTAATATTATGTAATATTGTATAAAATAAAAAGTTTCCGTTTTGACAATGAGCGAATTCAGTAAGTAAAGTAATTAACAGCGTTATTAATGTTAGATATAAGGAATTATTATTGTAATTACCATAATACAGTTACTAACACTAACATTACAAACTGTTTTCTACTGAACACTACGTCTGAGCTAGATTCGATCAGGGATTCGATGACGTACTTCAGCCGGCAAGTGGTGGGGGGGGACATGCGCGTGGCCCCTACCGTGTATCTATATACCGTGATTAAGACGGACGGCGCGGAGCCGAGCCAAGCTTAGTCGAATGAAGATGAATGGCAACCGGAACCGGAATTCTGTCAGTTTAAATAACGCGTTTGTATCTTTTAAATCTAAATATTCAGGCCTACTGTAATGAATTTTAAGAAGCTACCATGATTAACAACCGTAACTTAGGCAACGGTAGCCGATTATACGAGAAATATTAAGTTTGGAAGCGTGGCGGGGTAGCAGAGTCAGTTTCAAAACCGAAACAGGACCGAGTCGAAGCTAAACAGAACGGAGCCTAGCGACGCAGCTTGACTCCGCTCAGCTCTTGAATAACTAGTCAGCTCCGCTCAGTGCAATTATGCTCCGCATTTGGTGGCCACTCGGCCTAATAAATGACAAAATTTGTACTAAGTGACATACACTATTCTAGTTTCTTTATTTGTATTCATTAACACTAATTGTTTTACAAGTGGAAAAAAGACTACAACTTGTCCAGGAAAATTAGAAAACTAATATAGTTTCACAAACTTTCTTTTTTATTCAGTGACATATGTTTTGACGTGAGACATCTTCAGATAGAGAAGCTAAAAATTACAAATTGTGCTTGTATAATAACACATTTGTTGTTAAAACTGGAAGGAAAAGGTAAAGAAAGGAAAAGCTGACATTGTAACAAGGTCAGCAAGCAGTAAGTTAAAAAATCCTAAACATTAAGCCTGAGTAAGGGAGAGGAATTGAATTTATTTTGCTCGTATAACTTACAAATAGGTCTATACATTTCCAGAATCCCTAAATTATTTAGTTTTATACCTTTTTCGTTTTTATTGATTACAGTAATATTGCTCATATTAAAGGAATGTCCAGATTCTAATTAATAAATCACAATGTTTGAGTCACTTTTCCAAATTCCCAACAATTCAAATGTTCTTTAACACGAGTTAAATAGCTCTTCCAGATTGTGCTACGTATTCACAATGGCATTCTTCATAGACAACTTTATATTCACTACTGTTTAGTAAAAGATGTGTTTTATCTTCATTGTTTACAATGAGTTTCCTTAAATTCTATGTACGGTAAAAAGATAGATTAGTTTTATCTAAAATTAAATTCCTAATTTTATAACTTAAAAAGGGTTTTTACAATATTTTTATGTTTCTTTAGTTGGTATATCTACTTTGTAAAACATATTTGCTAATGCATTCGGCTTTTTAATTTACATTCTATTCACAAGATCAACGTTTGCCTATATTTTTTAAAGACAGCAATCTGTTTGATGATATTTAATTCATAATTAAAGTTGTCATTATGTAAGGGAATAGTTATAAGCCTATGGCACGTTTATGTGAAAGAGGGAGTCTAGAATGAGCTGGTATTATACTATCTGTGTAGCCTATATAGGTTTTCGGTAAATTTTGAAAAAATGTATATCTATGCTTAAATCCAAAAAGTTAATTTTTTTATTATGGTCAAATTTAATGATGAAAATTATATTTTTTAGTAGTATTATTAAATTAAAAAAAAATCGAGCTCTCTATTAGTACCATCATACAAACAGAAGACATCACCCACATACCTATACCAGTAAATATCTTTGTTGAGCAAAGTTGTCTGAAGATGGCTCACGATAAACATAAGTCAAGGAATAAAAAAGAATTTTTGTGAAAGTATGTATAGAACTTACGTGTTCTCCTTTTCCTAGGTATCAATGTGTTTCACCAAGTAAAAACTGTGTGTTTAATAAACAATAATTACAAATTACTTTGGCTTTCTAGCCAGAGTTGACGAAAATAACAATTTTATGAAAATTGTTTTATGAAGTCGTTGTTTTACGACGAGGCAACGTTTCACGTGTGGGGGTACTCTGCAGAGGGGTGCAGACTAGCTGCACCTGTTGAGAGGATTTAGTCGTCCCTCGTGGTACCCGAGTCTAACATACACTTACGATGTTAACACTTCACAGTCACACTTACATTTAGGGAGGCGATAATAGCCTCAATGTGCTTTTCACCTTAAAATAACTAAATTCACTTGTGGGACTACGAACAAGTGTAATTGTAGAATAGGGGATTCCAAAACCACATCAGGTTTTGCAGCATCAACGAGACTCTTCAAAAGCCATTGATGTGCTTTGATGAAAGCCCGAGTTGGTGGATATTTCCATAGAAGGAACAATAAATAGTAATACCTTATTTGACGTGTTGGAAAAATATATCTATTTCTAGGTGAAATATGTAAGTGTAGAAAAAGGACATGTGTTTTTCTTAGGACATTCGTTTTTCGCAAAGAAAGGTAGGCCGAACAGGCCCAATATCTTGGCTACCAAGAGGTCTCCAATTAACCCCTTTGGACATTTTTTTAAGGGCATATAAACTGTATTAGTTTGCTGAAAAGATCGGCGACAGTTTATGCAAGAGAATCATTTTAGAAGTTGTGACAGTAACATCTTCAATGTTGTTGAATACCTGGTAAGAAGTAAAATACCATGGAGCAACAAATGGAGTTTACTAAGATTAAGTAGTTACAAAAAAAAAGTTATTCCTATTAATGGTGTGTACATTTTTAAATGTAATTTCTTTTATATTTCACCATTACATATGTTTATGAAAATGGAGCGTTATTTTTTTAAACACCGTGTATTGTACTAACACAAAAACATCGAATGATCCTGTCAAGAAAGTCTAAAAATACTTTGCATAAGACAATATCAGATTCGCAGTTATTGCAATGAAATTAGAATCATAATATAAATTCAATTGAAGATGCCCTGAAAATTTGAGAAAGAGAGTTAATAGGAAAAATGTACGGTCCAATTAAGGATGGAGAACAAATAGAATAAAAATGCATGTTACTGAAGTTATTTGCTGAGCCTAATATTATATTGCTTAACAATATAGAAATGAAGGCCGAGGTGTCTTGGACATTTGAATTTATTTAAAAATTGCTTACGCAGCAGATTATTAAAAACAAAAATAGCTTTTTTTGAAGCAAAGCTAAAACCATTAGGTTCTATCTTTGTTCCTAAACGATTAATAATATTTTAATTACCATTTCAAACCGTTAAAATGAATTTTAAAAATACAGTAAATACATAAAACAGAAATGAGGATATTTTAACAATTAAAAAACAAACTCATACGCGTAAAACATTAAAATATTACTTACGTTTAATAAATTTTAAAAGAAACAAACTTCTGTGCAGTCACATCTTTGGCTTGGCCACTTTTATCATCTATTATTTATAATAAGTAATATTGTGAATGTTCTTGATTATAAATAAACTTGAACTATTCAAATAGAAAAAAATATATAAAGTTAAATTACGACCATTATGTCTCCTTAACCTCATAACAAAAAAGTAAATTACAAATTGAATAATAAAAATGAAAACAAATGAAGAAGTAAGGCGAGATATGAGGTCTACTCTCTCTCTCTCTCTCTCTCTCTCTCTCTCTCTCTCTCTCTCTCTCTCTCTTTCTTCTTCTCTTACTTCATTATTTTTGAGAGAATCTAAACTACACCTTGGTTATGTAGCGAGAAAATTCCTTTAGTTTGCTGTAACATATTTCTAAAGTATTATTAAAGTCCTAC
This sequence comes from Callitettix versicolor, assembly GCA_022606455.1. Taxonomy (NCBI): domain Eukaryota; kingdom Metazoa; phylum Arthropoda; class Insecta; order Hemiptera; family Cercopidae; genus Callitettix; species Callitettix versicolor. The sequence continues at coordinate 27,532,969 of CM040191.1, forward strand.
TCTATACAGTACTTTAACTGTAATATTATGATTAGCTACTCTTTCCGTAAAATATATTTTACACTAATTTAAAACTCACAAAGTAATTTTTATTATTGTTTATTTCTACTGACATTTTAATTTAGTTACAATTATTCTGATGTACAGTACTTTAACTGTAATATTATGATTAGCTACTCTTTCCGTAAAATATATTTTACACTAATTTAAAACTCACAAAGTAATTTTTATTATTGTTTATTTCTACTGACATTTTAATTTAGTTACAATTATTCTGATGGTTTGGCACTTCATTAACAACAAAAATGTTAAGTGTACCAAATTATAGTGTCCACTTATTTTCGATTCACCCTGTAAAGCGGAGGATTAAAGGGCCAGGATTTGTAAAGCATCTTGACGTATTGCCGCGCCTTAAGGCCTTATATTAGAGCTACCAGTCTCTATTACAATAGACAGGCTAAAGCTGTCTCGTACGATAGCCATTTCTTTAAATTAACTTCAAAATTCTTCTTAAATGGCGAATAAACCGGCCTCGGGTCAAACTGTTACAAGTTGGAAAACTCTTTGGTTAAAGTAATTAAATATTACTACTTTAATAAATCAATAATCAAATGTTTAAATACTAATAATTTAATAATTAAATATTTGAATATTAATAGTTTTAATGCAATCCAAATTTTGTTTTAGCGTTGTTCGTGGTGATGGTGGGTTTACTAAACCGGTAAATTAGATATTTCTTTAATCTAATGATTGGTTATAGTTTATTTACCAAATTTCAGTATTTCATGTTTATTTAAAATAAAGTTTAAATTTTGGTCGCCATCTTGAAAATGTAATTTCAGTTATAAGGTAGTTAGATTAAAACCGGTTTCGGATTCGTAATCAGAATCTAACAATTTATAAGACTAGACAGCCACCAAATGCAAAGCGGAGCTTTATTGAGTTGAATCGAACGGAATCAAGATAAACAACAACCGGAAGTAGTGTTCAGTCAGATTAAAGAATGTGTTTGTATTTTTTAAATATAAATATGTAGGACCTACTGTAATTAAATTTAGCAAACTATTACGTTTAAAAACTGTAACCTAGGCAACGGTAACCTAGGAAACGAAAAATAATTAGTTTAGAAGCATAGTCAGTGTAGTGGAGAAAGCGGAGTCAGCTTCAGAAACGAACCTAGACAGAATCAAAGACAGAATCCAACGACGCACCTTGACTCCGCTCCGTTACGCACTCAGTGATCGAATTTACATTAGTAACAATAGATTGCATAGGACGCTCCGCTCTGAATTGGATGGCCAATCGGCTTTATGGTAGCGAATTTTTACATAATTTATACTTTAAAAGACAAATTTATATTTAGTTACAAAACGAGTTTAGTAACTTTAATAAAATTATGTATGTATGTGTATATATATATATATATATATATATATATATATATATATATATATATGTGTGTGTGTGTGTGTGTGTGTGTGTGTGTGTGTGTGTGTGTGTGTGTGTGTGTGTGTGTGTGTGTGAGAGAGAGAGAGAGAGAGATAGTGTGCGCGCATGTGTGTTTTTTAAGGTAGAGTATATATTACTATACTAAAATTTCAATGTTTTTGAAAAAATCTGAATATACATACTAATTCATTTGCGACAACGAATGACATGTTAGATTAATATTACAGCTACATTAATTAAATACTTTAATATGTAACGCAATAATCAATTAATAATGTAATAAAAATTATTCTAGTTTATGTGAATTACTAACAAAACAAAATATTTTTTTGCTTAAATAATTTATATGCTCCTAACATTACTCGTCGTGGCTTCGCCCACGAAACTTAAACTGTTTCAGTAATGTAATAATTTAGAAACATCAAAAATATATTAATAAAAGCGTGATCATCTAAACTCTTGATTATTTTACAGTGAATATGAAAAAATATTATAACCTGAATATGTTGTTTTATTCAAACGTGTTCCATTCGAATTTAAGAAAATCTGATAAAAAATATTTTTCTCCAATACAAACATTTATACCTCTTTTATATTTTTGTCCTTTTAGGGGATGAATTCGGGGGGGGATGCTGAATTACGTGTATCATAATTTTTGTTTTAGAATATTTCGATTACTTTTAGGAAAAGCCGATAAAAAATATTTTTCTCCAATGAAAACACTCTTTTTCTTCAATTATACCTCTTTTTTACATTTTAAATCTTTTAGGGAATGAATTCGGAAAATGTTGAAATATATATTTCATTATTTGTGTTTCATAGCACATTTCCAGAAATACGATCCAAAACAAATATTTTTTTCAATACAAAATTGTATATCCCTTTTTACATTTTCTACCATCTTTCAATATATTTAGAGGATGAGTTTTGGAAAATGGTGAATAATATATTTCATTACTTATATTTAAGAGTGACTATGTTACGTTTTAAGAAGGTCAGACGAAAAAGATATTTTCCAATAAAAATTGTTATACCTCATGTTTACCTCTTTAGGGGTTGAATACGCGAAAATCGTTTTTCAGTTCACCTCTACATGTGGTGGTAACTCTGAAAATTTCAAATCTTTAGCTATTATGGTCTCGGCTATACGTTGATTATTAAAGTTGGACTAGGTAAGTAATTTAAATGCGTTAAAATCAAATTTTTGCTTAATCCTTTCTTAGAGCACCTCGATATTGTTGTAAGAAGGTACCCTGAAAATTCCAAGTCTCTAGCTATAATAGTCTAGGATATACGTTGATTATTAAATTTGGACTGGGTAAGTAGTTTGATGGCGTTAAAATCAAATTTTTGCAAAATCCTTTCTTAGCGCACCTTGACATTTTGTAGAAGGAACCCTGAAAATTTCAAGTCTCTAGCTATGATATGTTGTTTATTAAATTTGGACTGGGTAAGTAGTTTCATGGCGTCAATATCAAATTTTTGAAAAATCCTTTCTTATTGTACCTTAATATTGTTGTAACAAGGTTGCCTGAAAATTTCAAGTCTCTAGCTATAATAGTATTCGCTGTACGTTGTTTATTAAATTTGGACTGGGTAAGTAGTTTAATGGTGTTAAAATCAATTTTTGCAAAATTCTTTCTTAGTGCACTCCTATATGGTAACAATCAGTATGGTACCTTGAAAATTTCAAGTCGCTGGCTAAAATAGTTTTGGCTCTGCGTTGATTATGAATCAATCAGTCAGTCAGTCAGTCATAATCTCTTCTTTTATATGTTAAGATATCATATAAAATACAACGTACTGAATAAAACGTGTGCAACAAAATAAAACTGTATAAATTATTATCGACAAAACATCGTAAAACCTGATTTTTTTAATTTACTTATTTGCCTATAGGGGATGTTAGTGTGGTGATATACTACTGCGTAGCTTGACCTGTCATGTGATGCGAATAAACGTTCTTATCGTCGACAACGGTAATATTTAATAAGTTGTGTTTCTATTTGGTCATTGTAAAATTGTAGATATTTAATGGTTTTCGCGTGTGAAGTGAAGTAGACACACTAGTTTAGTAATTTTATACTTTATTTTATTCTGTAGTGTGTGAAATTTTACGTTCAATGAAAGAATCGGTTTAATTCCGTGTGATAACTTCTTTAACATCAAATAATTACTACGTTTTGCTTTTAGACAACCTACATTCTAATTAAGGCAAGATTGTTGTTTTGCGGTTCCTGAGGAATAAGTAAATAATCTTAAATGGTAAACATTTACTATTTTAATAGTAACAAATAGTAATTTGCTTATTATTTTATTATATATTTATGTTTAGTATAGCAAAAGTTTTGAGTTGTTTGGTTGTTCAGCCTTCAGTAAGAATGCAAGTTAAATTATTGGTGCAAACATAGTAGAGTAGGCTATATTAAAAACTTTCTAACATTTACCCATTTCGGCAATAAATCCGGAAGCCATAGAAAAAAACGGAAAATTAGTTTATTTCTTAAGAAAATTAGAATATTTCTTCAGGCCGTAAATGTTTACATTTATTTCAACTATAATCTTGGTTATAAAGTCTGTACAAATTTCACGTGTCCATTAATTTCACTTAGTTGGTGTTCATTAAATCGGTAAGCTATCATTTCGAAACAAATCAGTCGTGACCTATTTATGGATATAACCTATAAAAATGTGTGGTAAAAGTGCAGTGTAGCCTGTTCTGCCTTTTTCGATAGCCTATTTTTTTACTGAAACGCTTCAGTACATGCTCAAAAGCAATAATCCAAAATATAAAAGCGCGGAACCACGAAAAGTATGATAAAAATCGAAAATAAAAGTGACTAACATAACCTCAAAATTGCTACAGATCGAAAGTCGCTACCGTGTTGTAGATCGGTAAAACGATAAAAATATAAAAAGCTTTATTTAAAAAAAAATCCTATAACCTAACTGACACGATTGTTAGGCCTAATATGCGTGAATATAAGTGAGTGTTCAACGGCTTCTGACAACGGCTTTGTCCATCTCACGGTCGGTTAATTTCGTTGATTATGAGTAGATTCACCAAGCAAGTACCGTGTCAGTTAGGTTATAGAGTATCCCTTTACTTTTTTTTTTTAAAAAAGTTTTCTTCAAGCATCACGATAACAACCGTGTCAGTTAGGTATGTAGTATTCTTTTTAAAGAAATAAAAGGTTTCCTTCATGCATCACCGGGTCAGGCCTAACAACCGTGTCAGTTAGGTTATGGATTTTTAAAAGAAAAAGAAAATTTTTTATCTCGCAAAACCCGTTTTAGACGTATTCTTATCGTTTTACCGATCTACAACACGTTATCGACTTTTGCAATTTTAATGTTATGTTGGTCACTTTTATCGTAATTCTCATGGTTTCTGCACTTTTATATTTTGGATTATTGCTTTTCGGCATGTACTGAGGCGTTTCGGTAAAAAAAATATAGAAAAAGGCAGGACAAGCTACACTGCATTTTTACCAAAAATTGTTTTTGGTTTGGTTATATACGAGGGCTATTCAGAAAGTAGATTACGTTTTTGGATAAAAAAAAAACTAAGTACAGGAAAAAAATTTTATTATATACATTTGAAAGAGGAACTAAAATACTATTTTCGACATAATCGCCAAACAAATTTAGACATTTATCATATCGGTGAACTAGCTTTGAAATTCCCGTGTCGTAGAATTCCGCCGCCTGTGACGCCAGCCAGTCAGTCACGCCCGTGAGGGACAGGAAAGGTGTTCTTCTGGTTGACTTCCTAGAACGTGGAGCAACCATAAACTCAGAAAGGTATTGCCAAACATTACGAAACTTAAGACATCCAGAACAAGCGGAGAGGAAAACTGAGTGCAAAAGTGTTGTTTTTGCACGACAATGCCCGCCCTCACACGGCAAATCGAACAAAAGACGTCTTGACGGCTTTCAAGTGGGAGATTTTTCCTCATCCACCCTACAGTCCGGACCTGGCACCTAGTGATTTCCACTTATTCCCGAAGATGAAGACTTGGCTTGCAACACAGCGCTTCGATGACGACGCAGATCTCCGCGCGGGCGTGACTGACTGGCTGGCGTCACAGGCGGCGGAATTCTACGACACGGGAATTTCAAAGCTAGTTCACCGATATGACAAATGTCTAAATTTGTTTGGCGATTATGTCGAAAAATAGTATTTTAGTTCCTCTTTCAAATGTATATAATAAAATTTTTTTCCTGTACTTAGTTTTTTTTTTATCCAAAAACGTAATCTACTTTCTCAATAGCCCTCGTATCTTGGCTACCTTTACAGATTTTACATATTTAATTATAAAGCAATACTGTAATTTGAGAATAAATCATAAAAGTATGCTGTATTTTATAACATAACCTGGAAACACTTACATAGGTTAAAACAAGTGAAGCTAGTAGCCCAAATAGATATGGTTTTGTTTTGTTTATTTTCATACAATTGAAATTAAACAATTCATACAATGCTATAAAGAATTATGAATATATTAAAAATGTACGTACTTTCACGAGATTGAAACTCTTTTAATAGACTCACATTATTTTACTAAAGAGTTAATTAAATGAGCAATGTATTTTGTAAGCATCGGTAACAAAATTTACCTTTAAATATTGCCCGAGGTAGCAGTGGAACTAGGCAGTGGAATAGGCCAAAATATATTGCCTACTCGTATGTAGATTTTTCGTAAATTCTTGTTTTATATCGTAGTATCTCCGTGTCGTTTTTTCGTGTCACTTTCAGCGATTTACTTTACAAAACAATTTCTCCCGAAACGGTAAGAAAAAGTCGCTTACATTGTAAATATAGCCTGAAATATACATTTTCTTATTGATCTGGTTGATATTAAAGTTTGACGAAACAAAGTAGTTCTTAAGTGCAGAAAAATAGCAAATTTCTTAATAAATTAAAAAATCGCTTTTTTGATTATTTTCAAAAACTGTTTACGTTAGAAAAAAATCACTGCGAAAAATCCGTCATTGAAAAAAAATGTTTTTTAAAATTCTTTAAGCCTAATTTCACGATAACATCAAGCATATTGACAGAATAAATTAGCATTTACTGAAAAAGTAATAAAATAAAATAGCCAAATGTACCTTGAACCATCAGGATCCTAGTAGTGTTTCAATCCAATTTGATTATTTAAATATTAAATTATACAGTTTTTATTTGATTAATTTAGTATAAAAAGACTTTTAAAAACGCTTTTAAAATATAATTTTTTAATGTGAAAATTTAAAATTTCTACCGTAATTAACAAAACTTGTGCATCTCCATGATGTGTGCTATAAACACTGAGGGAGTAGTGAGCGCTAAACCAGACAACACTTTTGTATAGATCATATCAACACTACTCGCACAGTCTCGCATATAAAATTAGTTTTTTACCTCTAATTTTTTATGCAAACAGTTGTAATTTTCAACTAAATGTTTAATTTAACAAAAAAAAAAAACTAATAAAAATTTTAAAATCCGACTTCGAGATTTTGTCCGACCTTTTTCTGTTCATGTTAGTTAACATTCCAGATCTCTTAGATATGGTAACACCAAATGTAAAGCGGATTTGCGCTGAGCATAGCGGGCTGCGCATTCAAAACCTAACATATTGCTTTTAATACAAGTGCAGCCACTGAAAACTTAACGAGCCGCCTCGGTGGCCTAGTGGATAGCGTACTAGGCTTTCACCCCGAGGACCCGGGTTCGATTCCCGGCGAGGGCTTGGCATTTTCATACGCTATAGATCATCCCATCGTCTGCATTAGCCTAAGTGTGCACAATAGTCGGACGTTAAAAAAAAAAAAAAAAAAAACGGAGCTCAGTGGAGTCGGGCGGCGCCGCTGGGCTCCCCTCTATCTAAGATTAGTTTTGAAGCTGACTCCGCTTCCCACATCACCCTCACCTCGTCTCCAAACTTATTATTTCTCTTTACATAGGTTACAGTTGCCTATGTTACAGTTTTTAAACACAAACACAGTAGTTCCTAGAATCCATTACAGTAGGTTATATTTAGATTTAAAAGATACAAACGCTTTCTTTAAACTGACTGTACTCCCTTCCTGTTGCCGTTCATTTTCATTGCGCTCCGCTTGCCTCAGCTCAGCACAGCCTCGCTCGGCCTTTCGCTGTTTAAGCAGCAAATAAGCGGTAAGGTAATTTTTAAATTATATAAAGAAAAATAATATTTCTAAAAGCGTTAAGAAGAGGCTTCTAATTTCCACAAAAAGAAAGAACCCCAAGACTGTGAAAGTGTAAGTTACGAGTTACCCCTCCGACCCCTACGCGTGACAAATATGGCAATAAAAGCGAATGAATATTGTGAGCACACTCCCTCACCTCACCTCATTCCTTCCTTATCTTTGATATATATTTTAAATGAAGTCGCATCTAAGGTTACTGCTGTTTTTACCTTTCAGAAATAACTCTCAAGTTCGTAAAATTTTATTTAATTAAAAATTGGAAAAACAAAGAAAACGTGTTTCGGAAAGTTTCCTTTAAAAAAGTCATAAATGCTGGCGTTATGAAATTGTTGTTTAAGCTTTTGTTGTCAGAGTTAAACAAAATATGATTACACAAACACTTTTATTACAGTGTTATGATTTTGACGTGAAATTTAAATGTAGAATATGAATAAAAAGTGATATGTAGCTTGAAGTGTGCATCATTAATCCATTTATCTGGAAGTGCCTAAGTCACCGGTCAGTCAGCTGCATCTTTGAACTTGAGCGCCTCAAGATCTTTGGTTAAAAACTGCAATCGTGATTATTTTTAATAGTTTAACTTCTACTTTTAGCAAATTTTCCTCGGGAACTGACCTCAAGATAACTTTTTGAGTGGTTGTGTGTGCATGTGTGTGCGTGTGCGTGCGTGCATGGGTGTGTTTGGGCTAGTATTTATCTTTTTTTTCTTAACGTCTATACTTTATGCCACGAGGGATCAGCATTAACGATAAGGGTAAAGTAACGGGAGCGACTGCGGCTTGAAATAAGAACCTTTAGTTGCGCAGTTCGTAGACGCAGCAGATTGACCGGTACTTTAGCTGCATCGGATACCGGGTCTCTCCAGTTTTATCTTAAAAGTAAAAAGAAGAAATATGACAACAGAAATGTTAGTGAAGGAAATACTGTATAAATATGCTAAAATCTCTTTATATTCGTAAATCTCTAAAGCATTTTACGAGATATTTAATAGGCTGCTAGTTCATATTTTGAAAATGAAGAACATTCTACATTAAGATTGTTTAAGTCCGACCAGCAATCGTTTTGCAAGTTCAAGTACGGTGCGTTGCCACTGTTATTAGGCCAAGACTGTACTTTCACCAGGTACCATTTATAATTATCAATAATAGTTTAATTAAGAAATTAAATAATTATTCAATAATTTTTTTGTGAAATATTTATACCAATGATAAAACTCCAATTATGTGCATGTAAATATCATTTCTTTAATATTATCGGAATCATTACAAGCGGAATGAGCTGTACAAAAAAATAACTGTAAAAAATCAAATGAAGTTTTGAAAACATCTATTTATATTCATAAAATTATTGATAAGAATCGCGGTAAAAGATTTTTTGCGACAGAACTCCAGACTTCCTAAAAGTTCTAAAACAGCAAAAAGACACTGAAAACTTGTTTAAAAACATTTTCCTAAAATAACTTGTTAAATAATTTTTAAAAACATTTAAAATTGTATATGTGTAATTTTTCAAGATTAAACACATCTTTGTTTTAAAAATAAAGAAGGAAATTCTTTGTCTTTGTAATAACAAATTACATTTAGGGAGGCGATAATGCCTCAATGTGCTTTTACAATAACAACAACAACAACAAAATGAAAATAAAAGGTAGAGGTTTATTATCGTATGCCCATTTTCAGTGTGGTTTGAGAATTTAAAACGTTCATTTATACAGATTTTTACACTGATTGTGTTGTTACAATCAGAATTTTTGAAAAGTGAAAATAAAAAAAAAAATATATTTGAAATGCACTTTAGCGAGACAATGTTTTAAAGACAATACAAATTCGCCGATCGACTCGTTATCGACTATACGCCGCTGCGTGTGTTTAGAAATTAATAACTAGTCGACTCAATTCGGCTCAACACCGCCATCAACGTCCGTTTTTACACTATTGATTATTGATTCAGATTTAAGACTTTTGAAGATTTGAGATGGACACAACACACGGAAAATGCTACTTTAGAACTTATGTACAGATTCGATTTCCAGGGAACTACTAGCGTACCCCGAGGACCCGGGTTCGATTCCCGGTCAAGGCTTGGCATTTTCATACGCTATATATCATCCCATCGTCTGCATTAGCCCAAGTGTGCAGACGTTGGACGTTAAACACCAAAAAAAAAAAAAAAAAAAAAAATTACAAAGATGTATCTTTACGGAAGGGATTGAACCTTTAACAGTATTAACACAATTGAACACACAACGTTTTTACAACAAACAAAATGAATGCATTTAAGTAAGGACGGTATTTTTATTTTCTCGACTTTGAGTAGAACAAAGTGAGGCGAACACAAGACTAAAGCTGCCTTTATTGCTTGACCACATCGGCAACTACGACCTGTCCGCGGCAACGCTGTCTTTTTTCATTTAGCGCAACCTTCCTCCTTAACTGCGGACCTCCGCTAGTTGTTTGTTTCATTTAATTTTACAAGGACAGAGCGTGGGTTTAATTAAACTTACAGAAACTACCTCAAGACCTTTGTTTTATTTTTTAGGAAAAGTCTTACAAAGACTTCTTTTGCTGTTTAGTAAATTTACGTCTTTATTATTGTGTAAAAGTACTGCCATTACTGACACATTGTAGAAACCAATAGGGCAGAAGTAACAAAGCAACTGCATTTAAATAACATATTAAGATAACAACTATATCCAGGGTAACTATTAAAAAAAGAGATCTTCGATATTGTTTCTGTTGTTCTTTCAATTGTTTCTGTTCGTTTAATAAGTTTACTTTTATAGGGAATGTCCATTGAAAAGTAACCTATTAAAGCGGACATTGTGTGTGTGTGTGTGTGTGTGTGTGTGTGTGTGTGTGTGTGTGTGTGTGTGTGTGTGTGTGTGTGTGTGTGTGTGTGTGTGTGTGTGTGTGTGTGAGAGAGAGAGAGAGAGAGAGAGACTGTGTGTTTAAGCAATTTTAGTCTGGTTAGATTTAAACTTTGACAAAAATCGAATTTGGTAATGGTTGTAGAATTTGGTCAACCTATAAATGTTTTTTTTTAAATGTAGCAGTTTTTCGTTATTTTTTATAAATTGCGTACTCACATTACAAATCTTCAAATTGTAACTTTATTACTTTGCCCTTTTAAAAATCTAATTTCACCATGAGCTCAACAAAGCTGCATAAACTAACTTTTTTTAAATTTTTAAGTAAAGTTGAAAATACAAATTTAACCTGTTATTTATGTTCTAATAAAAATAACCCCGGGGTTGATGCACACTAGCTGCACCTATTTTGAGGATTTAGACGTTCTTCACGGTACCCGAGTCTAGCACACACTTACAACTTTAACACTTTACACTTACACTTACACTTACATTAGGGAGGCGATAATGGCCTCAATGTGCTTTTACAATAACAACAACAACAACAACAAAATTACGCGTAAAATAAAAGGTAGAGGTTTATTATCGTATGCACATTTTCAGTGTGGTTTGAGAATTTAAAACGTTCATTTATACAGATTTTTACACTGATTGTGTTGTTACAATCAGAATTTTTGAAAAGTGAAAATAAAAAAAAAATATATTTGAAATGCACTTTAGCGAGACAATGTATATTGTCTCCTTTATTAATGGATTTATTTTAAAAAAACTACAATGATTATTTTTAAAGAATTGGTATAAATAGAACTTATACCAATAAAATTGGTAAGTGTCTCATATAACAAAATAACATCGATAAAATAGCAAGTAATTTTTAATAAACATTATTTACAATGATGAATTAAGTATTTGCAATGATAGCGCTTGCAGCTGTTTCGCTTTCGTGTTGGAAGCGAACGTCGAATAATATTTTTTTAATACTCTAAAAATATCTGATTTCACCATCGGTTTCAGTTCTGGTCGCCGTTTTTTTCATATAAAAAATATAATGTTTTTAAAGATTATATTAAAATTTCAATGAAACACATTAAAATCGTTGTTTTAAGTCCGAAAATATAATCGTTACAACCATTTCTGAGAAAACGGACGTTGATTGGGTGATTTAAAAAAATACAATATACTGTATATATTATGATAATCATTCTTCCTATCTTATTAAATAAACAAAATAAACCTTCTTTATAAATACGAATTCCGTTTTGTGAGAGTTAATTAATATTATGATTATTATATATCATAATAATAAACCAAGTTTAAGCGCTGTTTAAAACCAAGTGATTAAATATAAATAATAGTTAAATTACAGCTGATGTATTCACTCAAGTGGTTTTATAATTATTATATTTTCAGCTGGATACGAGTTAAATATTTTTTTAAAATTAAAACGTTTTATTCTAAAGATTAAACCCACTTAACGCGATTGTTTGGCCCGAAAATAGTATATTTCAATATTATATCAAATCGTTATAGCCGTTTGCTATAAAAAGACATACTAATACATAAATATGAGTTTACATAATACTTTTACATTGCTCGTTTAATCTTACTGGATGAATTTGTATCGTCCATTAGTTGCTTTTGAATAAACCACAAAATTTCAATATTGTGTCTGTAAAATTAAATCAATTTTTTTTTGTTTCAGCACAACTTATCCATCCACAAAAGGATAAGTAAAACAAAACGGTGATATTCCTCTCAAAACGTTAGAAACAAATACTTTGTTCCGATCGTTCAAATTACAAAAACACTTTGATGGACGATATTCAATATCTTTAAAAGATAAAGAGAAACAAAGGCGTTTTGTAAATAGAGTCGTTAGGGATGAACACGCGCTGTAAGGAATCGTTATTGCTTTTTGAAAGTTTTAAGGGTCTGTGTCATTAGGTAAAAGTTCAAATTTAATAAGTATTTGTATCACTCCTTGTTCTTTATTACGTTTCTTTGTTATTCGCTACACATATTAAATCATTTATCGATTTATAATTAATTATTAGCTACTAGTTATTCAATTACAATTTTTTTATAACTACAAATTCAAAGTTATACATCTGTTATATATAATGAACCAAAATAATTTTTTACTGAAATAATATTGCCTAAGATCTAGTCCCAGATATCAAATACGAAAAATCAATATTCGTTTTGTTGAATGTAGTTCCACTTTTAGGTTTATTTTCAACGAATTTGAAAATTGAATTATTATAGCAATTACCATTGTAACACACCTACCAGGATACTTGAAATAAAGTTGATCATCACATTCTTAAAGAGTATTTAACGTATATAAACTTGGCGCCAAAAGCAAATTTTGTAATTTCTTTAACATGTTTGTTTTTCAGAAAATTCATGTAAGTGTTCTAAAAGGGCTGTCGTTTCAAATCGTTAAAAGAAATGCGTTTCATGTTGTGAAAATCTGATTTAACCATCTGAAAATCATCATAAATAGGCATTACCAATTTCCAAATTCAGTTAAATATGCGAAAATTAATTTGACGGCGGTAAGATACAAAGAAAATTTTTAGGAAATTCGCTTTTATCACGTCAGGGAGACAGCTGATTATCGCGAATATTTAAAACTTTGCTTTTGTGAAAATAGTAAAAAACATTAATGGTATTTTTTCTAGTGGAGAATTACAGCAGTATTAAAATAAATTTAAAAAACAGATTTGATTTATTCATATAAAAACAAGAAAACATTTATAAAATACGATATGCAACAATGTAAAAGTTCTTTGTACTTGTTACTATTGAATATTATCGCTACTGTATGTTTTATGGCCATCTGAAGAGTTGTTATTAATATTAAATTAAATCTACGTTCACCAATCTAAACTAAATAGAAGTGCGAACAAGTCTTGCAGTTCTTGTGCAAACTTTAAATTATCTGTTACAACTAAATAAATGGTTCAACCACCGGAAGACTGACATTTCTTGACGCATACTTCTACTATTGTGTTACGTGTAGCTCTGTTTAAAAGTCATGTTGTATGCGCTAACATTTGCTGTTATTCCTTTTGACAATTGTTCGTAGTTCTTGATCACTGGCCTTTCAACTGTTCTCTTCTTAAAGCCCACTTTGACTCCGTTAATTGTGAACAGATTCAACTTGTTGGCCAAATCCAGCGTCATATCTACGGGCGTTAACCAGTAGCGGCGTAGAAGACTGATCGCTGCTGTTTTTATTTCTAACATAGAGTATTTATGACCTGAAAGAATTTCGTTACCATCAAAATCCAAACTAATACGTTTAGGGATATTTTTTTACTATACCAAACGTACCTATACAATTCCTTGGTCCTAAACTGAACGGGCAGTACCCGTAAGCCGGTCTCGCAGCGCATTTCTCTGGCAGGAAGTGGTCCGGATCGAAGACGTCAGGATTTGGGTAGATTGAAGGATCTCTGTGGACTCGGAAGATCATGACAATCACGGCGCTACCGTTGGGAAGAGTATAGCCACCTGTGTATGAAGTTACTTGCGTATAGATTATATAATCCCTCTCTTCTCCCCTCTGCCTTGTTTCTCAGATACTTGTAAAGATAAGTGGAAGAGATCAAATCTCTCTCTCTCTCTCTCTCTCTCTCTCTCTCTCTTGTTGTGTGTGGGTGTGTGTGTGTGTTTCTTTTTAAAGTTTGTTTTATCTTAACAACAATAAATGCAGGTGGCGTAACAACCATAATTTCTCTAATCTGTATGTTAGAGTAACGAAGAAGAGGGATGTACGTTTACGATAAGGGTATAGTAACAGTAGTAACTGCGTCTCAAACCCATAACAGAAGTACACACTTTTGAGACGCAGCAGACTGCCTAGACATCGGCCACTGAGCTCAGTGTGTGTGTGTGTGTGTGTGTGTGTGTGTGTGTGTGTGTGTGTGTGTGTGTGTGCACGCGTGTGTGAGGGCGTGTGTGCGTACGTGAGTGTTTAAGTGTGTGATATTACAAATTAGATCAACCTGAAGTATTTAATCTACTTTTTTCACTTTCAAAAAATTAATGATTTACGAAATGCAGCAAAATGTAGTTTTATCTAACTCTTACTCTCCGGCTTCAATGCGCACAGAAGTGATTCTGTTTATCTAATACGATCTCTGTACACCACTTAAAACACTTACTAGGTAATTTGGTTTCTTCAGTAATTTGTCGCGCCAAGTAAGGTACTGGAGAGAACAACCTCAGAACCTCTTTAGTGACTCGATCCAAGTATTTTAGGCTGTTTAACTCTTTCAGTGTGTAAGGTTTGTCCTCCAAAGTACCAAACACTTCCAATATTTCTTCCACGATCTTTTCCTGAAACAAAATTATTTTAATGTGTTGTATGGGAAATGAAAGTGTTGTATCTATTCTCTCGTTGAACTAACGTATCTAATTTTACTGTTTAATGGAACGTTTGTCGAACGTCCCAGTATACAACTGTTTTGCTTACGTGGAGCAAATTTAAAAATAGTAACAGTATTAATGGATGTTTTATGAACAATTCAATCGCCTTTCCTGAATGGGAGTGTTCAGCATTCCGAATCCATCGCTGGAAACTATTAACATTCCAAATCACTCACTGGGTAGTATTTAATATTCCCAAACCCTTAGCTGAAATTTTTTATCATAACAAATCACATGCTGGTGAATATTTAGCATTTCAGAATCCCTCGCAGAAAAATATTCAGCATTCCTAATTCCTCGCTGAAGAATATTAACATTACTAGTCTCTCACTGATTAATATTTAGTATTCCGAACCATTTTACTGCAGAATATATATCATAACAAATCACATGATGGAAAATATTAAGCATTTCAGAATTCCTCACCGGAGAATATTTTGCCTTCAAAATTCCTTACAAGAGATTATTTAGCTCTCGGTATTTTTCGCTAGATAGTACTTAGCATTTCAAATCCCTTGTGGTGAATATTTAGTATTCCGAATCCTTGGTGGAGAACATTCAGTATTCTAAATTCTCACTTATACTGTAGAAATCTTTTAAATGTTTTAGCAAAATTTTAAATATAGATTGCTCAATAAAGTCGTGTAGTTGAAAGCATGCATATAAAGTTCAATGTGATAAGAAATATGTTTACTAGAATTTTAAATCCTCTTGGAGACTATTTAGCCTTCCTAATCCACTTAAAATAAATTGCGCTGTTATTTTGTGGTATTTATACCTCGAAACTAGATAACTATAACTCCGTTAAAGTGAACCATTCAAGAAAAGGCCTTATTAAAAACGGCGATGATTAATTATACCTAAGCCAAAACCTTGCTCAAACATAGCCAAAAACGATTGACCATTTTGAACCAACCCTAACCCAGCGACTATATGCGAATACGGTGTCTTGGAAATTGTATACCATAATTAAAAAAAAATTGTTATTGAACAAAAAATAAAAATCATGTGTCATGTTTTCTTTTCTTTTTTCTTTTAATTAAAATAATTTGTTCGAAAACACGACGTAACATAAAACATATTGTAACCTATCAGCTGTTCAATGAAATCATTTTATCGTTATGAATTAATATAAAAAACCTGATCTTTTACTCACTAGCAATATAAACTTTCAGTAACGATTTATTTCGTATATTTACATCGGTCAAACTTCATCATAGTTTCCGTAGTGTAGTGGTTATCACGTGAGCTTCACGTCAACGGTTTAATCCCGGGAGGAAAAACAGGAACTTTTAAATATAATTAATCAAAATATACTATTATGTATCAGTATAAATTTTTTCACTCGCATCAAGCAAAATCCAACATCACAACCAGTCCTAAAACATTACATATGTTAAAAGTTCCCAAGAGTGGGAGAATCAGACCTTGGTCGTCCTCGTCAACCAAATACCATAATTTTATACTGTATTATTTTTACTGAAGGTGCATTAAAATAATAACAAAACACTATTTAAAATGAAATTTAAAAAAGTAATTGTTGTTATTGAACCAAAAATTAAAATCATATTTCATCTTTTCTCCTCCTTTTTATTTTAAATATGATAATTTGTTCGAAAAAACGATAACAGTTTTTAACAACATAACTTAAACTTATTATTTCCTATCAGCTGTAAAATGGAATCAGCTGATTGTTACGAATTAATATAAAACTACTGATCTTTTACTATAACATAGCTAGTTTTGAGCAACATAACCTAAAACGTATTATAGCCTGTCAGCTGTTCAATGAAATCATCATTACAAATAATATAAGACAACTGATCTTTTACTATAACTACAATAATAAATGTGTGCATTTGAATCACGCGACGCGAAGAATTACAATCAGTCCTAACCTGATAACATGATACATTTTAACATAATATAACGTTTGAAAGTTTATATAAACTCTGTAACGTTACAAAAATTTTTACATTAAATAATAGAGTGCAACACATACTGTACCTGAATATCAAATCTTTTGCTCAAGGTATACGTGAAATATGCGATTCCTGATGCCACCGAATCAAAGCCCTAAAAGCAAAAATTAAAGTTTTATATTTTAAAACACATAAAATATAAAAATTAATAAATGAGTGCAGAATAATATTAGATGAAGGTCCGTAGAAACTTTAAAAAATTAAAAAAAAAGTTCGCTAGTTGTCTAAAAACCTGTTATTTTTCAATAAAAAAATACTTACCGCAAACATATTGTTGCATGTTTCGTCTACAATTTCTTGTTCAGAAAAATTTCCTTCTTCTGCATGCTCTAAAGTATAGTCCAGGAACATAGTGCCCTTCTTACTGTCTAGAATAACGTATAAATAATATTAATAAACATTGTAAATAAATTAAACGTTTCTCTTTTTTTGTAAAAAATGTGACCCAATTAAATAAAAACAGATTGACCGATTATTTAAAATCAGCGCATCAGTTTTCCAAGAATTTTGAATTCGGTTTTATGTTGCAATTTTGAAATGCATAAGAATTTACAGTTCATTAGCAGTTCGATACAACGTAATTATTTATACACTTCCATAACAAATGTCATACAATCATGCATTAAAACAAAGGATAGTGCCCATATAGACTCGCAGCGTGCTAGTGGGCACGTGTCGTGCAGTTCTAAAAGTATATTATAAAAATGCTAAAATAAAAAATAAAAAAGTACCACATAAGTGTACATTCTGAAGAGCTGACGAATTCGTAACAGTCCTTTCCTATCACCCAAAACTACTACTAACTTGCAAGCTTACAGCGGCTTGGGGGCTTGTTGGTCACTGGTAGGTGCCTTTAGGAGCACACCTACAGCTGCTCTGGAGGTCTTATTAGACCTGCCGTCTCTGGACATTTTCATAATGTCAGAGGAGAAACAGGCTGTTTAAAGGCTTCGTAATCTTGGCGAATGGAGGGGGAGCATCCTTGAGGTGGGGCACTCCGAGATCGTCAAGACAGTTCTAAAAGGCTCAGTGTTTGACATGCTACCTGATATCATGCGCACTCAGTATGTCTTTACTCGAACTTTCACAGTTCTTCTCCATTCACGAGAGGACTGGGAAGGTGGCAAGCGACCGGTACGTTCAGATCAGATTGTCTGTTACACAGACGGATCACTGCATGATCAATAGTCTGGATATGGAGGATACTGCGAAACCACTGCGGCTGCATTCAATGCTAGCCTAGGTAGGTATTGCACAATATTCCAAGCTGAGATCTGTGCATCGAGTATTAGAAGAAGGACTTACAGGTAAGGACATTCTAATACTTACAGACAGCCAGGCGGCATTACAGGCTCTCAGCTCTGTAGAAATCACATCCAAGTTGGTATGGGATTCTCTCCGTTCCCTCTGCATCCTGTCAAATGCTACCATGGTGCAATTAGGATGGGTACCTGGGCATTGCGGGATTGAGGGAAATGAGAGAGTAGATATAATGGCCAAGAGAGGAGCCGCTTATCGACTAGTGGAACCAGAGCCGGCGTGCGGCATTAGTCGCACAACTGCGAGAGGAGCATTAAGGAAATGGGATAGGGATGAAGACATCTAACGATGGAGACAATTCCCTGACCAGAGATTGTGGAACGCCATCTCTCGGGACCAGATCCTGTATTGACAAAGACACTTGTTCAGTTTAACAGGAGGTTACTGAGACAGGTCGTTGCCATGATCACCGGACACAGCCACATCTGGAACCATCTACATAAGATGGGATTTTTACAAATCTCGCCTGAGTGTCGTTTGTGCGGGCAGGGTGTTGAATATTGTGCGCGGTACACATATTCCTTGATTACGAGGTCCTGGAGGCCAAAGAAGGAGATTCTTTGGATCTCAGCAACCAAATCAGGAGTTCAACCAGGACACCTTAGGCCTATACAAGATTCTGGACCTCGTTAAGGGCACTGGAGTCGGTTTAAGGTGAAGTGATAGCGGTACACAAAAAGCTTTTTAGCTGACATGTTGGGGGCTATAGAGCCACTGTTAACCCCCACAAAGAAAAATAATCACCTAAAACTATAAATAAAACTACCTTTTATACGCATTACTTTTAAAATTTTGAAACTAACGCAGGGTTTTTGGAATGTTACTATAAAATATCTGTGTTATACTATATTAATTTGCTTTTAATGAAGGTCTATGTGGAAATTTCTTGTTAAGCATGCATGGTTACATTAATTTAATAGCCTTTGAAGAAAATGAAATTTGAGTGTCTATATGGCACCGTGAATATATTTAAAACGTCAAATAGCTCACCAGAAAAGTATATTTTTTAGTTTACGAAGTATTACCTTCATAATTGATCTCCTAATGAAATTTAATGATGATTATAGCATCATTTTCAGTTTGATTTTTTATTTTCAATCACAAAGCTATATGTATAATTTAAAACAAAATCAATACTTACAATATTTTGTTAAGAATAATACTAAAAACTGTGACAACGTCAAAAATATGTTAAATGTTCTAAACAATAATGCCGTTTGGTTGTAACAAAGTTACAGAAAAATGTAATATTACCATAAAAACAAAGCAGGATGAAAAGTAAACAAACGGCATTGTTATTCCATTAGCTGTTGATTTTTAAGGCGAAAAGCATATGTTGTACGAGTATATTATCGCTTGATGCGCATAATGGTAAACAAACACAGCACTTACAAATTAATAACAATGTTAAGAGTAAGAAATAACAAACACTTTCGAAACACGAAACTAGCTGTTTTAGCTATTAGAACAAATAACTTAAAACCTCTAGAAAAATATTTTTTTAACAACAGTTTTTTAAGCTATTTCTAAACTAAAATTCTTTGAAGATACGTACATCTGAAATCATATCGAATAATTGAAAATGTTAAGGCCCTAAAAGAAGCCGCAGCAATTAGGGTTGCCCGTGAAAAAGTATAAGAATTTATCGTAGTATAAGAAGAAACACCATGGAAACATTAGTATTTAGTTATTCAGTGATCAAATGTTTGAAATTACCAGATTTGTTGTCAATGTCTTCAGTATTCACTGGCTTCTCTCCTATTCTTAGTTCCTTTTTTCTTCTTTCAATAGCCTAAAATAATAACAAGGAATTTTTAATATTCAGGAAAAGTTTAAACTGTTACAAATCTTCTAAAAGTAGTCTAAAGACATATTTTTTCTCAGTATTTACTCTGAGTTAACAATTTCACTTGTTTCAATTTCACTCAAATTGTTTGTGTTTGTTTAAAGTTAAATGTTTAAAGCTGTAGGTGTCGTGTTAGACAAATAATAAGAGTAATTGTTGCTTAGAGCAAATTACTATGCACAAATATTTTCTATTTGAATGATTCGAGTTCGAATTTGTCAAAATAATCAAATATCGAATTAATAATCCGAATATTCGATTCCGGCTAATATAGTCATCATCTGAGTACAAAATTGTTATTTCTTATACTGTCCGAAAAATTTCATATAATATTTCTAGTTAACTAAGTTTTGTTTGATTTATGAACATCTTCTAAATGTCTTTGTTATACTTTTTGTAGTCTATTTTACAATCAAGATATTTTGAAATTCATTAGTAACTGTGTGAACATATTTTTTTCACACGTCTAAAATATTTTACTTGTTTTTTATTATGATTTTAGGACCTCGTAAACTAATTAAATGCATCAATTTTAGTTCTTATACTTTCTGGCTTTCCAGTAATTCTTCACTCTGCTCCTCCTCTTCACCGTTCATATGCCACTTCTCCTTTTCTTTTCTTTCTTCCGGAAACACTTGAAGTTTCGTATCATCCTCCTAAACGTCCTTTTATTACGGTGCAATTCAAAATTGAAGAGCAACTGTCATAAAACATGCATGCTATTTCTTTAAAAAAAAACGCAATCGAAATTATTAAATTTAGTTTATAAATTACCGAATTATTGTTAAATAAAAATTT
This sequence comes from Callitettix versicolor, assembly GCA_022606455.1. Classification (NCBI taxonomy): domain Eukaryota; kingdom Metazoa; phylum Arthropoda; class Insecta; order Hemiptera; family Cercopidae; genus Callitettix; species Callitettix versicolor. Next base: position 27,553,880 of record CM040191.1, read on the forward strand.
GGGTTTGCTATATACAACGTTTAAGTTTAGAAATTATTTACACTGAACGTCGATATAAGCAAACTTAAAAGTTCTTAAGGCGAGAGGTCTGTGTAGAGACAATAAATACACAAAACCTCAGCGATAACCTTGTTTTTACCATCCTTTGATTGGTTACATACAAAAAACAATCAGTTTGAATTCCTGTAAGTTACCGTTGGATTGTTTTCATTTATTTTTAATTCTTTGTATGAACAATGACTACTGAAGACATAACAAAATCTTAAGTACGTTTCTGTTTATATATTGTTCATCCTTCGAGTTATATAATCATTTTTCTATTTCATACTTCTACTCTCCCTTTGCAAATTTTTCAGTTTTAATTATAAGCTCATAGACAGACATTTTTGGTAATAGAGTAGATTTTTCAAGACTATATTTAATCCACGAGAATGTACATATAATTTTGCAATACTATTTAACATATTTGAAGCTATTTTACCTGTTTTATAAAATCTGTCAAATATTCTATTTCTTTGTCAAATATTCTGCCACTTGAAGTTCTTTTAAAGATAAATCCCACATACATCCAAGGCTTAAACATTCGGTTATGCACTATGGTAAGTGCCCTAGAAGCAAAAAAAAAAAAAAAAAAATCCTTTTGTAAATAAAAGAGCAATGTCTGTGCATAATGTTATAAAAAACATGTTAACATATGAACACATAAACTTATCTTAAGCCTCTAATTATTGTCTGGAAGTTATATTGGTTGTGTTTGTAAAGCCCGATTGTTACAGATTTGATTATGCAAAGAGTTTAACCGGAAACTGTCACAATAACATGAGTGAAACAAAATTATTAAGAAAATTTAAATTTAACATATTTATTGATTCATCATCGAACACTTTTTACAAATAACTATTCGGCAATTTCCTGGCTAATTATGTAAAGTAGTAAACCGGTGAGAACTTTCGTAGTTAATGCGAAAAAAAACGAATAATATACAACAAGGAGTTCTTATTACTTTAAAGCAATGCCATTCATTACATTTAGGTTATTTAATATATTAAGCCTTACTTAATTCTACATTCGTATTTTAAAATAAGCTTAAACAATTTTAAAAATTAAAAATAATGTAACTAGGTTTTACATTGCATACTCACTGTTTACTAAAAGCAGAATCTTTTATTTAATAACTTTAACATATTAGAACTGGCCTAGATTGTCTTAATGATTTTACTTTCAAAACTGATTCGGTCAGTAATTATTTGTCTTAGACACAGTAATGATTTAAATATTACTTTCATCAATGTTTTTTAGTAAACAGCTGTTTTGGTGCACACACAATTATTTATCACATATGCCTGCATTGTGCTCTCACGGTGACACTTTATACTGCTCCTGAAATTTTGTTTACGAAATTTGTACCGTTTTATTTTATTGTAAAGCCATAAAATGGGAGTAATCTGGTGTTATAACTTGTATATAGCGTATATATGTAGTTTCAATAACGCCAGAGCCGCCTCGGTGGCCTAGTTGATAGCGTACTTGGCTTTTACCCCGAAGACCCGGGTTCGATTCCCTGTCAGGGCTTGGCATTTTCTTACGCTATAAATCATCCCATCGTCTGCATTAGCCCGTGTGCACTATAGTCGGACGTTAAAAAAAAAAATCAATAACGCCGGTCCTTTTTGGTACAAAATTAAAAGGAAAGCCTATGGACTGGGGGAATAGAATTTTGTGTAACCCCTAAAATGGGAAAAGCACAACAAAAAAGAGTATTTTCTTAGATTCAGGATGAGATAATATTTGTAATAAGCAATTTTTTATACCTACAGATTATTCGCGAAATTTTTCGTTATTAACAAAACTGCAGCTTACGAAATTTAAAGGTTTTTTTCTGTAACTGCATTCACAAACATTTCACAATTGATTAAGATATATTTCTACAGTGAACGATAATGTGATTATATATCTAACCTGTACTTACTCTATGATGTATTTTATGTACTTATTTTGTTTTGCTGTTGAATTTTGCAGGTTGGACTTCGTTGAAATCATGGTCTCTGAAAGAATTGCAAACACAGTTAAAACATTTTTTAAATCTAAATAAAATCAAATTACTTTATTTTTATATATGTAATTCAAAGTTGTGAAAAAAGAACTCTACAAGGAACCCCGATGTAGCTTATTCAAAGTGGGCAGCGCCCCTTAAAACTATGTTCCCTGTCTTCATTAGTAAAAGAAAGTAATGATGTTAAAACAAAAAATGTCCTCGTTATATTTATATTTATGATTGTGAGTTGCGGTTGAAATTTAATAACAAAGTTAATTTACCTTCACATTTAATTTTTCGCTGTTTGATGGAGATTATTTGTTTCGATTGTCTCAAAATTTCAATGTGTTTTAAAGCGATATTTACATTTAATTACTGCTTAAAACAAACAGGTGTGTTGTCTGTATTTATTTGATGCAAAAAACGCCTTTCAACTCCTACTCAGATTTGGTTCGAATTTAATTGTTGCGAAAACTTGTCAAATTGTCAGCCGTTTTACTACTTTTAAAATGAGCCGAGTTTATCGTTAAACTTTATTGACCGAGCAAGCGAGGTCTTTGTTTCAAATCGACCATTCAGCATTTGATGTGTGTGTTTGTTCGTTATGCATTTCTCTCAAACACATTACAAGAATGTTTTAAAATTAAGTATAAAAGTACTTTGTATAAATCCCGGACGACATTTAATTATTTCCTCTTCACATTCGTTTCAAGATGGCGGCCTCTAATTTACAATACAGAGTGTAAATTACAGCCTCACTTCCGACCAGATGCATTAAACGATCATTTTGAAATTTGTTACAAACGTACTCTGTCCGTAGGAATATTTGTAAGATTTCTTCCTATTTACTTCCTTTTTAAGATGACGGCCTCTGATTTTCAATAAGGGTTATACACAGTTTTGGCCAAACGCATTGTTCGATCGATTTGACATTTGATGCAAAGGCACCTTGTGTGAAGCCCAAACAACGAGTGTATAGTTTTCCCCATCCATTTACTTCTGTTTCAAAATGGCGACCTCTGATTCAACGATAATGAGTGTATTCATTTTTTGCTAAACACATTGACCGATTGTTTTGAAATTCGGTAAAAAGATATCTTGTGTAAGGCCCAAATGACACATATACATATAGCCGCCTCGGCCAGTTGATAGCGTACTGGGCTTTCACCCCGAGGACTGGATTCGATTCCGGCCAGGGCTTGGCATTTCCATACGCTGTAAATCATCCCATCGTCTGCATTAGCCCAAGTGTGCTCAATAGTCGGACGTTAAACTTACAAATATATATATATATACGTTAAGACCCATCTATTTATATTATATACAGAACAATACAGTAATAATATATAATGAATATTGTGAGAAAACAAAATTAACAATTAGCCATATTAAAACGAAATTATGTGATATTGAATAACATCAAACTTACCGCAAAGTATATCGTAAACGCAATTTTGTACGAACGGTATAACATCAATTTCTGTAGTGTCTAAATGAGGTTCAAGCACGTCTGCCATGATTTTCATTTTTGCGCAGAATATTTCAAAATAACGTTCCATCGCTTGATTGTTAAATGCTGGATTAAGGTATCGCCGGTGTTTTCTCCACAGTTCACCTGAAACAGATGCATTATCAATTTTTCCAATTTATCAATTTCAATTATCAATATACGAAGTAGGGTCAAAACGTTCCCGGAATTGGTCAACGAAAATTTATGGAAAGTACGTATAATATTTTAACGTTATTTTTCTTCAAAATACCCTCCTCATGCATGTAAAAACTTCTTCCACCGTTTACACAATTATTGGAAACAGTCCTGAAAGACATTTTTTGAAATTTTGCTTAACCTCTTCGTCACATTTTACATCAATTCTTGCGAATCAGTAAAAATATGTCCCTTCACTCGTATTTTCAGTCTAGTGGTGGGAAGTTGGGATAATAGGGAGGGTATTCCACACAGGTAATATTGTGCTTGGCAAGGTATTGTTTCACCATCAGCGGTCGATGGAACTAAACCAGTCGTTCCCGCCCATTTTTCATCTAACTGCATCTCTTATTTGTTTCAGGATCTCCTTGTGTAGTTTTTTGTTAACTGTTGTAAATCAAGCCTTGGCAATAAAAAAACTTCCATCATGACTTTACTCCTGCTTCTGTCCAAGCGACATTTTTCTTTTCTTGGTGATGTTTTTAATTTCAATCCAACAGACTAACATTTCTTCTAAGAGTTATAAAGATAGTACCATGTTTTTCTGTTTCTATGACTGAAAATGACATTGAAGGAACATCGTTTTGCTGATTCGCAAGAGGTGATGAAAAATGAGATGAAGCGGCTAAGGAAATTTTCAAAAATGGTTATCCAACAGACTAACATTTCTTCTAAGAGTTATAAAGATAGTACCATGTTTTTCTGTTTCTATGACTGAAAATGACATTGAAGGAACATCGTTTTGCTGATTCGCAAGAGGTGATGAAAAATGAGATGAAGCGGCTAAGGGAAATTTTCAAAAATGGTTATCCAACAGACTAACATTTCTTCTAAGAGTTATAAAGATAGTACCATGTTTTTCTGTTTCTATGACTGAAAATGACATTGAAGGAACATCGTTTTGCTGATTCGCAAGAGGTGATGAAAAATGAGATGAAGCGGCTAAGGGAAATTTTCAAAAATGGTTATTCAACAGACTTAACATTTCTTCTAAGAGTTATAAAGATAGTGCCATGTTTTTCTGTTTCTATGACTGAAAATGACATTGAAGGAACATCGTTTTGCTGATTCGCAAGAGGTGATGGAAAATGAGATGAAGCGGCTAAACGAAATTTTCAAAAATGGCCTTCAGGAGTGTTCTCAACAGTTTTATGATCGGTGGAAGAAGTGTGTACATGCAGAAGAGTATTTTAAGGCAAAATAAGGTTAAATTATTATAGCACTTTCAATACATATTCATTAACCAATTCCGGGAACTTTTGACCTTTCTTCTTATATATATTTTAATTATTAGTGTAATCGCCTTTTTCATCTATGAATGTGGGCATTTTTTTGAGCACATATCTCTGCCTTTCGTAGCTTCAAACATTTTTATATTCACGTTTCGGAATACTTCCCTTTTCAAAACTTTTTAATGCACTCCAGTTAAAGTTTTTACTGAACTCAGTACAGTAAAGAATTTGAAAAATGGAAGTATTCCGAAACGCGATAACAAATATACAATGATTGAAGCAACGAAAAATAAAGATATGTGCTCAACAAAATGTATATTGAACTTGTTATATAGCTACTCGCTAATTTATTTTTCTTCTGAGAAGTACAACAAAATTCTCGTTTCTGTTCGCAAGGTCTTAGTGAGACGACCCGTATCAGATAAAATTAGAGGAGTAATTTTAGTTAAATAATGTTTATGTCAACTTTATCTCAGCATTTGTAAAGAAAATGCGTATCGTAGTTACGAAAAACAGTTAACTTGTTGCCAGCAAGTACAAGCATGAATCTGAATTTCATGGATTTGTTCTTACGTTTTAAATAAATACGTTCATTCAAGAGTGTATTGATTCTGATATTTACTACATTTTGTAAGATTATTAAACCTAATAATGTAGCTGTTACATACCCCTATAATTGTAACTGTGGTTACTTTTATCGAAAATTAAACAATGCTATTACACAATGTAAACATGTAGCTTCTCCATTGACCTATATGTCATGAAGGAGGCACGCAAAGCAGCATATAGTCTGCAGGATAGTGGAGTCTGGCTATCCTCAAATTTGGGGCATGCTAGGGTCTCAGAAAAAATTACAGACCCGATTCTAATGATGGAGACTGACCACATAGCCAAATAACACGTGGTTTCTGGACACTTTCACGTTAAAATGACACGTGAGGAGGAAGATTGTGGGTTGGACAAATCTGGATTGTATACTGAATGATCCAAGACAAAGACAGGCACTAGTGTTTAAGTGTTCTGCCTGAGACCAACGGCAAAGAAAGCTGTTTGCTCTGGGACAGTATGCAAAAGTATACCATTCTGATGACTGTGTTAGGGAGAATTCAAAATAGTCTTCAAAAAGACTCAATAATCAGGCATCAATTAAAGCAATAGTGAGTCCTACAGTTCGGTCCAAGCTGGTCTGGGAGTGTCGAAAGAAACTTAATGTTATGTTCGGCGGAAACCGAGTTACTTATCACTAGGTTCCGGGGCATTACGTTGAGGGTAATGAGGGGCAAACCGACTGGTTGGACTGGGATTTTGATCTTAGTGAATCGCACTCGAACTGGCTTTAAGGATCGCTATATCTTTGGCCAGGTCTATTATAAATAGGTGGATTAACAAGCATCACCAGGAAAGGTGGTAAAACCTTCATGGGCATTCCTATAGCAAACGCCTTTTAGGTAAGGTTCTTCTTGTATCACTTAGAGAGGCAGTTGACGTCTTGGGCAGAACACAACTCAGGAGAATAATGGGGCTCATTACTGAGCACTGTGGTTTGACAGTGTACATGAACAAGACAGATATGTACCACAGAGAAACCGTGAGTAGGTTATGCAGTAAAGAGGAAGAAACTTCAGAACACAAAATTTATGATTGTGAGAATCTTGCTAGGAGGAGGCTAAGGGTGTTTGGTTTCCAAGACCCAATCTGGTTACTAAAGGCACCAATCTGCTGAACTAGTATTACAGGGGTTAGTTGCACAATAGGTCAGTCGATCGCAGTGCCTGGGGTTTTACAATCCTTCCCTATAGTATCCAATTTAAACTAACAATGCAGCTCGCCATGTTAAATAACGTCATACACCAATATCAGCTTGCCTAACACCAGATTACACTTTAAATTTTCGCAAATCGTATTTCAAAGTTTGATTCTTTTAAAGTTTCCATTGAATTCATCAGTTTATGAGTGATTCCATTCTTCAAATAGAACCTCATCAATGTTGATCTTGTAATGCTAACAAATACCAGCTTGTAATCAATGGATATCAATGTGACATTTATTTACCATTAGCGTTGAAGCCTCTATTTATTTTACTCTACTCCCAATAATGCATTTGCATAACCTAACCTAAACAATATAATAGTTATACCTTGTATATGTAACTGGCTGAAGCACAGTTATCACTTTATAATTTTTTAATTTATTTTCTTTCATTATTTATTTGTAAAAAATCTTATGTTTTTATATTCAATAAACATTTCGGATTAGAAAACACTGGACTACATAAAAGAAAAATCGAATTAATATTCGAAATTACTTCATGAAAATTAACTCAAATATCTATATATGAAGATCTTAACTCAAGTGCTTTTTAATGTATTTTAGTCTAAAACATTTATTATTTGGAAGTAAAAAAAGTAAAAAATCTTGAGAACCCTCACCCTAACCGAATATTTTTTGTTTTACAATAAAATGAAATTATTTTATTTCAGATTTTCGACATTAACTTCAATTAATAAGAGTGATCAAATTGGAGCAAATACTCATTAACTGAGTTTAAGAAAGAAATTAAACCTTTTATTTCAATAACTGTATATGCTTTTTTTTTACTTTGCCATAACTTTTGTTTTTCATGTTATTAAATAAATGCAGTGCGCAACTTTCTCGCTGAGTTATAGAAACGAATTTCCAAAGGTGTTTTTCATTATGTTACATTTTTTGGAATTCTAATTTTACAATCATAATCAGAATTAAACATTTTAAACTTTCAAATTGAAGGGAAAATTAACCACTGACCGCTATCAAAGTATTCAACTATTCAACGGATTTCGTAAATACAAAATGCTGTATTTTTAATAATTTTAAATAAAATTACTGATTAACAAACTTTTCCAAGCTATAATCAAAATCGATTTTCGTGCCAGATTTGTGTAAAATCGGACTAGAATTTCGAATGTGAACGAGCACGTATCTCACATATTTCTTGTCTTTTACAGAATTTACATTGGAAAATTGAGCCCCTGGAGATCCATCATGGTAAGATCCAGACCCGGTAATATTTATATATATACAATTTAAAATTACCCCTCAAAGTAATCTAGATATCAGGATAGTTGCTTATTTCAAGGTCCCAGTTCTGGGTCTAACCATGATAATCGCTCCAATAGCTATTTTTTCCAATGAGGGACTTCGGTAAAAAAAAGATAAGGGGTAACAGTAAGTTGAAAGATTACGGTAGTAATTGCAGTCTCAAACCTACGACCTAGAGATGAGCACGAGTATTCAAACACTCAGCAGACTTACCGGTGTTTTTACCACCTATACATTATTAGATAGATACTGAACTTACCCGAAGACGCGATAAGACCTTCGCCTATGCCGTCTTTCATCAGTTCATTGGCTGCAGTTTTGTTCACCATAGTGTTGCTTGATAAAATAACCTGCACACAAATTCAGCAAAAATAAATTTCACTATGGAAACAGCCACCGGACCACATTTATAATAATTAGGATTACGACCTATTTTCTTCCGTTTTATGGTCTTTTAACTTGCCCCATAAAGTCTACCATGATTTCGAAACTTCACTGTTTCATCTTCAGACCGTAATACAGAATGTCAAATCCCTCTGTCAGAAAATTAACAAAACATTGAAAATACACGTCTCAACACTAAACACAATTACACGATTTTATAAGATTGCACAATTGCACAACGATATGATTTGGTTTCGCAGTCCTGACTAACGACACACGAGTTGCACGGTAGTGTTTGGCCAAACCAAATCTTATCGTTGCGCTTTTTATTAAAAATCGTGTAATTGTGCCTAGTGTTGTGACGTGTGTTCTCAATGTTTTGTTAACTTTGTGACGAACTCGACTGAGTGAATTGACCATTTCTGATACAGTGAAGTTTCAGTGCCGAGATAGCCTCTACAAGGTGAGTTAGAAGACCACCATAGGAAGAAAATAAATCATAGCCCTAATTATTTACAAAAAAAAAGATTCCATAGACCTTTTTATCAGTTTTTAATAAAAATGTGCTCAAATCACATATCAGATTGAGCTATTCTGATCTTAGTAGGTCTGTAATACGAATTGTTTGTGTAGAATCGAACTTGAGTGTGCTAATACACACACATGCACGCGCGCGCGCACACACACAGTATAAAAATAAGTATTTAGTATAGGACGTTCTTTTGAGGTATAGAATTTCAAGTCTTTTTGCGTGAAGAGTGAAAGAAAGATACATTATAAAAATAAAAGATTTAAAAAAGTTAATAATTGATCATAAAACAACAGTAAACTAATTACCATACTTGAAATATTAACACTTTGAAATATGAATCAGTTTAACTGTTTATCTAAGCATTGACTTTTAAACATTTGTATAGCTAAAAATATTCAACTAACTTTGCGCCTGGGCACCTGGTGTACAATTACAAAAAGGAAACCTCCTTGTCAAGTAATTAAAAGAAACTACGAGTATTTCATTATGAACAGCGTAAATATTAAAGTAGTCATTTACATTGTCATATTAAATGTTTGTAGCTAAAATATTGAGGGGAATAGCAAACCTTTGTGGTTACTTTTCTGGATTGTTTGGTATCTCTCTGAAGATGATAGTGGTACTTTTTTATTGAAATGCACATAAGCGTAAAATAATTTGACTAGTTCGACATTTATTCTGTCATATAAAATTAGTTTCTGTTTATTTTGTGGCAATGAATTTCATTTTTGTATTTTTTTACCGCCGCATGCCTCCAGCCTCCAGCTGTTAAATTGCCGTGTGAAAATGTCTATTCAGTCTCTCTGTCATTATATTTGATTTTGCTTGTTTTTATAATTTATAATTTAGCGTTTACCATACTCACCTCAATATCATGGGCCTTTTGAAGAGATACGTAGTATACGGGTCCCACCCAATGGCCAGATATCACTTTGTATTTTTCCGTTATGTCTGCAACGTTCTGAAGGATATCTAGAAGAAATAAATGGTGCGAAGACTTTTTTTTAAATAGTTTTAGATTCATTATTAAACATTTTTATTAGCAGGGACAAATATCCAGTGCTTGATTTTATTATACAGTCGACCTCGGATACAACGCGGTTGAATGGACGAAAAGTATATATATGAGCGCTGTAAACGAGTTTACATTAAACGAGTTTGTAAACAGCGGCAATACTGTATGTAGTGAAAGAAAAGCATACTTTGTAAGGTATACATATTTAATGGCTATTTCATTACAATTTATTACACATATTACATAATTTTGAAATATACGAGGGTTGATCAAATATAAACGAGACTGACTTTTTAAAAACTTTTCCGTTGGACATTGAACTCTAAAGGGTGGGGTTTCAGGTAGCCTGGGAGGTTTGGGACGGGCGTAGACGGGCAACATTTCCGTTGGGAACCTTCAGTATAAAACTATACAATGAGTGAGAGTGAAGTGCACGTTTCCGTGGAGCAGAGAATTATTATTAAGTTTTTGGCCAAGGAGGGGGTCAATCCGACTGAAATCTTTCGTAGATTGACGGCTCAATACGGGGACAGGACCCTGTCAAGAGCTCGCGTTTTTGCTTGGCACAAGGAATTCGCCAAAGGACAGGAAGCAGTAGAAAACCTCAGCCATGATCGTCGCCCGACCACTTCCGTCACGGACGAAAACATTGATGCTGTTCGGAAGCTCCTGGATGAAGACAGACGTATATCGCTGCGATTTAATGCATATGAACTCCAGTTGAGCTATGGTAGCGTTCAAAAAATCGTTACATCAAACCTGGAACTCAGCAAAGTATCTGCAAGGTGGGTTCCACGAATTTTGACCGACGTTCACAAACGGAATCGTTTGGAGATTTGCCAGCGACTATTGACCCAATTTGAACGAGATGGTGAGGCATTATTAAACCGGATTGGCACCTGTGACGAAACATGGGTTCACCATTACACTCCCGAGTCGAAACAGGCAAGTATGGAGTGGCGGAAGAAGGGAGAGAGGGCGCCTCTGAAGGCCAAATCACGATCGTCGGCCGGGAAGGTAATGGCCACTGTATTTTTCGACAATCAAGGCGCCTTTCACGTCGATTTCCTCCATCAACAACGCACAATAAATGCACAATATTATTGCGATGTTTTAGAGGCCGCAAAACAGTCTTTTCGTAGGAAAAGGAAATCTAAACCGGCGAGAAACGTCATTCTTCTTCACGATAATGCCTGACCACATTCGGCGAACGCTACGAGGCTTAAACTCGATCAAATTGGCTGGGAACCAATGGAACATCCCCCATACTGTCCAGACTTATCACCCTGCGACTATCACCTGTTTGGGCCACTCAAAGAGGCGCTTGGAGGCCAGCGTTTCGAAGACGATTCTGCGGTGGAGACCTTCGTGCTCCAATGGCTCAATGAACGCCCGAGAACTTTTTACGAAGATGGAATTAAAAAACTTCCAATCCGGTGGGAAAAATGTGTTACTCGTGCGAGAGACTATGTAGAAAAATAAGTTGTATCAAGAATAATTTGTAAGTAAGCAATAAATTTTTTTAAAAATCAGTCTCGTTTATATTTGATCAACCCTCGTATTTTAGTTAAAACTAATAGAAAAGTACTGTACAGTCTAGTGTGTATAAATGCAAAACAGTGCGTACATTGTTGTGAGGGTTCGTGAGATTAAAGTCCCCCCCCACTAAGGCGTACAGAGTGTAAGTGTGTGTGCGTACAGAATGTACGCTTTTAAGGGAACGTCACAATTTACATTGTTTGTTTAGCCTGCAAACAAAATTCTAAGAATGGAACACAAATTGTATTTCAAGTGAGAGTGACTCTAGGTCAGCAGCTTAGAAACTGCTAAAATCAGTGGGACAGAGAGGAAAAATGTTTGAGTGAGAGGTCCTGTCCCCACTCTGACACCATAGCTCTTCCCTTTTCCTTCACTATCGCTGAGTAGTAACAGTTTCTAGACTCAGATTGGCAGACTCTGTGTCACTGAACTGTTGGAAGGAGCTGGAGGGAAATTCTCCTGCATGCGCCAGAAATTTTCACGCAGGCCGTTTACTAAGTGGCTAAACTATAACAGCAGCGTGACAGCGTTGTAACCGAGCCTAAAATACACGTAAACTTATTATAGAATAATGGAGACATTATGAAAATAGCGCTATAACCGAGTTAGCGTTCTAACCGAGGGCGTTATAACCAAGGTCGACTGTACTAATTTTTATATTTAGCTTACGAAATTAAAATTTACTTGATTTACATTGATTTCCAATTGCTTAAATTATGATTCCTTAGTTATATGTAATTAATTTGTTTTATGCAATATCTGATCCAAAACTTAATTTGGGTACTATTTTATTTGGCCTAAAATGCTATTTGTTTAAAAATTGAATAAATGCCAATAAAATTGATTCTGAAAAAGAATTTTAATTTTTTTTCAGTAGAAAGCTCTTGAAAAAATTGACATGATTCCGAAATAACATAGTGTTCAACTTTATTTACAAAATCAAGTTTCATCGAAAACGGTTGATTAGTTTAACCTTTTACAACGTGCACAAACAGAGATTCTTATTCTTCTGTCATCCGGATCACCCACTTTGGGGTACGCCAAATCAATTACTTTGATGTGCGTTAGCTGCCCTCCGCTGTATCCAATACTGCTTCATTCTATGCGAGGCTGCCTTCCTTCTTTCATCCGAGACTGCCCCGCCCCTTTTAGATGTTGGTTTTTCTTGGAACCTTAGGTTTTCATTATGTAAAAGTTTTCGCAGTTTAAGTACATCGTCAATCATCTCATCTGATATCGCCAGCTCAGTTAAGTCTTCCTGGACCCGCCTGAACCAATTACTCTTCGTTTTCCGATCTCTGAAGAAAGCAAAGATCCGCCTAGTAAGTCTACTGCTGTTCATCCTACTAATATGGCCATAAAAACTAAGTCGTCTTTTCCTCATGCTATCTGAGAGTCTCTCAATTTTGAGATACAGGTTTTTATTAGAAATCAACTTTACTTCATTATTTATAAAGTTTTGGCCCAATATCTTCCTTATTAACTTTCTTTCCTTCTTCTCCAGGTTGTCCAGAATAATAATAATGAGAGATTCTTATTATTAATAAAAATGTTAACAAATTTTGTCAGAATGTTAGCGGGAATGTCAATATTTTTTTATTGTTAATGTCAAAATTGTTTTAACAATAATTTTTTGTCTTGATTTATCGCCTAAATATTTTGATCAATTGTTTCACGACCTTCTATATTTCTATATTTTGTATAGTGACAAAATAAAAAAAATATGAAAGGCATAACAGTATAGTAAACATTTACTAATTCCAGTGATTATAAAGTTAAACTATTTTGTCATGGAATTATTAGAATCAGTTGAGTCAGAACTAAAATCTAAATCCAATACAGAATCTCTCCTAGTTACGCACACTACTGGATTTCTAACGTAACAGATTCAATCTACCGTAACTCGATATCTCTTGTTCCAGTGGCGTCCGTTTCGAGTTTATCGCAGTAGTTTGAAAATCTTTAATCGTCCTGTTTTAAGTTTTACAACGTTACCTGTTTCGCAATTAAGGCCGTAGTTCTAGACAAACTGGTCGATTTTATATGGCGCTTTTGAACGCCGACAAAAGCAGATGTTGTCAAGGTCAAACTGAAGTCACACGTTAATGGCGATTACCAGAACTACAAAGGGTGATACGGCGTTGGACAAAGTTTACGACTTGTCCAGCTACAAGATAATGAAATGTTATACAGTGTATTTTTTCTATACTAAAGAACTCCTTACTTAAAAGTATGTCATTGCTTATATTGATGTTAAAATAATTACAATACACAACTGTCTCGCTGACATGTTCGTTGCGAATTTTCAACAATATTTTTAATCGATTATTACCAACATAAAAACCTGCATGAACTAGCATTTAAATTATTCCGTGGAATTTGAAAATTTCAAATTTTATATATTACGGCGGTGAAATCAAATTTTGAAAACATTTTTAGATAAATAGTGATTAACTTTATTTACTGTCGAAAGGACCGCATTTTTTAAACAGGAAAACATATTTTCTCAGTATCGAATTTAAACGATAATCGATTTTAATGCCAAGTTTGAATTAATCGGTCTACAATTGCGAATACGTGAGTGCTGTATACAATGACCATTTAAAAAGTTATCAATATGTCAAGGTTGCGCTCATATCAAGGTCTCGGGTTTTAATTTTATTATGATAGCGATAGTATGCATAATTGTAGTATATATTTTGTAGTATATATATATATATATATATATATATATATATATATATATATATATATATATATATATATATATTGTATATATACATATATATTTACAAAAATTGTAAAGCTATAAGGAATGTAATAGCTCCTTTTTGGGGAAAAATTTAAACATTTGGTTTTAGTAAATTTACAAAAAAATATTATTGTTTTTCCACTCAAATACGGGGTAAAAAATAAAAATATTGGTATGTGTTAGGCTATAGAAAACATAAAATCAGCTGTTAAATCAATTTTTTATTATTTAATATTTTCTAAACGCTAACCTATTGGATTCGTTCCGAATGTGTAAGCAGAACCGATGAAAGGAAACCACTTAGGTCCTGGTATTTGACTGGCCAGTTCTGTAAAACGCTTGTTCTTCCTGTAGACTGTCACATGTAGTAGGATTGCCAACGTCACCAGAAGCAGCAAGAACAGACACAACGTTACCAAGCCGTTTGGCAGCCCTAGATTTATCAGGTTTTTGAACACAGTCATCGTGGATATCTGAAACAAAATTTGGAGTCACATTTCAACATAAAGTGTTGAGGGTAAGAATTGTTTGTTGAGGAACGGCCTCAGGAGGTTTGGAATTAAGTGGATAGCGTCGGATATTTAAAAATCAAGATTGTTAGTTAGATTGATTGATTTTCTTAAGGGATGTTCCAAGTTCCTGGAATGAGTTGCAATAGGAAGTAATGGAAGAGTATGAATGGATACTCTAATTCATTCATGAGTATGAATGATAACAATTACTCGTAATTTTTATCATAAATATGATTACAATTAATCATAATCGGTATCTGAAGTTCATGTGACTTGAGCGCCCTTTTAGGTCATCAGCAGCAATACATAAAGGGAAAAGTCAAATTTTCAGATTTCAGGGTTTTTGTACGTATACAAAAAATCTTGCCATATAATTAAAAGAAACTATTTCAGTATGAACAGCGCAAATATCAAACTAGTCATATTATGTTATCTTGATGTAACATATTTCTGTAACATAGCTTCTGTATTCAGGGAAATCCAAACCTGTTTGGTTACTGTACAGGTTACTTCTGTTTGGTGTTTCTCTGAAGATGGTAGTGGTAGCTTTTATGAACTAGAGAAGCTCTTTTATGAAGATAGAAGAACGTAGAGAATGACGGAATTCTTGATGGGAAAAAAAAGTTATAACAATGTAGTGCATCACGTAGCCTGTGAGAAATTAAAAACAAATGTTAAAATAACCCGAAAGACTAATAAATGTTGGTCAGTAGAGGTGTTTGTCAGTATTTTTGTGAGTTAAATTCAAGTAATCGCTTTAATAAAAAACTTTTTTATAGGAACAAAAACATTGAAAAACGTGAACTAATTTAGCACCTGTGTTTTTAATTCATATTATATATATATATATATATATATATATATATATATATATATATATATATATATATATATATATATATATATATATATAATATAACAAACACACACACACACACATATATATATATATATATATATATATATATATATATATATATATATATATGTATGTTTATGTTAAATATATTTATTAAATTTTGTTATAATCTGTAAAGGTGATTTTAGAAATTGGACTTTTATAAACCCTAGTCAAATAGTGCTTCGGTTTGTTTTCACGCCAGTACCTAATCAAAGTCAAAATCTAATGTAAGATTTTGACGACCGAACAAGATTTTCAAGCTCTAGGTTTGTAGAAGTTTGCGTAGGTAAATGGTAGACTTTCTCCTGATTTTGAATAAGAGATAGAATAACTAACAAGACATTTTTTTCGGCAGAAAACCTTTAAGGTTATCATACAATCAGATAATAACATTCGAGGTTATCACATTTAAGGTTTACAATTATCAGGACAAGGAACGTACAGTATTACACATACGTTCTTTAAGGGTATTACTTAAGGGTAATAGTATTACACTTAATAGTAACATCTAAATTGTTATTCTTTACTTACAGTAATGTGTCTTGAAAATTCAAGTAAGTTTAACGGTTATCCACAGTTTAGGTTTTCTAATTTATTAGCAAAACTTCGCTGAAATTTGAAAATAAGGAATTTTTATGGTACAAATGTAATTGATTTTGCAAAATTACGGTTTTTAAGTTTGACACCTTGTCGACTGTTCCAACAAAGCGTTTCTTCAGAAAGGGTTTCTTTCAGTATTTAAGGATTCTGCTTCTATCAAATTTTTAAACGCAGACAATTTAAAAAAGTTTAATTTTTAACTGTAAATTATAAGCTAGCATCTACGTTTATAGTAAGATTTTAGAAAATAATGTGAGAAAAATTGGTCTGAAGATGTAAACAAGCGCCCCACCGTCTTTAATTTACAATATTTCAAAACGGAAATTAGACGTTGGAATTCTATAATAAAACGTTCTTGATACAGTAAAAATTAAATGTTTTTACACTGTTTACAAAGAAATAAAAGTTAAATACACTTTTACTGTTTATTTACTCGAGATAATGCACTTTTGTACTCAAGTTTACTCGAAGATATGCCACGTATCAGTGTGCCCTAAATATTTTTGATAATTTTATGCCGTTATCTTTACCGATATTTCTAGAAGTTTTGAAAAGAATTTTGTAATTGTATTCATGAGTATAATAAGTCTAAAAGTTCAAATTTTGAAAATAACAATATGGAATATATTTAATAATTCAAATCGCGAAAGAAGTCTCATTGCGGTTAGAATAACATTTTCATAATTGTATCTTTATAACGAGATCGTGCGAACGTTTGTGAACCATTGGGGAGTATCGTTTAATGTATTAAAGGTAATGTATTTAACAAACTTACTTTAAAAGAGATTGTTATGTTACAAGGCAAACCATTTAAAACTTACTTAGCATATTTTTTTGTCGCACTAGAAATGCCGTAATTTTTATTCGAACTTAAGTTGTTGCAGGTAAAAGTTATTTTTTAATAATTTCAAATACATCCGTCAAGACGTGAAAAATAAAATATGGAAACAAACGTTCCTACTGCATTATGAACTATCATGGATGGAGAAAGTACACTGGAACAAACAGAATCTGAGTAGGAGGAGAAGAAACAGACAACTGATATAAGGAAGAAATAACTGAAGTGCAGGTTCTGGTATTAAACAAAATGATAAACCTACATCGGAGAAAAAAGAGAGAAGAACGTAGAGAATGACAGAATTCTAGATGGGAAAATAAAGTTAGAACAATGTAGTGCATAACGTAGCCTGTGAGAAATTAAAAACAAACCTAAAGTACAATAAAGGTTGGTAGACGTGTTTGTATGTCATTGTTTTTGCGAATTAAATTCAAGTTATTCGCTTTAATAAAAAAGTTTTTATAAGAAAAAAAAACATTGAAAAACGTGAACTAATTTAGTACCTCTATTTTTTTAACTCATACACGTTAAATATATTTATTAAATTTTGTTATAATCTGTAGAGGTGATTTTATTATTTGACTTTTAACGTTTCTTCTTTATTATAAGTTTGCTAGATATTTTTTACGTTCTTATTTTACTTCTCCTTCTTCTTGTTGTTATTTTAAAACACTCAAATTAAAGGTTGGATGACGTTGCATGAAAGCGATTAAACCATTTGTCAGCAAGGTTCAACCGTAAAATATGTTTAATGTGTTCAGTTACATAATAAAGTTATATCCTTGACGAGGCAAGTTTTGCTAAGTACCCTGAAAACTTTTATTATCTGAAATCTTGTTCTTGTTCTACTTATTTTACTAATGGCACTTGTTTTATGGCCTCGTTAGTTTACATTAAATATTTTGTTTGCTAAATTTATATTATAAGTATTAATCAATTTAGAATTTTTATAAATTTCCACTAATTTTCTAGCACAATATTTTATCGAAAAATCAAGTCTTGTTTAAAATAACATTTCCGTGCACCATTTTTTGTCTTGGTTGTAGTTTACAGTTATGTTAAAAAACCTAAATCCAAGAATAGGTTACGTTGTTTGAAATAATGGAATTGTCTCTTTGCTACAGCATGGTAAGAAATGTGTGGCACTTCGTGCAAGAATGTATTTAATTGTGAGGCAATGCAATTTTTTGTTTCTTTTTATTTATCGTATTTTTTTTACCAAGGAAGTAGTTTTTTCTGGACAATTCAGTATAATATTTGTAACATCTGTTAGTTGTACCAATTTGATAAATGAATATGAAATATTAGGAAATTTATAGTAAGAAAATGAGCTATTCAAGCACTAAAATACCCTGACTAAGGACATTTAAATGAGCCATATTCATAAAAATTGGGTCTAGAAATGGAAACACGCACACGCACGAACACACACACACACACACACACACAATTTTTAATCAACCCCTCATAATATAATGAAAGTAACGGCAATTTGAAGTCAAGATCGCCCATTCGAATTGCTCTCTCTCTCTCTCTCTCTTTCTCTCTCTCTCTCTCTCTCTCTCTCTCTCTCTCTCTCTCTCTCTCTCTCTATATATATATATATATATATATATATATATATATATATATATATATATATGTGTGTGTGTGTGTGTGTGTGTGTGTGTGTGTGTGTGTGTGTGTGTGTGTGTGTTAATGTGTGTGTGTGTGTGTGTGTGTGTGTGTGTGTGTGTGTGTGTGTGTGTGTGTGTGTTGTGTTTCCATACAATTTGTTTGAAACTCTGCACGAAAATTAATTTCCTTATAGCTTAAGCAATATCTGATCACTTTAAGTAGTTAAAAAATGGAGCCCATTCGAAATTATAAGAATTATTACCTTTTTATCTTAATAACTGGTTTCTGAAAATTCTATTTTACCATCGTGATCAGTGTAAATATCTGCATAAAAAGTATTTTAAATTGTTAATGCGTTCGAAAGTACAACACACTTGCGAGAGCTCCACGTGCTGCAGAAATTATGTTTCGAATCAGTTTTCGTATGTCTTGAAAAAAATCTCGATTTTATAAAAATTAAAAACAATTTCATTTTGTATCACTCAACAAATTTTTACCGAAACTTCCGTCCTAAATTATCCAATAAAATGTTTAGCAATTTTTATTTTTGAAAGATTGAGAATATTTCAGATAGACTTTTTCAGACACAGGCCATTTTGTAATTATAATAAGAGGTAAATGAATTACTGTTAAAATAAACACTTTGTTCTCGCATAAAATAGAATAAGTATAGTTTACTTCTTTGTCAACATTAACAAATTTATTAGTTGTATGTCTTAATTCTAAAAATAACTTAACATATGGAAAATATTTTTCTGCATCACGATTTTATCCTGTTATTTAAATTATCTATTTTATATTTATTATAACGACAATATTTTTGGATTAACTATTAGTTTCTCATATCGCAATGAAGCGACTTTTCTATAATGCATTACATTTTTATTTTTAGTCAGTAAATTATCCTAACAGGAAATGTTTTTATCATTCCAAATTTCAGCTCCTTTAATTGGTTCATTTCTAATAATAATACGTGTTAAATGTTCGATTTATGCACAATACACACAATTTAGCTTAAAAATAGTATTATCAGTATGTTACTTAAATATCTGATTCAATTAAGTATGTAATTATTATGAACATAAATTTGTTTAAAATTTCTTGGATGTTAAAGCATAAAATGTGATATAGTATGTAAAAATCGGCGCAGAATATTTTACCATAATTTTTATTTACAAAATTTGTTCGTGTATATTTAGGTTAAAAGTAAGTGTAAAAGAAATTAATTTAATTTAATTAATTTTAATTATTTAAATTAATATGATATTGGGATTAAACAAATGTAACGATTTAATTTAACTACATAGTCTGTTTTGAATTTCATTTCTTAGCAATATACATATTTCGATACCATTTTACAAACAAATTATATAAAAATAAAATAACACGTGCTTTAAATAAACACTGTAAAACTAAATAAGTACTTACTGAGATTTTGTGTTGTTGACAGACGCACGGATGTGTACACAGTAAGTTGGAAATAGACTTTGTGAACGGCAATTTTACATGGAAATAGGACGGCTAACTTACCTTGAAATAGATTCCTAGCGTGTGAGTAGTATCTGTGTGACTTGTACAACGAGTGCTGTTGAGCCTCTGACTTACGACTTTGCGTTATAAATGTGTCTTCGTTGGTCACAGATGAGACCTTGTTGGTGATACAGAGTAGATTGCTAGGTTTTTCGGAAGATAATTGCTGACGTTAAAAATCAAACAGGCCTGATAATAAAGTTGTAGCATTTACAATATGTTTTATTCTGACAATCCGCTAGCGTTTCCAAAGGAAGACTATTTTCGTAAGGTAACCCATTTTATTACAAACCACCAACCGTTATTATAAAACTGATGACTATATATTTTAAAAATGAAAAGATTTTAGTCAGCTGATTTGTGCAATCGCAACACGGAAGTGACCTGATGCAAGCGATTTTTTAACATTATTAACGATTTTACATTGGAAATTAAGCTATTGGAGCAGCCATCATGCTTGCGTACATGCGGGTGTGTAGCCTATGTATTTGCACGATTACGTTTAAATTTTTGATTTGATTCAAACTTCGCACAAAAATCGATTTTAGTAATATCTTGGACAAGTTATTTAAGGGCCGCCTCGGTGGCCTAGTGGGTAGCGTGCTACGCTTTCACCCCGAGGACCCGGGTTCTATTCCCGGCGAGGGCTTGTCATTTTCATACGCTATAAATCATCCCATCGTCTGCATTAGCCCAAGTGTGCACAATAGTCGGACGTTAAACACCAAAAAAAAAGTTAGTTAAGCAGCAAAATTCGTTTCACAATTTCAAAATGGCTATAACTTCAAATTAATAACATAAGATTTTATATTATATTGTAAATCTTACTTTTTCTAGCGTTATAAAAGCATAATTTATCATTTTGAATTTTCAAAATCAGTGAAATAAAAAAAAATTGAAAAAAGAAATTTACAATAATGAAATCGGTTGAAAACCAACAACGAACATTAACCACCTTCAGGTTATTTAAATTTTTTGTTTTCATTTTACTCTTTCCTATAAATTTCGTTTGTTTCTGATTTGCTTCAGTAATTGTAGTTATAATATACTTACTTACATTGTACATTCTATTCGAGTAATAAGATACTCTTTAAATTAATTTGGTTACGGTAAAGCTTGTGTAATATTTCTGCATAGTTTATTTTTTAGTAGAAATAAATTTTTATTACCTGCTGTGTAAGAACACAGTTTAGACGCGTAGGCTACTTGATAATTTTTTTTTAATTCACTGCCAAATCTCAATTTCGAAAATAATTAACCTCTTAGAAATTCTTATATATTTTTCTATGCACAGAAACTTAATTTGAAAACTTAATGTTTAATAGCTTGAAATTTGTAACTAAGAGAAACTTCCATAAAAACATAACTCCGTCATATATACTGATATGTACAGATCTCAGTAGTATTTTTAAAGTAAAACATGCTAATACGGTTTGGGATTTATATAACAGTTGACGTACTAAAAGCGATTTTCCAAAAAGTAACAATATCACCATTTGTTTTGCGTTTTAAAATTTAGTTTCACCAGAAAATACATTACAATCTAAAATTAACATTTAAATGTGAATGTTACCATAAAATTACGAAAAAGAACCCTGACCGACGTCAGATTGTTTTCCATATTTTCAATGTCAATTGAAGTTACAAATTTGTCATAATATTTTGTGCAGAATATAACGTTTATTAAGATAGTGAAATCGTACTTTCAAGAGAGTTTAAGGTAAAGCAGTTATGATAACTTTAAGAATTGAAACAATCGCCATTTTTAACGGTTGACATTAGTTTTAGAAACGTGTGAGATCCGTTACCATTTTGTTAAATTTGAATGAGATCGGACTAAAACTGTGAACGCTTAAGTGGTAACACGCGCGCACTACACACATAAAAAATAATAAAAACTCATAAATTTATCTATAGGCTACGATCAGTGCCTATTTTAAGGTTCTGGAGTCTGAGTGTTACTGTGATGAAAATCTATTAATATAACAATTACGAAAAGAAAGCATAACTAATTCGAACTCGTCACCAAATCGCAACGAATACAGGTTAGATCTTTGGCTTCAATTGTGCAGACATGTAATGTGTTTATGTAGGTCGTTGCACTTTATTAAGTAATGCAAGTTGTTTTACAATAAAAACGCTAGAGTGCGCTGAAAGATCCTTGACATGTTTTCATATCGTACAATTTCAGTGCGACTCAAGCATTGATTTCTACTTTCTACAGTTTAAGGTCGCCAAGGTTTCTCACTACACTTGCTTAGTAACCTAGTGTCGTAATGCAATAATTGTACTCGTCTTGTTATCTTTACAAAGTTATTTACGAGACTTTCGAATTATGCTGTGATATAATTTATTGGCACAATGTATAACCAGTACAGTATTTTTGTCTGTATACATGGCTGCCCATGCGTAGAGGGTAAAACTAAAGAAGAAAAATTATTTAAATGGTTATAGTATGAAGATGAAAATTGTATTTATGTGAATATCATAACTAAATTTGTCAAAAAAAGTTATTTTCAATTATTTTTTTGTCAATGTTATTTTAAATCCTTACAAAAACTAACAAGTTTTTTAAAGTTCTTGAAATTTGTTTAAAATAGTTTTTGATTATTAAAAAAAATGTGTCACTATTTTCCCACAAAAGTTTATGGTGCAGTAGACGTACAGTATATCGTTTATTCCTCAGAATTGGCTAATGTGTCTTGTTGATATATATATATATATATATATTAGTAGTTTATATATTCTTAATTAATATACAGAGCGCTCCACGATAGCGTTCGTAACTTTTTCTGCCAATTTAATCGGTTACCGTAGTATTTACAATGTTACTGGAACAACTTTATTGGAAATTTTATGCTCTTTCTCCATGAACATGTCAAAATTATGCAGTTTCAACAAGTATTAGAGGAACTAACCAGCAACTATACTACCAACGTTGAATCAGAG
The DNA here is from genome assembly GCA_022606455.1 of Callitettix versicolor. NCBI lineage: Eukaryota > Metazoa > Arthropoda > Insecta > Hemiptera > Cercopidae > Callitettix > Callitettix versicolor. Next base: position 27,577,099 of record CM040191.1, read on the forward strand.
CACGCCATATTGAAGCGGAAGTAAATTTTGAAAAATTTTTACACATTCGTCTTTCGAGTTTTGTACAATGTACCTTCGTACCGAATTTCAAAATAGTCGGACAGCACATTTGATTAAAATTCTGTACAATGGTTATTATTAAATCAGAGGCTGCTATCTTGAAACAGAAATAAGCAAGAGAGAAAGAATGGCATTTAAATAAATGTCTTACTAAAATTTTATTATCGCTGAGCCGAGACCGCTGAAGTCGGAATTTTTTTTGGTAGTTTTTTTGGATAAGTTCTTTACCGAAAAGTTTTTTTGGATAAGTTCTTTACCGAAAAGTTTTTTTGGATAAGTTCTTTACCGAAAAGTTTTTTTGGATAAGTTCTTTAACGAAAAGTTTTTTTGGATAAGTTCTTTACCGAAAAGTTTTTTTGGATAAGTTCTTTACCGACAAGTTTTTTTGTTGTAAGTTTATCTTGTTAAAATTTGTTAAAGTTTTTTCAAAGAAAACATATTGCAGCTGTTTCCGTTTTTCAATTCCTACTATTAGCTCACACTCTCCCTATATATATTTATTTATATATTTTATTCAAATTTTCATTCATTAATAAAATACTTTCCATTCATCCCCTCAAGTTCAAATACATTTTTTTAAACTTGTGGTGGATGACACTTGATGTTAATACAGTTATTTGTCAAATATTAATATCGCGTATTTGTACAGACTATACGATAGGATTTCCTTAGCTAATTCCTACTATTATTCGTCCACTAAAGTTCAAATACATTTTTGTAAACTTGTGGTGGATGACACTTGATGTTAATACAGTTTTTTGTCAAATATTAATATCGCGTATTTGTACAGACTATACGATAGGATTTCCTTAGCTAATTCCTATATTATTCGTCCACTAAAGTTCAAATACATTTTTGTAAACTTGTGGTGGATGACACTTGATGTTAATACAGTTTTTTGTCAAATATTAATATCGCATATTTGTACAGACTATACGATAGGATTTCCTTAGCTAATTCCTACTATTATTCGTCCACTAAAGTTCAAATACATTTTTCTAAACTTGTGGTGGATGACACTTGATGTTAATACAGTTTTTTGTCAAATATTATTATCGCATATTTGTACAGACTATACGATAGGATTTTCTTAGCTAATTCCTACTGTTATTCGTCCACTAAAGTTCAAATACATTTTTGTAAACTTGTGGTGGATGACACTTCATGTTAATACAGTTTTTTGTCAAATATTATTATCGCATATTTGTACAGACTATACGATAGGATTTTCTTAGCTAATTCCTACTGTTATTCGTCCACTCAAGTTCAAATACATTTTTGTAAACTTGTGGTGGATGACACTTGATGTTAATACAGTTTTTTGTCAAAAATTAATATCGCATATTTGTACAGACTATACGATAGGATTTCCTTAGCTAATTCCTACTGTTATTCGTCCACTCAAGTTCAAATACATTTTTGTAAACTTGTGGTGGATGACACTTGATGTTAATACAGTTTTTTGTCAAATATTAATATCGCATATTTGTACAGACTATACGATAGGATTTCCTTAGCTAATTCCTATTATTATTCGTCCACTCAAGTTCAAATACATTTTTGTAAACTTGTGGTGGATGACACTTGATGTTAATACAGTTTTTTGTCAAATATTAATATCGCATATTTGTACAGACTATACGATAGGATTTTCTTAGCTAATTCCTACTGTTATTCGTCCACTCAAGTTCAAATACATTTTTGTAAACTTTTGGTGGATGACACTTGATGTTAATACAGTTTTTTGTCAAATATTAATATCGCATATTTGTACAGACTATACGATAGGATATCCTTAGCTAATTCCTATTATTATTCGTCCACTCAAGTTCAAATACATTTTTGTAAACTTGTGGTGGATGACACTTAATGTTAAAACAGTTTTTTGTCAAATATTAATATCGCATATTTGTACAGACTACACGATAGGATTTCCTTAGCTAATTCCTACTATTATTCGTCCACTCAAGTTTAAATACATTTTTGTAAACTTGTGGTGGATGACACTTGATGTTAATACAGTTTTTTGTCAAATATTAATATCGCGTATTTGTACAGACTATACGATAGGATTTCCTTAGCTAATTCCTACTATTATTCGTCCACTCAAGTTCAAATACATTTTTGTAAACTTGTGGTGGATGACACTTGATGTTAATACAGTTTTTTGTCAAATATTAATATCGCGTATTTGTACAGACTATACGATAGGATTTCCTTAGCTAATTCCTACTATTATTCGTCCACTAAAGTTCAAATACATTTTTGTAAACTTGTGGTGGATGACACTTGATGTTAATACAGTTTTTGTCAAATATTAATATCGCATATTTGTACAGACTATACGATAGGATTTCCTTAGCTAATTCCTATATTATTCGTCCACTCAAGTTTAAATATTTTTTTGTAAACTTGTAGTAGATGACACTTAATGTTCATACAGTTATTTGTCAAATATTAATATCGTATATTTGTACAGACTGTACGATAGGTTCTGATTTAAATAACACTTATGTTCTGTCGTATTTGGTTTTAGGAAGCGCAACATCTAGCTGTCTCTCTGACGTTTGGAAACACATGACCTAAGTAAGAATGACTTTTAAAAAATCTTTTAATATTACTTTTTTATAATCAACTGGTTTATTAACTTGATATATTTTGAGAGTTTTCTTTTCGTGAAAAATTGACCAAGCAAATCGAGTACTATGTTTCAAAACGACGGTTCGGTATTTGGTTTGTGTGTTTCTTTGTTATCTATTTTTTGACGAAATGCATTGACAAATTATTTTGAAATTTGGTACAATCCAGTTTAAAGGCCGAACACCGTATTTTAAAACTTATCCTATTCCCTTCAGTTTGTTGACGGCCTCTGATAACGATGATGAGTTTAGTTCCTGGCTATATCCTGTAATAATGACTGAACGGAAAGACCTATCAAAATTTTGACAGTTCCATACACTAAAAATATTTTTTAAAGTTAATCCATTATAATTGTACCTAAATATTATGGTTACAGGTCAAATTGGCAGAACTTATAAAGCACATTGGAGCGTTATCGTGGAACGGAAGCTAAGTAGATATTAAAGAATATACTGCGAAGTCTATTTGTCTTTTTTGAACTCCTGGAGAGTATTTTCACGGAAAAACGTTAGCCTACCAGTAAATTTTTTTCAATTAGCTCCTTTGTCGATTTAAAATCAGCATAAAAATAGGTTTAAGTAAACATTTTACATAATAATTGTAACACACGTGCACGGCTGTGAGGTACTTTTTTATTTCGGTATTTCAGTTATCAATTATTGTTTATTGTTTTTAATTTACCGTGTAACCTCAATGTTACTGTACTTTTGTACTTAGATATTTTAAAAAGTTTAAATAACGTGGTTTCACACTATGACCATTAGGAGTTTAGCCAATAAAATCATATCATACTGACAATTTTTGCTAAATTTATTCTATAAACGTAAATCATAAACGTAAAAATATGAGATTTGTTTTGCAACGCTATGGATGGCAGATCTGCAAACAGCTGATTTCGTATAACAGCTACTACTTTTATTAAATGTCAAATGAGTTTATCCTTACTGATGTGTTATTATTTCAACTTTCACTTTTCCTATTATAAAACATTTGAATATAGGCTAACAAGTAGTTCAAAGAACAGTAGATCTTGCAGTATACTCTTAATTAATAAACAGAGCTCTCCACAACAGCGCTTGTAACATTTTCCGTCAATTTAACCGGTAGCTGCAACATTTAAAATAAATGTTAATGGGCCAACTATATTTACATTTTTTTGCTCTTTATCCATAAAGCTGTAAAAATTATGATAGGTTTTGCCTTTCAGCCAGTATTTCCAAAAATAACCACCAACTTCAATATTAAGATTGAATCAGGGTCCGCCATCTTGAAACGGAAGTAAATGGGAGAGAAACTCTTACACATGTCTTTTTGGGCCTTATACAAGTTACCTGCATACCAAATTTAAAGAAAATTGGCCAATTCGTTTGATTAAAATTGCATACACTCATCATCGTTAAATCGGAAGCTGCCATCTTGAAACGGAAGTAAATTGGAAAAATATCTTACACATGCATCATTTGGTCTTACACAAGTCATTTTCTTACCAAATTTCAAAACAATTGTTTTATGCATTTGATCAAACCTGCTTACACTCGTTATTTTAAATCAAAAACCGCCATTTTGAAACGGAAGTAACTAATAAGAAATGTTATACAATCGTTATTTCGTACCTTTGTATCAAATTTCAAAACAATCGTTGTGATCGTTTGGCTAAAACGATATACACTAGTTATTACAAATGAGAGGCCGCCATCTTAAAACTAAAGTGAATGGGGAAAAAATCTTACAATATGTCGTTTTGGCTTTGTACAAGTTACCTCCTTATGGAATTTTAAAGCAACCGGTCAATGAGTTTGGTCAAAACTGTGTAACAAACACAGAAACCAAATGCTGAACAGTTAAGTTGATACAGAAACCCTTCGTCTCCGTTTCTCAACTTAATTGTACAAATCTGAAGATGGTTACGGATACTGGACTTTTGGTTTCAGGATATTGTTGAAGTTACCTGTGCTTAGTGTATTTCTGTGTTGGTAGTTTAATGTAGCGTAATAAAATCGCTGCCATTAAACCATTAAACTACGGCACTTTGTTTAATTACGTTGTCGAAGTAACTGCCGTGTTTGTAATTAAAGATGACAATCTTCATTGCTTGGGAATTAGTGATCAGCTGCCGGTTTCATTGTGGTATTTTAATTACCACATTATTGCAGTAAGACAATTGTCAATGCAGTGTGAAAATATTTTTTTTTTTTTGTATAATTTATCAGGTTTTAATGAATCGCGTAGAAGAAATAGAAAGTTTGAATAATTAGATTGTTTTAAATTTATAACAATAGGCCTGAAAGGGAACTTATATTTCAAATAACAGTGTACATTGTAATAGTTTAAAATAAAATATAGTTTGAGGCACTTTAAAAATGTATGTGGAGCGATGAGACGCATTAAAAATTATCTGTGCCAATCGCAGATATTCTGAGATCGCCGTTTCCGCGACTGGTTTTACTAGTCTTCTGATCGCAAAAAACAAGATAATCGTGAGATGCAGCTGTCTTGCTAACGCTAAGAAAGTGAATTTCCGACAATATTTTTATATTACACTCTTTTATTTATTTTTGGTTATTCACAAAATAATAAGAATCCAAACTTACACGCTTAATATTTTAACTACTATTAAAAAGAAGTGTAACATCTGTTTTTGTAATTGTACTTTCGGTATTTCTGACTTTCGGGACTGTTGCGAAAGTCATGATTTCAACGATTATTTTGCTTGCGTTTATTATGTGCTACATTAACCCGCAGATATATATTACATTTATTAATATACGATTAATTACTAAGGTAAATTATTAAATTATTAAGGTACGATTAATTACTAAGGTAAATTATTAAATTATTAAGGTACGATTAATTACTAAGGTAAATTATTATTTAATTATTAAGGTACGATTAATTACTAAGGTAAATTATTAAATTATTAAGGTACGGTTAATTACTAAGGTAAATTATTAAATTATTAAGGTACAGTTAATTACTAAGGTAAATTATTATTTAATTATTAAGGTACGATTAATTACTAAGGTAAATTATTAAATTATTAAGGTACAGTTAATTACGATTTTTAGCCATTTATTACTAACTTATAATCTGACGGCATTGATGTTTACTTTGCATGATAAATTTATTGCACTAGATTCATACGAATATGTCATTAATTGATGTGCTGCTTATGGGCATTGCCAACTCATAATAAATCATTTATTATCATATAAAATGTGTCATTTATAATGTTTCTTTTAGTGAAAACATCGTTTAATAAATGGCTGCTGTTATTTGTGAACCTTGCGATTTTACTGCGATGAAGTTCGACTTAAAATCCCAAAATTTGTCGTAAAAAAACCTTTCCCTGGGATATTTAAACAAATTGAAATTTCAGTACAATTATGACAATTATAAGAAAAAAAATCACCATTTTTACATAGCAGCGGTAGCTTTAGGTTAGTAATTTTTAACGAATCCTAGTTATATACCTAACAACTGTGTTTATACCCAACAGCCGAGTCACGTGGTTATCAAGTTTCTTTTATTTAATACAATTTTTTTTCATTATTAATAACACGCAATTAAATTTTCGCATTAAAAACACATTTCCCACTTTCGCGCGGTAATCATTTTGAGGTTATGTTTGTCACTTATTATAACTTTTTTTGTAATTTAACGTTGTCTCCGATTTTTTATGTTTTGGATAATTAATATTGGGCATGTAATAAAGCATTTTAGCATAAAAATCGACAAAAGTCTGAAACACTCAGTTTTACCGGTTATTTTTTGTGAAAATGAGGAAATTTAACGAGCAAAATCATAAAAAGTATGATATCTTTAAATTTGCAATGGTTACCATTTTGAAATCTTTAAACGGATTATGGTGGAAAATAAGCTTTTACAAAAATTGTTTTTGTAACCAAAGTTTCAATTCAATCGAAAAAATTCGACATAAAACACCCACATACAACACAAACACATATGTTCTCTCTGTCTATATTTTTAAAAACTTGTTACGCTGTTAAATTAGAGGTTACAAAGTGTTGAAAATACAGCATTCAGATATTTAACTGCACGTTTAATTACTTCGATATGAATTAAAGAATAAGAAAATAAAAATAATGTTTTAGAGTACGCACTTATCGCTGACTTTTCTAGCTTCAAACACTTTATATTTGATAACGATCCATAATGAGCTTAGTAATGAAGAGTTTTGAAAAGGGAAGTATCCCCAAACAAATATAAAATGTTTTGAAGCTAGAAAAGGCAGAATATGTACTCTACAAAATTACAACATTTCTAGTGGGAAAAAATGATTTTATTAAGAATATAAATAATGTAGTTACACTAGCAGTAAGCTATATACTTATACTTATACTATATACTTATACAGTACACTATATACTTATAACAGTACTGTATATAATTAAACAAATTACAAAAATTACAACTTATAAGGATACAACATATTAATTAGAGATAACTTTCTTTAAAATTGACGTTCAGGTAGTCGACGTTCACTAGAAGACTTTTTTCCATTCTTTCCATTCCTTCTACCACAGGTCTACTGGCAGTCCGCTTCTGAAGACCAATGTGTATTCCGTTTACTGGGTTCAAATTCATTTTGGCCGCCAATTCAAGCTTGCGGTCTGTCGGCGTTATCCAAAATCGGCGCACTATGCTCATCGCTCCTGCTTTAAGTTGTAGCATGGCGAATTTTTTTCCTAAAGTTTGAAAAAAATCGTGAAAAAAATTTCACTGAATTCAATTTATTTTGTCTCATAAAAACAGTGTTTTGTACAAACTATTTTTATTTTAACATATACCTTGCTTAAAAATTATTTTCAAGAATTTTTTACTTTATTTGTAAATGCCAAAGAAAGCAAACGTAGGTATTTTACTGAAAAAATAAAAACTTAGCTACTTCCCACTAACTTATTTCAGATACGTAAAAATTAAAATATGTTGTCAGTATTTTTCAGTTTAGAATTTTAAATTAAAAAGATAACCTCTGGTTTCTATTACACTGTTCCTTTGTAAATATGTTGTGCCAACTATCTATATTCACGATATGCTTAATGCCACCGTCTCTTCAAAAGATGGAGAAGATTCAAGGTAGGTCACTTCCCACTTCTAATTAGTGCCTTCTCAGTTTTGTACTGAATTGTTTGCATATGTTTGTTCTGTTCATTCCTTTTCAGTTTGTCTTCCTCTTTAGCTTTGTTACGGAGATTTTTCTCAATTTGTTCATGTTGTCATTGTTCGGTGAGATCCTGCTCATTTTATTTTACATTCTTACTCATGGGAATACAAAAAGCTAGGAGAACGAAGTTTCCCCTTACAGAGGGGAGGGGGGCCCTTACAGAGCCCTGTATGCATGATTTATACTCACAACTTGTTTTTAGGCGAATAAATATGTCTGTTTGAATGTTTTGAAACCGTTAATATTTTTCTAAAATTGTAAGTATTCTTGGATCCTGAAGACCTGTTTATAGTGTCATTAGAAACTATTAACGGCTAAGATTTCCTAATAAGTATGAAAGTTAATGATTTATGAGTAAAAAACGAAAAATAAAAGAAATGTATTGTTTGAAAACATTTTAGTTCGGTTGAACATTTGTCTTAATTTTATGTATTTTTTCGAGAAAATTGTTCCACTTAGTAAAAAACTTTATGAGACTATAAGGATATTTTCCTACAGTTTTTCAGTCGTATTGAAAAAATAAATAATTCCTTCAAAACTGCATAGTTTCTAATTTATTATTGATGTTTCATTGTGTTTTTTTACAAATGTGCAATTTAACATCAACATTATCATTGCTGTTATATCGTGAAGTGAGTTTTTATGATTTTTGATGTCCTCAGGAAAAAACTGATGAAATGTTCACACTATTTTTCTATAGTATGCTGTGTTTTTAAACAAACACAACTATATTCGTATATATTCATAGTAATTTATAATACATATTAAATTACCATATAAGTCTGTATATTTAAAGAACTATGTAAAGATTTAAACAAAATTAATTTCTGCTAAAACAAGTTCTAGGAGTTTTTCAGTACTGAATATTTTTTTAATAATAGTAAAAAATAAAAATGACGAACAGACGTTGCAAATAATACATCCAACTTAATTTAATAACGTGAACTCTTGTGTACTATCTGCGCCAATCAGAATACACATAATACATGTGTACTTAGCTTTGAAGCGACTGACAACAGTCCCGCTGTAAAACGTAATGAGTGAATGTTGCACTGTTAAAAGGACGTTCACAATTATTTGTCAATAAACTGGGAGCCTTTGATGTGAATACAATAGCTAGGTACAATGGTACAGGTAATCACTGTTTACAATATGACCTTCCTGTATGTTATTCAGTAATTTTTTTAACCTCCGATTGGCACTACAGTGTTTCAGAGTTCTAAGTAGGTGAAAGTAGGTTTTAATTAGAATGCAAGACTTTACCGTTACGAAGAGAAAGTTAAGTTAAAGATTAAAAAAAAATATGTTGTTCTTAAACGGTTTTAATTAGAATGCAAGACTTTACCGTTACGAAGAGAAAGTTAAGTTAAAGATTAAAAAAAAATATGTTGTTCTTAAACATTTAATTAATTTTTAATATAAATAACTTGACTATTACAACTGTAATAAAACAAAAATAAATTCATAAAATTTTAATTGTTTATGTTTATTAATTAAGTTACCTACAAATGTAATAATGTTTTTTTAATTCAAGAAATCGACATTTAGTTCGATACCTAATATTTTGTAAGAATAATATTTCCAACTCATGTTTTATTTTAATTAAATTTTTAATTAATATTTTATACCCATGTTGGTTCGATTCAATTTGAGCTTAAGAATCTAAAAAAAACGATAGATTAGAAAGGTGTTGATAATGTACTGGAATACTTTGTTAAAATCATTGAATTCTGCCCAGATTTTTGGATATAAATTTAGATGCATAACAAGTTATTAAACGGAATTAAAAGTAACGTACGAAGAAGAAAATCAAAAGTAAATCATTTGATTAAATTTTTAGAAATTTTTTTACGTTAAATATTTTTGTCGAACGACTTTATTCAAACCCATTTTAAATAACTGAATTTTGGTAAATACCATTTTTTCACTGTCTTAATACCTAATCTACGCCTTTTTAATAGAAATACAAAATACAGAAGTAAATCATCCCCGCAAGCAATTTGATAATTAACATCCCTATTAGACCTATGTTACGAGGGCTATTTTTTTTCCTGTACTTAGTTTTTTTTATCAAAACACTTACCTAATACAACAAAACACTTACCTATACAATCTCTTGGACCTGCGCTGAATGGACTGAACGAGTAGGAAGGTCTGGCAGCCACCCTTTCCGGCAGGAAGTTGTCCGGGTCAAACACATGAGGATTTGGGTAAAGTTGAGGATTTCTGTGAAGACGGAAGAACGGTATGACCACAGCGCTGCCGTCGGGCAACGTGTAACCGCCTGGAATGAACAAGTAGCTTAGATACCATACGTTTCTAAGGTTATTGAAATAATTTTTAAACGACGTAATGTAACCGCTAACAGGAGCTCGTTCTATTTGTAAGATATAATTGAAATTGAACTTAGACCTTCGGGCTTAATACACAACAAAGACGGAATTCCATTGTATAGTATAATAGTCGAGGTACAATTTCATTTTTAAATACTATCTATTTAAAAAAAATCAACAATATTAATATTTAGATACTTGAGAATCAAACTTGGCCCAAATTGATTTTAGTAAAACTTTGACACGTTTTTTACCCTACAAAATTCATTCATTCTTTAAATTGAAACATTAATATTAAAAAATCATAACTCAACAAAATCATATTTCATAATATCATTGTCGTAAATGATATTTATTTCATATAATAAATTGTCGTTAAAAATATTTTTTTTTTAAATCCTTTATCTCTGTGAAATCATAATTAAGATTACTTTTAAAAAATGAACATTCGTTATTCTGGAACAGACAAACATACCTGGATAATGAACTTGTTCAAAAAATGCGTAAGTAATTCTGTGCCAACCTACGTTTGAATGGAATTGTACACAAAAAGGGCAAAAACTAAAGATTGGTTAATCTAGCTATTCGACTATTTACTAATACATATTTTATACGATGGTGGAGGTAAATATTGATTTTTTGGTGATTTTTCCGGCACGTTGATGCATGGACAAGTACACCTGCCATACAAAAAAAAAAAAAAAAAAGCAGTTTGAATGGATTATCATAAAGAAATCAAAGAACTTATTTCTGTTGAATTAATAACTGCTCAGAAAATGTCAATAAACTAGAGCGCCAAAAGGTAAAACAGGTCTCCGCAGGGCTGCGTGATCAAGAACGAATCTGTATACGAATTCTTAAGAGCACTTATGGATGTTAAAACTACAGACCACTCTCTCTAGAGGCTGAGCAACATTAAAATAAATAGCAAATGGGAGGAAATAATGCAGGGATACTTTTGCGAGTGATACATTTAAACCAAAAAAGAGCTAAAGTTATGATTTTGACTGTGGTAATTTTACATGGCGTATCCTAAATATTCCACCGGTCGCGATAAAAGAAGTAAGAAATGCTAATAACTAACATAAGACAAAGAACACCTGTATATGATCTTGTTATTGTAGAACTTCCAAAACAATTTCTCAAGAAAGCTATTGGTCAAATTAAAAAATTTATTTAAGTCCATAATTCGTTAGGAGCATGTTCCAAGGTTATGCAAAGTTGCCGTTTGATACAAAAGCCAGGAAAAAAATCATCTAGAAGTAACTTCTTACAGGCTACATTCCTTTACATGTCTACATTGTGTCTTATAGGATTAATCTCACAAATTTCTTTAAAAAATTTAACTCCATCACATCAGTTTGAGTTTCGTAATCGACATTCAACAATTAAGTCCATATATTACTGATATCATAGACATAATGGTAAACTTTTCTCAATTGTGTTCCTTGAAAGCAAAGTGTGACACTTTTAGTTAAAACTTTACCATCGAAGCTACAGCAATATATTAAAACCTTATTTATCTAATAGGCATTTCCGTGTTGTACAAGACGATGCTTATGCTGAGCTACCAGAAGTCAAGACGGGAGTTCAACAAGGTAGTGTTTTGGGACTGTTACTCTATCTTTCGTACATTAGAGATACACCAGTCCCACTGCTACATCTGCAGATGATATTGCTGTGCTGACTGTAAGCGATATAATTAACCAATGAACTACAAATTTTAAAGAAAAGTTTTTGGAACAATAAGTCACATGGATAAAGTTGAACGATTTGAAATCTGTCCATGTTAATTTTACAAAACAGTTTTAAAACACAACTGCATATATCCTTGGATGGTTTCTTCGTTCCTCATTGAAACTCAGCAAGTTACATGTTATAAATCTAGTAATATCAACATAATAAACAATCTTTTAAAGCATAGTTTGAAGAATTGTAATGGGTGCAAGTTACATCCGGGAGCTTCATCGTATCGATCATCTATCTTCACAATTGAAGAAGAAATCAAGAGTTCTGCTGTAAACTACCAAAGACTTCTCAACACTGCGTAAAGACATACCAGCTGTTCAACGTATAGCAAAGTTTCAAATAAACTAAGCTTATTAAGTAGTTAAAATTATCTAAGCATACCAGTGAGTTGACCTTATACTTTGTTTACGTATGTTAGATACAAACTGACAGACTTTTACCAGGCGAAGCGAGTTTGTAACAACCACTAAATGATTGTTAGCGTCAATTCGACCGTTCGGCATGGCGTAGTTTCTTACTGTTTCATGTAATACTGGCTGAACGGCAAGACTTATCATAGAGACAGAGGTTACAATTTTCCGATAATTTTGTTATCGGTGAAATTAGCGGAGAAGTTTAGAACTTTTTCATATTTGTTTCTGTTTTTTCCTTTTAGTTTTTACGTCACTTCAATTAGACGCAAGGGAACTTTATGCAGTATACCATCCAGTTTTGAACGTATGTGCTTAGTGTGCGCAATTTGGAAAATGCAGGGAACACAACGACCATAGAATAGTTTTGATTGTGTGAAAAACAAGATAATGTTTATTGGCAATTTTGTTCCGATAAGTTTCAAATATGTGTAAATCGGTTTGGACATATTCGTTAACTAGAAAATCCTGTTAAACAATTTTAAAATGGCGGTCATTTCAAAACTTAAAAATACATTCAAACTTCGTTTTATCACGTTTTTAAACCATATTTCGTAATCATCTTTGAAATCTAAGTAGCATTTTAAATTTACAAATACTATGGAAAACACGAGAAGAAATCTAACGGCGGTCAGGGTTCATTTTTATATATTCAACGTAACTTTGAAGCTAATTATGATAAATTTTGCAGTGATTGAAACTTGGCATAGACATCAGATTATAAAAGCTGTAATAAGTTTTTTTTCCCACCGAAATCAGATAAAGAGTTTCATAATAACGATTATTCCATAAATTGATGTTATTTTGAAAAATATTATTTTACCATCGTAATCATCTCAAAAAACCTGCATACATTGATATTTTGATTTCCAAAATTAATTTAATTAAAAAATAATTTCACGGAGGTTATGATTGATTTATAGGTTTCTAATGTAATATTAAAGTTCAAAATGGTAATTTATGCCTATTATAATGGTGAAATCAAAATTTCGATTGGTTATAGGATGAAAAATTAATGTTAGAAGTTCGTTTCCAATACACTAGCGAGACAGCTGTGTGCCGCGATTATTTGAATTATTTACAGACATTTAAAGAATTTTGATTAAACAAAACTGTGTACTTACTTGGTATGTCGATGTCCTCTGTAAGTTGTCTCGCGATGAAAGGAATTGTTGAAAATAGTCTTAGGCTCTCCTTTACCACTCTGTCCAGATATTCCATACGTTGCAGATCTTCGTAAGTGAAGGCTTGTTCTTCCAGTGAACCGAAAACTTGTTTGATCTCTTCTACGATATTTTCCTGAAAATAAGTACAATATCTATCATCAAATATTTTGCTGACGAAAATAAAATCCCGCAAAAAACAAAGGTGTCGTTCTTGTCAAGTTAATAAATAAATCATTTAATTAAAAATAAAGCTTCTATTTAATGAAACTAAAAAATAAAAAAAGATTTTTTACGTCACCTTCCGGTATTTGTAATGGTAAATAACAGCTGTGGACACACAAAACAATAATAATATATAAAATGTATTTGGTAATTGTTTTGAGCAAAAATTTATTGAATCATATTTAGGAAAAATTGAGAAAATATATTGTCAATTCATTATTTCATTAAATGAAAAGTTAACTTAGTCTATACATATATTAAAACTTAGTCTATACATAAATTATTTTTTATACATTTATTCGTTTACTTTCTACTTTTTTGTTTCAGTTTTATATAAATTCTGTTATACCTAACCTTATTTCGCTAATTTAACACAATTAATAACATGTAATCGTATAGTGTTTATAATTTAAAACTGCATTTTCAACGGATATAAGCATGTTTACAGTGTTTCAGAGTTCTAAGTAGGTGAAAGTAGGTTTTAATTAGAATGTAAGACTTTGCCGTTACGAAGAGAAAAAAATTAAGTTAAAGATTCAAAACATAAAGCCGAGTGGAAACCATTTTAGGAAAATGGTACTTTCTATTTTATGAAGTCCGTAATAACAATAGATAAATGATGAAAGAAGAAATCACAAATATATTTGTGCCCAACACATAACAGTGTCCAAAATATGTATTTGTTATTCGAAATTTGGTAGAAATCTACGGCTTGTACGACGGGAAGAGATAGGGGACTGTTGGTAGGGTCTCATAAACTATACGTTTAATGACTTTTAAGTAAATTTTGAAATTGTTCTAAACACGTTATTCAAAAAAAGGCATTTTAATGTAATTTTTTGTTCGTGATTAATAAGTTAATTTCGTAAAATGTACAAAATATTGTTTGATTTGTGATGCTGCGCATGTTTATCCATAATGCCGTTTTGCCATTGAGAGTAAAAGTGTCTTTTATGTTAAAATTTTCCACAAACAGTAAGTTTTAGCAAAGAATCGTTTTGCAATGTCGGAAGTCGGTTAAACAAATCTTTCTATATATATATATATATATATATATATATATATATATATATATGTGTGTGTGTGTGTGTGTGTGTGTGTGTGTGTGTGTGAAGTTAAGAAAACGTTTTTCAAAATTCTTACCTGTACGTCAAACCTTCGACTAAGAATGGCCAAAATGTGGGCAAGCGATGAAGATGTGAGTCAAAACCCTAAAAGTTGTAAGACTATTATTATTATTATTATTATTATTATTATTATTATTATTATTATTATTATTATTATTATTATTTCATCATCATCATCATCATCATCATCATCATCATCATCATCATCATCATCATCATCATCATCATCATCATCATCATCATCATCATCATCATCATCATCATCATCATCATCATCATCATCATCATCATCATCATCATCATCATCATCATCATCATCATCATCATCATCATCATCATCATCATCATCATCATCATCATCATCATCATCATCATCATCATCATCATCATCATCATCATCATCATCATCATCATCATCATCATCATCATCATCATCATCATCATCATCATCATCATCATCATCATCATCATCATCATCATCATCATCATCATCATCATCATCATCATCATCATCATCATCATCATCATCATCATCATCATCATCATCATCATCATCATCATCATCATCATCATCATCATCATCATCATCATCATCATCATCATCATCATCATCATCATCATCATCATCATCATCATCATCATCATCATCATCATCATCATCATCATCATCATCATCATCATCATCATCATCATCATCATCATCATCATCATCATCATCATCATCATCATCATCATCATCATCATCATCATCATCATCATCATCATCATCATCATCATCATCATCATCATCATCATCATCATCATCATCATCATCATCATCATCATCATCATCATCATCATCATCATCATCATCATCATCATCATCATCATCATCATCATCATCATCATCATCATCATCATCATCATCATCATCATCATCATCATCATCATCATCATCATCATCATCATCATCATCATCATCATCATCATCATCATCATCATCATCATCATCATCATCATCATCATCATCATCATCATCATCATCATCATCATCATCATCATCATCATCATCATCATCATCATCATCATCATCATCATCATCATCATCATCATCATCATCATCATCATCATCATCATCATCATCATCATCATCATCATCATCATCATCATCATCATCATCATCATCATCATCATCATCATCATCATCATCATCATCATCATCATCATCATCATCATCATCATCATCATCATCATCATCATCATCATCATCATCATCATCATCATCATCATCATCATCATCATCATCATCATCATCATCATCATCATCATCATCATCATCATCATCATCATCATCATCATCATCATCATCATCATCATCATCATCATCATCATCATCATCATCATCATCATCATCATCATCATCATCATCATCATCATCATCATCATCATCATCATCATCATCATCATCATCATCATCATCATCATCATCATCATCATCATCATCATCATCATCATCATCATCATCATCATCATCATCATCATCATCATCATCATCATCATCATCATCATCATCATCATCATCATCATCATCATCATCATCATCATCATCATCATCATCATCATCATCATCATCATCATCATCATCATCATCATCATCATCATCATCATCATCATCATCATCATCATCATCATCATCATCATCATCATCATCATCATCATCATCATCATCATCATCATCATCATCATCATCATCATCATCATCATCATCATCATCATCATCATCATCATCATCATCATCATCATCATCATCATCATCATCATCATCATCATCATCATCATCATCATCATCATCATCATCATCATCATCATCATCATCATCATCATCATCATCATCATCATCATCATCATCATCATCATCATCATCATCATCATCATCATCATCATCATCATCATCATCATCATCATCATCATCATCATCATCATCATCATCATCATCATCATCATCATCATCATCATCATCATCATCATCATCATCATCATCATCATCATCATCATCATCATCATCATCATCATCATCATCATCATCATCATCATCATCATCATCATCATCATCATCATCATCATCATCATCATCATCATCATCATCATCATCATCATCATCATCATCATCATCATCATCATCATCATCATCATCATCATCATCATCATCATCATCATCCATCATCATCATCATCATCATTTTATTTATGTATTACAAAATATGATTTTTTTATTCGTTAAATAATTATTAGTATATAGTTTTGAACATCTTATCGTCTTAAAAGAATTATACTTCTTAAAAGATATTTATAATAATAATAATAATAATACGTTTTAAGTCAATAGATCAAGGGTAATTAATTATTTATTTGATAAAATTAGAATGAAAGCGACTCGCGTCTGTATCGCTAACATCGTGAACGTTACTTTTTTTCAAGTATTTACTTTAAAAAAAAATATGATGCATTTGAAATCTGCATTGATTTTAACATATGAAAATTTCAAATTATATTTCAGCAGCCGGTAGGTTAATTTCTGTACTTTCAATGCAAAATGTAGCAAATTCGTTACTCAGCAAAATAAATCCACCGTTTAAAAATGTACATTTCATATCTTAAACGGCTGTTAAGATTGTTCAGCTTAATTCAGTCATTTTTTTCTTCTAGTAAATATATACATTATGTAAGGTGATATTTGATCAACTAACCATTCCTAATAAAGGTGAATTTCTCATAAATAAATCTTAAGTTTATCGCACTGTTTCTAGAAGGATAATATGATTTATAAATAAATGAATGAACATAAATTCTGTTAGACCTAACCTTATTTCGCTAATTTAACACAAATCATAACATGTAATGGTGTAGTGTTTATAATTTAAAATTGCATTTTCAACGGATACAAGCTTGTTTACAGTGTTTCAGATTTCTAAGTAGGTGAAAGTAATATAATTTATTATTCATTATATGAATTATTTTATTATTTTTTGTAACAATTCAATTGATGATGAAATTATTTTTGGAAATAGCATTTTTCGTTTAAAAATTATTTTTTCTTATGCAATGAATATTAAAAAAAACATAACTTGTTTGAAATTATGAATTTACCGGTTAAAATTACCGATGTTTGTAGTCATTAGTAAGATTTGCATTAAGTACCTTTTCATATTTTCGAATCCATTTTATAACATTTTTATTTATGTTAAATGAATAACATGAGATTTTTTTAATCTCAAGTATTTTAAATTTATAATTAAAATAATTGATAGTATATTTCATTTGTAATTATTTTGTCAAAAATGTTTAATACCTTTGTAAAGAATAGTGTACAAATGAGAGTAATATTTATAAAACTGTTTAGTTTTACGTAGTACGTATGTAATTATAATAAGTGTTTTTTTTAAATATTTGTATGTTTCAAATATTATGCTTGAGGAGACAAACTTTTTAAAATTCAATCGGAACACAAAACTGAACGTTTTGAATACCTATGATACTAAAAATATTTTTTTTATCTGAAGATGAACCTAGGCAATAATATAAAATCAAATTTGAAGCAAAACTTCTATTGACAGTTGTTTGACTTGTTAATAATTTGTGATAAAATATTCAATACTTACAGCAAACAAGATCGTACTGGTTTCATCTAATATGTCCTCATCATTCAGTCCATTCCTTAAAGCGTGTTCCAGAGTATAGTCCAAGAATGCTATTTTCGGTTTGTCTGTAAAACGTAAAATAAATATGCTTTGGTAAACGAAAGCTTAAGGTTTGTGACAAAATCTTACAAATACTACTGCTTGCATTAGTAAACGTGACAGCTTTGTAATGCTCAGTGGAAGTGGAGCTTGCAATAGCTTCATAGACATGTTTCTGTCTGAAACGCGTTATGCAATAACCGAAAAATTACGAAATTATGCTGTGTTGTTTTCGAATTCCCTGTGTGGCAGTAATTAGCGAACTTTCATTGGGGTAATAAGCTATTAGAGATCATATCTTGGTAACACCCAAAACCGGTGAAATGAGAACCCATCCTGAACTCCAGATCATTTTTTGAGGGATCGTTTAAATTTGTGTGTGTGTGTGTGTGTGTGTGTGTGTGTGTGTGTGTATGTGTTTGTGTGTGTGTGTTTGTGTGTGTATGTGTTTGTGTGTGTGACATAGTACGCTCATTTTCGCAATTTTGGTCCCATTTGATTGAAACTTAGAACAAAAACAGATAATGATAATATATTGGACAGTGTCATTACACAGGACATTTCGTTCAACAGCTTCCAAATTGCAATAATTTCCAATCTTTAAAAATTAATAACTTTTTTGTCTTAAATGATTTGGAAAATAATAGTTTACAATACTAATCATTGTTAAAAACTGCATAAATTATCAGTTAGAAATTTCAAAATAATTTGAAATTTAGAAGTTTTGTTTTGAAGGCGGACATGATTCATTTTCGTATTTTCAGGGTAATTTGAAAGAATAAAATAAAATACATACAGATTTTATTACTGTTTAGATGTAAGTCACAAAAAAGGTCCGGTAAAGAAAAAATACTTCTCGAATTTTACTTCAGTCGTGTCTGAGAGAAAGAGTCCTGCCAGTTTATAATTTAAAGTTTATTTAACTCGTCAAATGTTACCCTTATATTAAGATTAAAGTTGTCAAAAATGGGGACTGAGACCTGGAATGATGAAGTTTATCTATACTGGGATCATTAGACCTATAGTGTGCTATGGTGCTGTGGTGTGGTGGACTAAGTTCGAGCAGAGGGGGCCAGAGAGTCTCTGACTAAGTTGCAAAGGTTGGCCTGCCTGTGTATCACTGGCTGTATGGACACTGCGCCAACGGCAGCCATGGAGATCATGCTTGGTTTTACCCCTATTGACCTTTTTGTTATGGGAGAGGGACATAAAGCAGCTTACAGACTGCAGGGTGGTGGTGGCTAGCGACCCTCTATTTATGGGCATGCTAGAATCACAGACAAGATCTTTGACCCAATCTTGATGATGGGGACTGATTAGATGGTTAAACGGCACATAGTATCTAGACCCTTTGATGTCAACTTGGCCTTTGAGGGGAGAGATTGTGTGTTGGAAAAACCTGGAGACATTGTATGGTATGTTAAAGACCGGGGTTAAAGAAAGTAATTACCCTGGGACAGCATACAACAGTATTTCAGGCTGAAGTGATGGCCATTAATTACTGTGTTCAGTAGAACTTGGATCGGGGCTTGAAGAAGGCACGTATTCATATTCATACCGATAGTCAGGCAGCAATAAAAGCACTTGCGGGTCCTATTATACAGTCCAACAATGGTCTTGGAGTGTTGGAAGAACCTTGACGTTCTGTCCCGGTATAACCGGGTAACTCTTCACTAGGTTTCGGGGCATAGGGGAGTTGAGGGTAATGAGGTTTCAGACAGACTGGCTGGATTTGGATCTGCATCTGAGTTTATCGGATCTGAGCCGGCTTTAGGGATTTCTCTATCGTTGGTCTTGTCCGCTATTAATGGGTGGATTACATGTCAACGCCAGGTAAGATGGGACAACCTTCATGGGCATTCCCATAGTAAATGTCTCTTAAGCAAAGTTCCTTCTGGGGGAATCAAAGGGGCAGCAGATGTCCTGGGCAGAGCACAACTCAGGAGGATCATGGGGCTCATAACAGAGCAATGTGGTCTGAGGGTGCACATGAACAGGATAGGTGTATATCACGGAGAAACCATGTGTAGATTGTGCAGGAAGGAGGAGGAAACTGCAGGTCACATAATTTATAATTGTGAGACCCTTACTAATAGGAGGCTAAGGGTTTTTGGTTTCCAAGACCCTAGGGATCTTCAATAGAGTGAGCTAGTCAGTAGATTGTCGGAACTTATTAGGGGCACCAATCTGCTGAACTAGGTATTTTAAGAGGTAAGTTGCACAATAGGTCAGTCGATCGCAGTGCCTGGGATTAAACTATCCCTTCCTCTAGTAAATAATCTTACCCTTATATTTCTATACAGTTTAAAAATAGTGAGTTTTCCATTGCTTCTTAAATACATATAAGAAGAACGTTTTTAATCATTTGATGGAATTTATTTCTCAAAATTTTAAGTTGTATATTGAAATTCGGTTTGTGAGATATGAAACATTTTTTTCGTGACCAACATTTAGGTGTTTGTTTGATCTCCCAACCTGTCATTAATTTTTACAAAAGGGCATATTTTGAACTAAAATTATCCCATTATAATGAAACATCTTATTTGTAGAAATTCTTACAATTATTTCTGTACTAGTTAGCGTTAACCAGTTTAAAGAGATGGGTAGTGAATAAAAACTGGTTGTTCAAACGTGTACACTTTTGTGAGCCGGAATGCTTAAAGAATATTACAAGATGTCATAAACCATAGTTTTGTGATAACATGAAGATTTATAAAATGAAAAAAAATTCTTTAAAATTATGTTTTGATAAAAATTATTACTTTTACTTGCTTATATTTGAGTTGAACATTATAAAACCGGATTATTAAATACCGTAATGTATTTTATTTCTTTTTTTATACTGACCTTCTGTTTGTTTGTTATCGTTGTCGTCATCTTTTATTAGTCTTCTTTCCATAAATTACCTGAAATTATAGTTTTTTAAAGATAAATAAGAAATATATTCATAATAAAAGTTTCAGAGTAGTAAAACGTATTTCTGTGTTATTAATGTTTACCGATATGTCTACGTATGTTTTTCGGTGAGTCGAACCGTGCTTACAAACACAAATGATTCAGACACACACACATATGTAAACCCACACGTAGACAAGAAGCACACGCACTTAAGAACGAATATATCCATTAATATTAATTTTTTAACGATCAATATAAACGTTTTATAAAAGGAGAAATGCGTATACATCATTGTACATACCTCTTTGATTTTACCATGCAGATAGTTCATATTAGATTTTGCAGCGCGTCCATTTGCTGTTGAATTAAAAATGGCGTCCACGTAAAGCCAGGGCTTGAACATTCTGCATTGAATTATTGACACTGATCTGCAGTCATATCAAGTTTGTTATGAAAATTAGAGACACTTTTACTTGGTAACACCCAAAACCGGTGAAATGAGAACCCATCCTGAACTCCAGATCATTTTTGAGGGATCGTTTAAATTTGTGTGTGTGTGTGTGTGTGTGTGTGTGTGTGTGTGTGTGTGTTTGTGTGTGTGTGTTTGTGTGTGTATGTGTTTGTGTGTGTGACATAGTACGCTCATTTTCGCAATTTTGGTCCCATTTGATTGAAACTTAGAACAAAAACAGATAATGATAATATATTGGACAGTGTCATTACACAGGACATTTCGTTCAACAGCTTCCAAATTGCAATAATTTCCAATCTTTAAAAATTAATAACTTTTTTGTCTTAAATGATTTGGAAAATAATAGTTTACAATACTAATCATTGTTAAAAACTGCATAAATTATCAGTTAGAAATTTCAAAATAATTTGAAATTTAGAAGTTTTGTTTTGAAGGCGGACATGATTCATTTTCGTATTTTCAGGGTAATTTGAAAGAATAAAATAAAATACATACAGATTTTATTACTGTTTAGATGTAAGTCACAAAAAAGGTCCGGTAAAGAAAAAATACTTCTCGAATTTTACTTCAGTCGTGTCTGAGAGAAAGAGTCCTGCCAGTTTATAATTTAAAGTTTATTTAACTCGTCAAATGTTACCCTTATATTAAGATTAAAGTTGTCAAAAAATGGGGACTGAGACCTGGAATGATGAAGTTTATCTATACTGGGATCATTAGACCTATAGTGTGCTATGGTGCTGTGGTGTGGTGGACTAAGTTCGAGCAGAGGGGGGCCAGAGAGTCTCTGACTAAGTTGCAAAGGTTGGCCTGCCTGTGTATCACTGGCTGTATGGACAATGCGCCAACGGCAGCGATGGAGATCATGCTTGGATTTTCCCCTATTGACCTTTTTGTTATGGGAGAGGGACATAAAGCAGCTTACAGACTGCAGGGTGGTGGTGGCTAGCGACCCTCTATTTATGGGCATGCTAGAATCACAGACAAGATCTTTGACCTAATCTTGATGATGGGGACTGATTAGATGGTTAAACGGCACATAGTATCTAGACCCTTTGATGTCAACTTGGCCTTTGAGGGGAGAGATTGTGTGTTGGAAAAACCTGGAGACATTGTATGGTATGTTAAAGACCGGGGTTAAAGAAAGTAATTACCCTGGGACAGCATACAACAGTATTTCAGGCTGAAGTGATGGCCATTAATTACTGTGTTCAGTAGAACTTGGATCGGGGCTTGAAGAAGGCACGTATTCATATTCATACCGATAGTCAGGCAGCAATAAAAGCACTTGCGGGTCCTATTATACAGTCCAACAATGGTCTTGGAGTGTTGGAAGAACCTTGACGTTCTGTACCGGTATAACCGGGTAACTCTTCACTAGGTTTCGGGGCATAGGGGAGTTGAGGGTAATGAGGTTTCAGACAGACTGGCTGGATTTGGATCTGCATCTGAGTTTATCGGATCTGAGCCGGCTTTAGGGATTTCTCTATCGTTGGTCTTGTCCGCTATTAATGGGTGGATTACATGTCAACGCTAGGTAAGATGGGACAACCTTCATGGGTACTCCCATAGTAAATGTCTCTTAAGCAAAGTTCCTTCTGGGGGAATCAAAGGGGCAGCAGATGTCCTGGGCAGAGCACAACTCAGGAGGATCATGGGGCTCATAACAGAGCAATGTGGTCTGAGGGTGCACATGAACAGGATAGGTGTATATCACGGAGAAACCATGTGTAGATTGTGCAGGAAGGAGGAGGAAACTGCAGGTCACATAATTTATAATTGTGAGACCCTTACTAATAGGAGGCTAAGGGTTTTTGGTTTCCAAGACCCTAGGGATCTTCAATAGAGTGAGCTAGTCAGTAGATTGTCGGAACTTATTAGGGGCACCAATCTGCTGAACTAGGTATTTTAAGAGGTAAGTTGCACAATAGGTCAGTCGATCGCAGTGCCTGGGATTAAACTATCCCTTCCTCTAGTAAATAATCTTACCCTTATATTTCTATACAGTTTAAAAATAGCGAGTTTTCCATTGCTTCTTAAATACATATAAGAAGAACGTTTTTAATCATTTGATGGAATTTATTTCTCAAAATTTTAAGTTGTATATTGAAATTCGGTTTGTGAGATATGAAACATTTTTTTCGTGACCAACATTTAGGTGTTTGTTTGATCTCCCAACCTGTCATTAATTTTACAAAAGGGCATATTTTGAACTAAAATTATCCCATTATAATGAAACATCTTATTTGTAGAAATTCTTACAATTATTTCTGTACTAGTTAGCGTTAACCAGTTTAAAGAGATGGGTAGTGAATAAAAACTGGTTGTTCAAACGTGTACACTTTTGTGAGCCTGAATGCTTAAAGAATATTACAAGATGTCATAAACCATAGACTTGTGATAACATGAAGATTTATAAAATGAAACAAAATTCTTTAAAATTATGTTTTGATAAAAATTAATACTTTTACTTGCTTATATTTGAGTTGAACATTATAAAACCGGATTATTAAATACCGTAATGTATTTTATTTCTTTTTTATACTGACCTTCTGTTTGTTTGTTATCGTTGTCGTCATCTTTTATTAGTCTTCTCTTTCCATAAATTACCTGAAATTATAGTTTTTTAAAAGATAAATAAGAAATATATTCATAATAAAAGTTTCAGAGTAGTAAAACGTATTTCTGTGTTATTAATGTTTACCGATATGTCTACGTATGTTTTTCGGTGAGTCGAACCGTGCTTACAAACACAAATGATTCAGACACACACACACATATGTAAACCCACACGTAGACAAGAAGCACACGCACTTAAGAACGAATATATCCATTAATATTAATTGTTTAACGATCAATATAAACGTTTTATAAAAGGAGAAATGCGTATACATCATTGTACATACCTCTTTGATTTTACCATGCAGATAGTTCATATTAGATTTTGCAGCGCGTCCATTTGCTGTTGAATTAAAAATGGCGTCCACGTAAAGCCAGGGCTTGAACATTCTGCATTGAATTATTGACACTGATCTGCAGTCATATCAAGTTTGTTATGAAAATTAGAGACACTTTTATTTTTTAGGATTTATTAACGAAAATTAGTGATTAGTGAAAAATCAGGTTTTTTAAAGTAATTTTAACGAAGTTTCAAAATTTTTAATGAAGACTAATGCTAATCACGATGTAAAATCAAATTTCTAAGAAGGCAAAAGTAAAATTTTATTATTTTTTATGAATTTTATCTAAAACCGATTTGAAATGAATGAATAGATGTTACTGAATGTATCGTAGAGTAATATCAAAAATACCTGTTTAGAATATTCGCTTAAAGTGTCGTTAGTTTTTTTTTCAGACAACTTCAAGCACTTAAATCTTAGCGGCATTGATGTATTGTTATACATATTAGATTATTTCACAACTGAATTTATAGGAGCAAAATCTGTTTCGAAATACAAAAATCTACCAAAACATAACCAAGGTTTACTTTCAAAGCATTGAAATAATTTACGTCTTAGAAATTCGCATTAAATAAAATCTGTATTTATTTTATACAAACTTCAACCTCCATTTTGTATCGGAAACTAAATAAAAATAGATTTATTTGCCATCAGTCTACCTTTTAAATGGGATATCACTAGATTTCTAATGAAAAGCTCTGATCTTGTTAACTCGAAAGGGATTTTGCAACGTCATGACCAAATTCCAAGAAAAAGTATATTTTTATTTTTAATAACTACGCAGTTTTTAAACAAACTGTAGGCTATTGTAGTGATAATGTGGAATAATATGAGAATAATTGTCAGCAAAACTCACTCGTTAACGGCGTCTGCAAATCTGTGCTGCTTTCCTTTGCTGATCACTAGGGAATCTGACTTTGTGGTCATTATCGTTTCTGAAAGCAAAAAACGAGACTGATTTTTTTAAAAATTTATTGCTTACTTACAAATTATTCTTGATACAACTTATTTTTCTACATAGTCTCCCGCACGAGTAACACATTTTTCCCACCGGATTGGAAGTTTTTTAATTCCATCTTCGTAAAAAGTTCTCGGGCGTTCATTGAGCCATTGGAGCACGAAGGTCTCCACCGCAGAATCGTCTTCGAAACGCTGGCCTCCAAGCGCCTCTTTGAGTGGCCCAAACAGGTGATAGTCACAGGGTGATAAGTCTGGACTGTATGGGGGATGTTCCATTGGTTCCCAGCCAATTTGATCGAGTTTAAGCCTCGTAGCTTTCGCCGAATGTGGTCGGGCATTATCGTGAAGAAGAATGACGTTTCTCGCCGGTTTAGATTTTCTTTTCCTACGAAAAGACTGTTTTGCGGCCTCTAAAACATCGCAATAATATTGTGCATTTATTGTGCGTCGTTGATGGAGGAAATCGACGTGAAAGGCGCCTTGATTGTCGAAAAATACAGTGGCCATTACCTTCCCGGCCGACGATCGTGATTTGGCCTTCAGGTTTTCTACTGCTTCCCGTCCTTCGGCGAATTCCTTGTGCCAAGCAAAAACGCGAGCTCTTGACAGGGTTCTGTCCCCGTATTGAGCCGTCAATCTACGAAAGATTTCAGTCGGATTGACCCCCTCCTTGGCCAAAAACTTAATAATAATTCTCTGCTCCACGGAAACGTGCACTTCACTCTCACTCATTGTATAGTTTAATACTGAAGGGTCCGAACGGAAATGTTGCCCGTCTACGCCCGTCCCAAACCTCCCAGGCTACCTGAAACCCCACCCTTTAGAGTTCAATGTCCAACGGAAAAGTTTTTAGAAAGTCAGTCTCGTTTATATTTGATCAACCCTCGTATCTTCATGCATTACGGACTGAATAAAATATTATATGAAATTCAAGTTCAAGATTTTAATCACATATGTTTCAAACTGGGCAAAAATCAATTTATGTATTAACTAATACTTGTTATTTAAGCAGCGAAATTTGTTCATCCGTTTCATAATAAATTTTTAAAAACCAAGTGGAATTAAGAAATTAAATTTAACGCAGTGAAGCTTTGTTTTCGTATTACCAGTACAATTTGACAGTAAAATGCTGCAGATTTTTGCAGCAGTACATTTGCAGATTTTAATGCTGATAGTAAAGTCATCCGAGTTTCAAAAAAAGATAAATAAAAATACCTTTGGAAATTCGCTTCCATCACGACAGCGACGCAATTGTATTTCGCGATTATTTCTGTATACAGTGGTGGAAACTATTGTACATAGATAAATCAATTTCGATAATATTTGCTATGTAGACTAATTTTCTCCATTTCAGAGAATTAATTGCTTATATTTTTTTAAATAGTCAGTTTGCCAGATAAGATCACTTACAAAACATACCAATTAAAACCAATAATGAACCGTAAAATGTTATATTTGAAGTTAGTTATAAATTTCAATGTTGACTGATGATTTGCTACTTCAAATAACTAATTGCTTGTGCAAAGTTTGTGGAATATATTCACATGATATATTTTGTGTCAAATGTCAAATTTAGTATTATGTAAATCCATACATTTTCCGGTACATTTTGTTGGAAATTTTCAATGTAAATGAGTTATATGGAGCGGCCATCATGATCATTTTAAGCGCAGTTTTGTCATTTTCATATTTATGTCATCAGGAATCTGTCAAAATCCTCTAGGTCAAATTTTTAGAAGTCGTTATATATATTCAATATTCAATGAATATTTATATAGAAGATTTTTTCAAATATGTTACAACAATGGATTTTGATGATTGCTTTGACAAGTTCGTTATCTATTAAAATCCGCATAATAGTTTCAAAAAGAGCTAGCACTTCAAATATAAACAATTCATAACTTTTTGAAGTGAATACTTCTTATGGCGGAGTATGGATGTATGTTTTGCACGGGAAAAAATTCAGTTTGCCGTCACGCATCATGCTCTTACATTTACGGCATCTACTTATGTACTACTTCTTATGGCAGGGTATGGGTGTATGTTTTGCACGGGAAAAAATTCAGTTTGCCGTCCCGCATCACGCTCTTATATATATTTTTGTTTTAAAATGTATTTTCCAAGTGAAAACTTGTATGTTCGCGCCATTATATTACTTACCCAGTCCAGCTTAATTATTTAGTTTTGTATCAAGTGTTAACTGTGTAACAGTGACTTTTTATATGTTTATTATATATTGGTAGGTGTGAATAGTAAGTATTGAAATTATTTTAAACGCCATTATACTACTTACCAAGTCCAACTTTATTTAGTATTTAGTTTTATGACAAGTGTTAACTGTGTAACAGTGAGGTTTTTTACGTTATTATATATTGGTAATTGTGAATAATAAATATTTAAATGCCATTATACTACTTACCCAGTGCAACTGAATTATTTAGTATTCAGTTTGTGATATGTGTTAACTGTAGGCTACAACAGTGACGTTTGAATAATATTTTATACTTCTTAATTTAATATTTTAAATTTGAAAGTTTATTGTGTGTTTTTGTTTGTTATTCAATCACACATTAACTACTGGACCGATTGAGATTAAATTTAAAATGAACATGGTTTAGGTACCAGAGATGGACATAGATGTGTTTCCGTTTTAAAAATCTAAATCGCTGTTATTATTTTTTATAAAATTGTTTATAAGCTTACATTTAAAATGATTTTAATTTTATCTTCATTTTTTAAATATTACTCTACCATTTCAATCAGTGTTAAAATATACATACAATAGTGTTATAAGTTTTCAAATAAAATTAAATTAACTAAAATTAAAAGAATTTATACGTATTAACGCAACTATACATTGATTATGATGTAAAAAGTACGTTATTGCGATTTGTTAAAAGTTGATACAAAATTCTATTCTGGCTATTGTTTAAGAATGCTCTTTTTTGAGAAAAATTCGTCTATTTCGAAATTGTAACGATTTAAAATCTTCGAAAAAATCGTGATGTTTTACGTTATTTTTTCATATCATTTTACTATCGTAAACTAAGTTAAAATCAACATTAATTACTCTTTAAAATTTTAAAATTCAATTTAAAAGTTAAAACGCTAACATGTAAGAGTGTCAATATTATTTTCAAAATTAGAATCAGATTTGTTTCAAAAGTTTAACCTGAACAATAATGTAGTTAACATTTCGCTTCTATTAGCGAGAATGTCGTGAACTGGGATTTTATTTTAACCTTATTTGTATAGTCCTAATAAATTCTCTATATCTTTTTTTTAA
Organism: Callitettix versicolor; assembly: GCA_022606455.1. Classification (NCBI taxonomy): domain Eukaryota; kingdom Metazoa; phylum Arthropoda; class Insecta; order Hemiptera; family Cercopidae; genus Callitettix; species Callitettix versicolor. Next base: position 27,606,279 of record CM040191.1, read on the forward strand.
TTCTATAACTCACCCCACAGGATATCATAAACAAGGTTATGCAAAAATGGACTGATATTAAGTGACGTTTTATTCACTTCTTTCTCTAACAGGTCGGTCAATAAACGTATTTTAGCGTTGAATACATCGATGTAACTCTCGTACACAGGATAAGAGAAGGTAGGTCTTAATGCTTTGCGGTGTTTCTTCCATTTTTCGCCTGAAAAAAGTACAAAACTTAACCTAATAAACATATAAAACATTCAACATTATTTTATTACAAAGTACACAGTGAATAAAGATTAATAACTCTAAAATTGATTAAGTGAAACAAAAGATTAAATACATTAACTATAATTTAATTTACGTACAGAAAAAAAATCCACGCCCCTCCTGTCGGCCATTTTGCGTTTTTTTTGAGTAGTTTTTCTTAACTTTAAAATTAAATAAACTTTCACGTATATGAGATTTTGTATAATACTATTTATAGGCTAAATCAAGAATGAAACAAAATAACAGGTTTTTAAAATTTTTAAAGTTAGGTTTAATAAAAAAATGTTAGTTTTTGAGAAAAGTTACAAGACAAAATGTTTTCTAAGCTTAACGCCAAATAAAACGTTTTTAAATTTAGTATTCACTACACTGAAAAAAACATTAAACTTTACCCTATTTTCAGGTACTGTAGATAATTACCAACAATTTATGCTTTTAGGTTAATCGTCATTCTAAAATTAAAAATTATCTCTTTAGAAGAATTTCAATTTTTTTAAACAAACAATCGTGAAATTCAACATTTAATATAATAGCTTAGGTTTTTTGCGTAATCTTAAAGTTTATAATTGAAAACACTTAGCCAAATTTCAACTAAATACCTTAATAATTATCCAATATGACCGACATTGGGTAAAGAAGTGATTTTTGTTGTTGTTGCAATCAGTCTTTTTCCATTTAATTACTAATTACTAAAAAAATATTTACATAAAATTTAAGAACATTAAAAACATTCAAACATGTAGGCTATATTTATGAATATAGAACAATATTTTGTATATTTTCTTGCACGTAATCAGTGAAAATTTGCAGCAACAAATTTTCTACATCGGTCTAGAAGTCAAGGTCAAGGTCTAGAAGTCAAGGTCAAGGTCTAGAAGTCAAGGTCAAGGTATAGAAGTCAGGTGGCTGCCCGTTCTCACGAGTGACAGATGTTTTAAAAAATAATTGCTCTTGATTATAACATAACTCTAATGCCGTAAATTGTATTTAATTATGTTAAATAATAGTTTAATTAGAAGAATTTAAAATGTTATATTCCTTGACTTTTTCTCACTTAATAATAAATATTTTGAGTAGAAGTTAGAATAAATAACTGGACAGTATGAGTTTACCGATAGGCATTGTATAGAAATGAAACCTTGATAAAGGCGATAAGTTAACTACTGAACGTAAATAGTGTCTGTATTTCAAACCAAGGATGGTAAACAGGATGCCACAGTGCATCGGGAGCTCGTGCAGCTCTAATCTTTTTTACATCTTTGGCGTGAACATTTATTTTTTAATTAAGTAAACTGATGATCTTTCAGCGACAATAAAAATTTGTAAATAAGTGTTTAAAACAGTGCTGTTTTTCGCCCATCTTATACGCAATATCTAAAGGACAAATAATTATGTTTATCGTACATACATCGTAAATATACGCAAAAGCTAACATTACTTCACTGGTAAAGTTAATACTTTAAATTAGTAGGTAGTTATTTTACCATGCTTGTGCAAGAGTCTAAGAAGCATATACTTGTATACGGTATTAAAATGTACCTTTTCGTGCGTCACTAATTGAAACTAAAATTTCGTAACTGAAAAAAAAAACAATAAGTAGTTCCATAAATCAGAATCTTGTTAGCAATTTAGTGCTCATCAACTGTAAAAAATACTTATTCCAAAATATTAACATAAGTAAAATTGATAATATTGTATTTACAATTAGCGATGAACATTACAAAACATGATTAATGATTCTCTCTGTCCAGCTTAAGTCACTTCCAATGTTAATGCAGTGTTACATTTTTCTAAATACAATAATTTTAAAACTGTAAATTTAATTTTGTTACGTACAATAATATGTTTGATTTCGTATTTAGTAACAAAAATGTATTTAATAATGTAATTTTATAAGACTACGTATATTTATATTAAATATTATTACAATAACTTACGTTCATACAGAAATTTATTGAAAGTATAAGGTTAAATTTAATATTAAATCCAATGAAGGAAGGTCCAATAGTCTGCCGAGAGCATAAAAGCGCCAGTTCAAAACTGGTCTACTTTAGGCGAATTAAAAAAAAAATGATAACTGTAGCATTTGTTTCTTCTTTGAGTGTTGTGCTACCACGCAAGAGAGGTCCGATTGTATCAGAATATTTCGAGCAATATTTTATTGTATTATTGTTTATTATTTATTGTTCCTGCATTATTTATTATGGAGTGGTTTCAGTGCAAGTTGTCGTATATAATTTTATGTTTTAGGCCTAATATTTTTATTTATCCTTTACAAATATGTACGAAATATAAAATAACTTTTGTTATACTTCATTATAGAATATGTATTTTTATAATGTATTTATATAGGAATTTACATACCAGAAGATACAAGAATACCATCTCCAGTTCCTATTTTCATTAATTCGTAAGCACTCGGTTTTGTGAGTAGTCTGTTGTTAGACAGGATGACCTGGAAATAAACAAATTTCAAAATATAAATTCAAATTATAAAAGTAGAAACAGAATCAACACTGTTTTCTCATAGAAACTGACACTGCATCATATTGTACTTATGTTTATAACAAAATTATGTGGTGTTCTTGCTTATTGATTCCAATGAGGATTTTTCCACAATACAAAATATTGTATAAAGTTTAATATTCATGAAAATCGACCTTGAGATTTAGATAGGTATATCCATTTTCTGGTGAATAACATCCAAATAATCTGGTTTAGACTTTGACATGTCAGTGTACTAGTGCGCATCGGTGAAATTTCAACCAATGATAATTCGTTAAAATTTGGCAAACCCGTTTGACTAGCACATATTTCGGAAGTGTTTTAATTTCCAAGAAATTTTCGAAAAACAACTTGAAATATTTTTAGATTAAAAAATTTGGGCAATCAACATACCTCAATGTCTTTAACATTTTGAAGGCACACGTACAACTCCGGCCCTATCCAGTATTTTGACACTTCTTCGTATTTCATACAGCAATCGGTAACGCTCTGCAATATACCTGTAAAGAAATAAATTCCTGACATTGAAATAGTTTAAGCGGCCGTTAAAAACTACAGTCTTTAAAGAAGAAATAAAATATATTGACCTATATCCGTAACTTAATAAACGAATAACATTATACTATGAAAACTATATTAATCATATGAACTATATGAGTAGTTCCATATGATAATACCACGAAGTATTTAGGAATGACATTGGATGCGAAATTGAAATGGAATGAACTTGTTAAAATAAAAGGCCAAGAATTAAAATTGAAATTCATAAATATATATTGGCTTCTGGGAAGGAAATTCCAATTATCAATCCATAATAAACTGCTAATATATAAGTATGTCTTAAAGCCGGTGTGGACCTATGGCATACAGCTCGGACTGTACAAAGAAGACAAACATAAATAAGATACAAACCGTTCAAAATAAAGTGCTTCGATGTATTGTTGCAACACAAGCATCCGGGATACGCAGATTGCTGCATACAACCGGTTTAATCAGAATGCTGCGAAGAACAAAACCGCTTGATCTGATGAACTTTAGTCAGTAAGGGAATATAACCAATGGGTTATGTCTCAAAGTGTTGTATTATGAAATGTAAATAATTATATGTGTATTTTTCCTCAGTTGTAATAAAAATATTTAAAAAACTTTATGAATTATGAATCATATTAAATAAAATCCCGGAAAATTGACTAAAAAAAGAGATTATGAAAATTGTATTGTTTCTAAAATATTTTTTTGACAGATTGACATAAAACTTGCGCACGCGCTCACACACACACACACACACACACACTCACAAACTCACACAAACACATGCAAGAAAAATGAACCAAAACACTTATCGTTGACCACTCTCTTCTATGTAAAAACTTAACTTCCGTAAAACTTTTAACCATTTACCTCTCTCTCTCTCTCTCTCTCTCTCTCTCTCTCTCTCTCTCTCTCTCTCTCTCTCTCTATATATATATATATATATATATATATATATATATATATATATCGATAAACACTCTTATATATATATATATATATATATATATATATATATATATATATATATATATATATATATATATATATATAGATATAGATAGATAGATAGATAGATAGATAGATATCGATATAACCTCGACATACCATTAACTACATCCATTAACTAACTACAACTCGATCGAATGCTTTACCTTCAGCGTCGTTTCCAAATACGTAGGCCGAACCGATAAAAGGGTACCAAGTGGGTCCGGGTATTTTGCCGGCCAGTTCCGTGAAGCGGTCACTGTACCTGTAGAACTTGCGGTGTATCAGGACAACCAAAGTCAGCAACAGCAGGAAGAACAGGCACAACGTCACCAAGTTGTTGGAAAAGCCCAACTTTACTATACTGCTCAGCACTGCCATCTTTTTGAACCTGAAATATACGTAGATAAGTTTTTGTAATGGTTGGACTACATACTGTTTATTAGTAGCTCGTGCAGTAAGTTAGCAGACAATTTGCTTAAACTGTTACCTGTATGCATGTTTCAATCTAACTAATAGTTCAAAGAACAGTAAACCTTAATTAATGTACAAAGCCTTTCACGACAGCGCTCGTAACCTTTTTCCGTCAATTTAACCGGTAGTTATAATATTTACGAAAAGTGTCACTTGATCTGCTTTATTAGAAATTTCATGCTCATTCTTCTTAAAGGGTAAAAATTATTATAGGTTTTACTGTTCAGCCAAAATTACAGGAAATAAGCAACAACTACACTCCCAACGTTGAATCAGATCCCACCGTCTAGAAATGGAAGTGAATAGGAAATAATGTTACATACACGTTTTTTATGATTTAAGCAAGATATCTTCGTAGCAAATGTCAGAACAATCGGTTAATGCGTTCGGATGAAACTGCGTATATTTGACATAACAAATCAGAGGCTGCCATCATGAAAAGGAAGAAAATTGTAAAATCTTACACATACGTAGTATGGGCTTTGTACGAATTACCTCCGTACCAAATTTGAAAACAACCGGTCCATGCGTTTGGCCAAAACTGCGTAACAAACAAACACACAAACCAAACTAATTACGGACGAGTTTAAACAGAGACTTAGCTTTTATTGGTCAATTATTTTACTGACTTTTTCGAACATTTTCAAACTTTTTCGAAGAAGTCTTTTTCAAGTTTTCATTAGTGTTAACAGGCGTAACGTATAAGCCCAAACTCGTGTCCTATTTGTGCATCAGGTATTACTAAATAGTTAATTTTCTCTTAAACTTTCGGTTACTTTATTTCAAAATTGCTACTCTGATTTGATTGTATCTTATATTCATATTAGACTAAAATTTGAACATAATCTATTTGAGCAATTTTGACAGTTAAAGAAATTTCTTTAGCTTTTTATTATACCTGCGCCGGATGTTTTAAAGATTTAAAAAACACGCATACATTCTGTTTGAGTAGTTATGATGCATTTGAAAAATAGCTTGAGTGAAAAGTAGCACACATTCTATGTGTGATTTATGCACACCTTGCATTAGATTTATACAAGGTAAATAGAAATACCAATTTTTTATCAAATTCGGCTAATTTCCAGTAATACCTACATAGAACAGAAGGACACATTTCAAATTAAGAACAATTTTTTTTGAAAATTAACTTCTGGAGAGCATCCATAAGTCTGGCTAAAGCATAGACTTAGGACATAATATGAGCACCGATTGTACTATTAGGACCTGTACACTTTTAGGGCTTTTAAAAATAGTGTATGTGTGTGTGTGTGTGTGTGTGTGTGTGTGTGTGTGTGTGTGTGTGTGTGTGTGTGTGTGTGTGTGTGTGTGTGTGTGTGATAATTGCATCACAGTTATCGTTAATTTAAGAGTGGCCGCCATTTTGAAACGGATTAACGGATTTTGCTGATAAACTAACTTGTCTGATCTAATATAATCGTAGTTCTAATATAATGGTGACGTGACGAAAGCGAATTTTCAAAAGTATTTTTTTTTTACAAGTAGCATAACTTTTTTTAAATTTCAATTTCACCGTCATAATTAAAATCTATAAACAGTAGCATTTTAAACTTTTGAATTACGTTGAAAATGAACCCAGACCACCGTTAAATTTAATTTATTTATTTTAATGGATTTCGAAAATTGAGAATACTAATCTATGATGTTTTTAACGCATTTGACTGTAAAGAAATTAAAAAATAATAGTTTTTTGTTTTTAAATATTTGAAATTGTCTCCATTTTTAGATTGTTGAACGTATATTGTGAGTAACAAACTTATGAATCCTTTTACTATAATTCGATTTTTGTGCTAAGTTTGAATAAAATCTGACAACAATCGCGAACGCGAAGTGCCAGTATACACATATCATAAAACGTGAGAGTGTCAACTATACACATATTACATAAAATGTTATACTAACCCCGTGAAAATGTAAAGTATTCTAGAAGTCAGTATCGGAGCACATTATCTAAGTTCCAGATCTGGGTTTTATTTCGAATTAAATTTCACCAATAATTAACAAATGCGGAAAATGTGTAAGTCGCGAATTATAAAGTGTGTTTTATTCAAAATTTAATCAGTCTATCATTTATTAATAGTTATCATTAATCATTAAAAATCAATAATTAAAAACAAAATATTTTAATTTTTTTATTTTGATCAAAATCTTTAGGAATATTTTTGTAGTTATAAGCTTTTTTTTTTAATAGGTGAGTTCTGAATTTTGGAGAAACAAATTTCTTGTAAATGCGGAATTCTAGTTATAAACTCTTAACTAAATCGGTTTTTTCCAAGATGAGGGAATAACATATACACAGGAAACACAAACACACACAGACACACAATTTCGATATTTAGAAAGTAATACTAGTAAGCACTTACTGTTAATAGTTCCAAACGGCACTGGTCACAACACTAGAACTCTCACACAAGACGGAGGACCTATTTGTATTCTGGCCAACCTTGACACGCTTCGCCGATTTGTTTCTGGGCTGTTTTGCGTAGACAGGCGGTAAGTACAGTGATCTGTAGAGCCGTCTTTAAGGGAGAAGAGGGGGGGTTGCAAAAAATGAAGAAACCGGTTTCTTCTTTAAAAGTTAGAATGATTCCTAATGATACAAGAGAATTTGTGTGAAACGTAATTGATACTTCTTGTACGCTACACAGAGGATATGCATTATTTTTTATTTTGCATTTCCATTGTGCAATTTTCATAAGTAAATAAGTAAAATCCATCAAATCGGTTTAATTATAATGATAATATACTAATTACATTTATTAATTAGAAGTCGCATACATGAAATTTAATGGTATTAATACTTTTTAGCGAATTTTGATTGGAACTTGAGGTATTGGAGCGGCCATCATTATACGACCCAGACCCGGGATTTTGAAATGTGTACCAATCCTTTATAGATAATTTCTTGAGGGGGCGTTATAATGTTAGTACTCAAGTGTCTGCACGCATACTTCCACACTATTGGTTCGATTATACAAATTTAGCTCAAAAATTGATTTTATTAGTATGTTGGACAAGTTTTTTAACCAGTAATACCCCGCAGGGGGTGCAGACTAGCAGCATCTATTGAGAGGATTTAGACGTCCCTCGCGGTACCCGAGTCTAACAAACACTTGCACTTACAACACTACAAATACGACTTTAACACTTTACACACACACTTACATTTAGGGAGGTGATAAATAGCCTCAATGTGCTTTTCGCCATAAAATAACAACAACAAAATAACCAGTAATATTTTTACACACACGCGCGCGCGCGCGCGCGCGTAAGATTTTTAAATCTACATTCATACTTTCTGTCACACGTTTCTATGAATGAAATTGCCTAACTTGTCCGTGACACTCAATCAAAATGCATATATTATTATATAAGTTATTTATAATAAAAGCTTTTATTTTTAGGTTAGTTTTTTCTAGTCGACAAAAAACGAACGACGTACTATTTCAAACTACCTTTTAACCACTATGATTATAAGAAATTGATTAGGTTCAGTCTAGGTAACGTCAAACACCAAAACGAATATTTCTCGGCCTTGAATCGCAAAGTGCTCGGCTAATTCGGCGGCAAAGCTTGTAAAATAAAAGCGCTTATCCGATTATGTTTAGAAGCTTGACAAGCTCCTGCAGCAGGGATTGCGATGCCGACACGTTATACGTGATAAAAGGCATACCGGTCCGGTTTGATGAGGCAATAAGACGTCGGAGAAAAAATAATTTCATTAACCTAGAAAATTACAACCTAGCGATAAACTTGTCGTTAACGTCATTAAGTGGATGCATAAAATGTGCAATGACCGTTCTTCCCAAATACTTTGGCATACTATACTCACGAAATGCAGGAAAACGTAATGCGGTGGTGCTCTTTGTCGAAGGATTATCACAAACATTTTAACACTTTTTTATTGAATTTCCATTGGAAAATTAGCTACTGGAGCGGTCATCTTGGTACGACCCAGAATAGGGACCTTGAAATGACGCCAATCATGACATCATAACAAATTTCAACATCACAATATATATATATATATATATATATATATATATATATATATATATATATATATATTTTTGAGTGACCCACGAAAAGTGATGTTATCAGTTCAACATTACAAAATAGCAGCAGTTTCAATATGTTTCATAATCCTAATCAGCGTTAAAGCGAAGAAACGATGTTAACGGGAAGAATAAAGCTTACCGTAGTAACTGCAATTAAGTGTTTATTTGAGTTAAGTCTAGGTTTTAGTTAAGTTGTAATTATGTTGACAAATAATATTGTTTTCATTTAATGTAGAAGGTTATTTTTTTAAAACTACTTAATAGAAATCTTTAATTTTTTAAAAAATTTTCCTCTCTCTTAAAATGTTGTAAAATGTTTTTACAAATTTACACACTCACAGATCCTTATAAGTAATAAGTATCTTTTTAAATATTATGACGTAATTAGTCAGTTTTTTTCTCACCATCGTCAATATATATTATTATACTCAATTGTAGATCATAGTTGACAACATAGCCAGTAGGAATATAAGGTCCATACTGAATATAAGGTCCATATTTTGCATATAAGGAATATAAGGTCCATATTTTGCAGTTTCCATAAACTGTAGGATATTGCAAATAATTCCAAAATCAAGATGCTGGAGTGATTAAATTTATTTTCAGTATAACTTACTACTTGAGCAATATGCTATCTACATATATACATGCACCGTTATCTAAATATTAATAGCATTAGAAAGAAAACTTTTAGATTTAGTGGTAATATCATATGACGGCAAAATATTTCGACTCTCCTTAGCAGTGAACTTGGTGCCGTTAATTCTAAAAGACTTAACAGATAGTATGTGATAAATATAAGAAATATATTTGATTTGTAATGAGTTCTATAAGTAAACAGGTTAGTCGGAAATTGGCTGCACTCTGTACAAAGCATTTACTATGTTAAAGTCGTTTATTCTTTTCAAACATACCACACTGTCACTGTTTAGACAATAAGAAAAACTGCAATAAACCACTAGTCTGTATCTATAAAATCAAATTATACATGTTTATCCGGAGTAGAAATCTAAACTCCTGCGTAGATTGTCATGAAAGTTGCATAACTCTTTTTTGTCATTAAATCAAAATATTAATTGTTTCTTCTTCTTCTTCTACGTTTCACCCACTTTGGGGGACGATTGATCAATCAATGTTCAGTGTGTCGTGCTTTCCTGTCCGCCCAGTATTTCTTCATCCTTTCAGATCTTGCCGTCCTCTCTGCCTCAGAAATCCTATATGGTATTTTGGTCTTGACCCTGTCCTGGAACCTCTTCATTTTACCTTCGATTATACTCTTTGCGGATCTATCTGCAAGCATCTCTTCTGTAATTTGAAACTCTCGTAGGTCCCTCTCTATCTCCTTAAACCAGTTCAGTTTGGTTTTCTTATTGCGGAAAAAGTCGAAGATCCTTTTTGTTATCCTTTTCGGGTCCATTCGTAGGATGTGACCATAGAAGTCAATCCTCCTTTTCTTTATTGTATGGGACATCTTTTCGGTCCTCCTATACAGGGTCTCATTACTAATGTGCACAAGTTTATTATTATAGAATTTGGGACCTAGAATTTAATTATATTAATTGTTTCATTATATAATTAATTATTGCAATCCAGCTGTAGATATGAAGGCAGGTCCATAAAACCTTACAGTTCCCTCTGTCATCTGTCCGAATTAATATGTCATCGATCTATCAGTGGTATTAACAGATAAAATGAATCATATGTTTAATGTAATGAATCAAATGTTCGGTATTTAACTTGATTATTGCATCAAATTCGTTTTCTCTAACGATCAATTACGTGTGGTTATAAACAAGAGTAGGCTACTAGTTTTTTCAGTTTCTTTTACGTTAACAGAAGCTCATTACTTGTAAATGTTTATAGTTCTTGACCTAATTTTTAATAACTAATTACTAAATACTTCACATAGGTTAGTGGAGTATGTATTTCTTGCTCCATTTTACATAACATTAAAATTTTCTTATTGACATTAACAGTACATATTAAGAGGAATTACAATAACAAAGCTTAGCACGAATATTAAACTAATTATCAATAATAGTAATGTAATAATAACTAGCTGAATACTAATATTTTTCTTTGATATTCGTTTAATATGTGTATTGTTAATGTCAATGAAAATAATTGAGGTTATGTTAAATCGAATCATAGTCGAATGATTCACGAATACCATAGGCTACACTTATAGTCATTGACAAACTAATTTGTTTATAGTACTCGTATCAATGATTGCAAATACGTCACAATGCAAGACGTGAGCTGGCATTATCAAACGGTTGCATCTACTACTATTGCCACAAACTGGTTTTATAGTGAAATTGCATTTCACTCTCTGTTATAAGGTGTTCAATAAGTCATAGTGTGGGAAATATAAATCTGACAAATGTGACTAGAGATGTAGGAAAAGTTTTGGGCGCTGTATAAACAAAAAATTGTGAAAAATTCGTAGTCTTAATACACGAACGTTTAAATTAGAATTACAATAAATTATTAATTGCAACACACATCAATCCCGTAAATGGGAGTGGCTTAGAAATTACCTTACATTTTTGGATAATCTATTTCCAGTAACATAAAATTTATGTTTTAATTTTACAAGTTGTATTGATAATACACAAATTAGTCTGTATCGTCTTAAGATTCATTGCCGCAATTTCAGTGCAATTTGAAATTAAAATGCTATTCTATGCAGCTTTAACGATGTATGGTATCGGATATTCAAAAACGTGTAAGGGGAAGAGATCATAAGCTACTGAAATTTGGAATAGGTACGATTTTAAACTGTTGAACAGATTTTGCTGGATAACGAACAAGGTTCTACGTATTACCAAAATCGACTTTTGACCAAGTTTAAATCATATCCGGACTAAATAACACATGCGACGTACATTATACACTAGGATGGGCAATTCTGCTATTTTCAGAAAATATCATCAAAATGTTTGTTGAGGAAAAAACTGATTTTTAAAACAGTTGAAAAAAAACAGGTTTAGAAAACTGAAACTCGAAGTTGTATTAGCAGCTAAAAAATAAAGCACAAACGTTCAGTTTTCTAAGACTACTTTTTCATTCCCATTACCACCATGTCCTTATCTGTTTTTGGGTGTAAAGCATTTAGAAAAAAATAATCCTTATAAGTGTAGTAATAATTAAATTACATTCTCAAAACGTAATATATATGTATGCAATTTTATATTTACAAAATGCAATGAATTTCTAATAGAAGCATTTTTTTTTACTTAAAAATTAAATAGCCTTTGCATATTTACTGAAATACAAACAATTTAGAATATTTTTAGTTGATTAAAAAAATATTGATGATTGATAATAAATATAAAAAATACGTTTAAATAAAATTAGTTTAGAAAAAGTTCTAAAATAACCTAAAATTATTCAAGATATATACAAGAGTAGATATTGTGAATTTTAAAAAGTCCACACATCCAATAAATAATTAAAAACTATTCACTTAATTCTAAAAACATAAAAAAAGTAAATGAAAACTTTCAAAATTGTCCACTAAATATTTTTAAATTTCTATACACAAAGTAAGCTATGGAGAAAAACTAATATAAAACACAATTATGGTTGATTTTATAGTTTAAAAAATGTTTGAATAATAAATTTTACATTTAAAACTTTCAAACAACTCACAACAAAATAGAGATAAACGTTGACAGCAAGCAACAAGCAACAAAAAAAACTTTGAAATAAAGGGAAAAAGCATAAAAGCAGGTTGAAGAAAAGCAGCAGGAAAAAATTTTAGCGCTTGCAGCAACGTTCGAATAGAACGTGGGTGGTGGGGAAGTCCCAACATCTGTTCCTTGTTTAACCAATCACGATCCAGTTCAAATCAAACTGCTTGTTTCCGTTTGGAAAAGCCGTTTGTTTGTCGTATATATAAAAACAGTTTTTTTTAACAGTTTGGCGTTTTCTTACCACCTCTTTTATACACTGCGTGTGTGTAGTCTAGTGTTATAAATTCTGATCAGATTTTATTAAAAACGTGGCAAAAAAACAAATCGATTTGAGTGACGGCTTGGACAACAGCTTTAAAATGGTTGTCATTTAAAAACATGAGAACACTTTAATATTTTATTTTACAATATTTTAAAATATTTATACGTTATTAAAAAATACTAAAACAAACATGACTTAATTCAAGTTTATTTTTGTAATATCATTGAATTTTGATAGTATAAATTCTTATTAATGGAAACTTTAATGCTAACTGTAAGGCCGAGTAGCCACGAAATGCGGAGCGGACTATGCATTCAAAACTTAAACTATTGTTTTAATGTAAGTGCGATCATGAAAGCGTAGCGAAACTATGGTTCGTCGATTGACTCCCCTCAGCTCCGTTACGCTTTCAGTGCCCGCAGGAACAATAAAACACTAGGTTAGATTTTGAATGAGTACTGCGCCCCGCTCAGCTGTGGTAGCCTCCCGGCCTAATGGTGAAATAAGATTAGTTTTGAAGTAAGAAAAACTATTTTTTTAAAATTCGCTTCCATCACGTAAGCAAGAAGCCTGCCTGTCGCACTTATTTACTCTGGAAATGAACATAAGGCTTCCGATTCCTAATAACACGAAGCTAACAATATAAGATTTGTTGTAACAGAAACTAATCACGCCACGTAAAATAAATATAATTCTGTAAAAATATGAACAAATAAAAATTATACAGGAATTGAATACATCTAAAATGTTTCTGGAACTTGATATCATCTGCTAAAGCTGTTTTGAATTTTCTATAAGAACTGCCCCTGCGGATGAGACTAGACAGGCAGGTGTATTTCTTTATCTTAAAGTGTGTTTACGTGAGAGAAGGAAGAAATTTTTCACCGGGAATGAGAGCACTTGTTAATAAATAATACCAGAGTATAGTCAGTGAAGATTAATGCGCGGTACTCGGCTTATGAAAGTTTCAGGCTAAGGGAAACCCCACCTCGGGCTGAATAAGTTATGGCCGCGTATCCATTAACTGAATTGGGTTTTGAAAATTTTACGGTTCGTAAGCTGCGGAGGCAGCGTTCATTTTTAATTGCGCAATGTTGAATTTTGTAATCAGTAAGTTGTAAGTTGTAAGTATCGTAAGGTAACTGTTCTCACCAGAGCGTCTTAATTTTGTCGGTGTTAGGGAATCTGGCAGTCTTGTAATGTTCAGTGAAACATACCTTACAGAAAAAAACTTGTGATTAATACGAACCTCCGAAGTGTTTTATGGATTATAAAGAACGTCATCACATGCAAACATCGTCGATTATAACATTTTATTCATTTTTGTTTTCTTGACATTCTATTTTTCTTCCGTTAATGTATACGTATAAAACAAAAAGTATGCATGTTTTTTATAATATATATCTAAACTGCAAAGATCCCTATTTAATTGCATACATATCTGCACTTTAGATACTGAGTTGTGTGTTTTTACAATATCTGTCGACAATTAGACGTAATAATCGCTTAATTAGCTCATTAACGCAATAGCTAAAGTGGGTAAAACTTACAGTTCCCTTCATCCTACCTGATGTAATTGTTTTACCGATCATTTTGTAGTATTCAATTACATTGTTTGCTCGATTGAACATAACCTCAAAATACGGGATATATTTCAAAATACCGTGGCGAAGCAAGGTTGTTATAACGGAAATAGTTTTGTTTCTTATTCTTGTGTTATTCTATTAACATAAAAGAATTTTAATTAAAAAAGAGCTTTTACTGCTGTCATGATGATTTAGAGCAGCGGTTGCCGAATTTCACCAGTGGTCAGTGAAAATGTTTTAGTGATCCGCAGAAAAAAAAATGATTATTTATTATAATAAACAAGAACACATATCACACAAGAAGTGTGTAATGCATGAGTAAACTTTATTTTTTTAATTGAAATATAATTTCTTTACTTTTAATATGTGCATTTTGTATTAATAACACAAAAGTTTGTGATTAGGGACGTATTATTCTAAAAATACATTAGAGCCGCTTTCTTTCTAAACCTGTATAATTGTGGTACAAAGTTATACATATAGTGGTCCTTGACGCTATAAAGTTTCCAGACCGCTGATTTAGAGGACTTAAAAGGATATCTAAATAATTTTTAGAAAAGTAGTTAAAACTTTTATGAACGTTTTGTTTTTGTCGTAGCTTTAACAAGTTCTTTACCCAGAAAAATCTGTTTAACTGTTTTAAAGTGGTGTTCATTTAATTTGTATATCGTAACTTTTTTGTCTTGCACTTTTTTTTTTGAAAATGTAACTCCGCCATCGTATTCGGCGTTAAAAATGATGATTTAGCATTTAACATGATTTAGCACGATTTAGCAGAACTTTTACGTTCTGTTGAAAATAAATTTGACTTGGATTAATTTTCTTATTTTCACTGTAATTTTAGAATTAAATATCCTTACTTATGGCGGTTTGATTCAAACTTGGCTCGATTTTATTAGTAACTTAGACAAGATTATTTTATACCATTGTTTACGGTTTCATGATTACAGTGTTATCGATCGATTTGTGGTATTCAATTCTAAGACTTGAAAATTGATTGTAATAAAAATATTAGAATAAACTCTAAAAAAAAATCTTATGAGAAAATTTGCATTCAGCAATTATTATTTACTCATCTGACATATTTAGTACTGGATAGAATTATTACATTATTGAACATCCGGTACGCTGATGATTTTTGTTCGTTGTTTTTATCTACTCGTAGGGGAGCGTCTACTTTATCGTCCTGTTCGTTAGATTCGTAGATAATGTAAGTGCGCGCCATTTTGTCTCGTTCGCCTCGAAGAACATCTGTGCGCAGTGATGATTAGTGCGGCTTTGTTGAAGGCAAGTTTGTGCAAAAAGAAAAGAAAACAACAACGTTGATGGGACACTAACTTGTTTTAAAAAGAACAATCTTACAGAGCTTATGATGGACTTGAAGTTGCAAGAAATAAGAGCTGCTTTTTATTTTATATTTCTGACGCCTGTGGGAAGAAAGCAAGGATATCTTCTTCCGGCATTGGTTTTCAGAAATATATATCGCGAATTCTATTACTCCTTGAGGCATCTGTTTTTAATAGTTTCCTAAAATGATTCTTACTTTGAAGATTTGACCGAAGATATTTGTTACGATAAGTGTCGATAGGTTTTATCAACTTTTCTTCTGATCACTCTATGGATAACTAAAACACTAAGGTAAAAAAATAATAAAATAATAAAGTAAAAAAAAAGGCAGAAAACACTAACCACAAACGCATGAAATACAATGAACCTTTCTCGCTCCTATCCCAATGGTGCAAATACACAAAATGTTCTTTAGAAATGTGAAGGAAAAGGATCGTAATGCACAATCCATGCTCCATTCCAAACCTTAGAACCATTGAATATACACACACTGTGAGACGTTATTGAATGATAACCCTTATGGGGCGTACGTGAGTGCTCGCTGCTGGTGGCGAATACAGTTAAATAAATTACAGAAATGTCTATTTTCTGAAACGTCTTCCCCCTATCCTAGCACTTTGCAGCATTCGTAGTGGCAGATAGTCCAATTACATGGATTTTGGACTATAATATCGAACACGCTTTTATAATGGTTGCTGTACTTCTATTCTGTTTTTATTCAATGGCATCCCGCAAGGGTTGAAGACTAGCTGCACCTATTGAGAGAGTTTAAACGTTCCTCGCGGTACCCGACTCTAACACACACTTACACTTACAACACTACACTTACGACTTTAACACTTTACACTCATACATACCCTTAAGGAGGTGAAATAACCTCAATGTGCTTTTCGCCTTAAAATACAATATATATATATATATATATATATATATATATATATATATATATATATATATATGTGTGTGTGTGTGTGTGTGTGTGTGTGTATTATATAGTGTAATTAGTTAAGACAATGTACAATGTCAACGAACGAAATATAATCCTGCAGATGTTCATTTCCTGGAATAGCTATATCAGCTTTTTCTCATTGCATTGTAACAAAGCTTTTGTTAAGTTAGTTGAGTCTGATCCAGTGTGTGAACAACACTGTACAACAGGTTACCTTTAGGCATAAGAGTTATACCTATTTATTATAATTATTATAATAAACGGTTTTGTAAAATTCAAGTTTGAGTTTTTTAAAAACCAATTGTTCGGAACCAACGACATAACTGGCGCAGTCGGTAGGACACATCGGGAAAATTAGTGTTTATAATTTTCTTCAGTTTCAACTGATTAACCGAAGTGTCGAACAAAAGACCAACCGTTTAATTTAATAAGCGTATATTATTAAATTGAACACAACCCACCAGCAAAGTGAATATTTGCAACCGTAGAGTGAACAGCTACATCCGAAGTGAAGTGAAATTAATTGTGTAAAAGTTCAGTGCATCGCGCAATGAGCATAGAGTTTTTGGATTTTGTAAGTAATACAAAGAAGAATAACCTTTATGAATCTGTATACATTATTCTTAGTTATTTATAACATTTTAACTTTAAGTAATAATTAAATTAAATTTTTACAATGGCAACTCCTGTTTTAAAGAAGGAATATCTAGATATGATTCCGGAATATTCTGGAGAACCTACAATGTTAAGTAGATTCATATCAATTTGTGACAAAATAGTTGCTAAATTTTATGTAGCTAGTAATCCCCAAGACTTTCAAAATGAATATTTGATGTCAACGATTTTAGCTAAGTTAAAAGGACCTGCATTAGAATTAGTTGTACGAGTAAGTTCTAATAGCTATGCTTGGTTAGATGTAAGGAAAACACTTTTATCTTGTTATTCAGACGAAAGAGATTGCTTTACATTAAATCTCGAAATGGCAGAACTAAAACAAGAAGTCAATGAATTACCATTTAAATTATATGACAGAATCCAAAAATTGTTAAACCTGCAAATAGAGAAGTAGGTAACCATTTGGTACAATGCGAGTACGTTCAAAAACTAGCTTTACGAGTTGTATTAAGAGGGCTACAGGAACCATTAGGTTCTCTTATGAGAACGAAAAATCCCACAACTTTAGGTGAGGCACTTAACATGCTAACGAACGATTTTCAATTTAAAAATAATAAAATGTTTTCACAACCAAACAAGCATATAGGTGTCCCTAAAAGTCAAAATAATTTTGTACGCAGACAGACCAATGTTGAACAATCAAAGTTTAACCGAACTCCTAGACAAACATACCAACAACCTAATCGTTTTTATAAACCGCCCTTTGTTAACTACGGTCAACAACAGAGAAGTCCGTTTATGAACAATGGAAATCAAAAACCTATTGTATCACCCCAAAATAAAACATATACACCTATGAGTATTTCTAGTATAAAACCTACTCCTATGAGTATTTCTACTAGACAAACACATGGGCAAAATTCTAAACTTTTTCAAATGTCAGGACAAAACACTGAAACGAGCGATAACAGCGTTGAACAGACTATACCAGATCTAGATATGTTTGTAACAGACGAGAATTCGGAAGAACAATGTTTTGACTACAACCACACTGACGAAGACTGTGAAGATAACCACTTAACCTCACAATCCGAAGAGAATAATTTTTTAGAGATGATCAAATCAGGAACCGATTTTCGATAATGAATCTGAGGAGTGATAACAATCAGTTACCTTTTATATACGATCCGAATACTAACTTTAAAATATTAATCGATACAGGTAGTACACGATCTTTTATAAGAAAATCATTAGGCCTAGAATGTTTTAAAACAAGTATAATTAAAGAACCTTTGAAGTAACCACTGCACATGGCGTTTCAAGAGAAAACTTTAGTTGTAGACTACCTTTGTTATTTAAAAAGAAAATGAAATTTTACCTGTTTGACGTCCATAAACAATTTGATCTATTGCTAGGTTTGGATAACATTAAAGATTTGGGAATACATTTAGATTTTATAAATAATAAGCTAACCTTGAGGGGTAAGAAGATTCCTATTCATTATTTTAACACGGAAGAAGACGTATCACAAAAAAGAACAGACTATGTTAAACAACAAATTTCAAGTTACATAGGACAAGCTAGAACCAGTCAAATTATGAAAATTTCGGTAAATAATATAAATAACGGAGAAGGAGTGTTAACATATAAACAAATAAATGGGTTAGAAATTCCTCAATGTTTAGTAACAGTACGTAACGGCAAAGCTTTTTGTCCAATTACTAACAACACAACAAGAAATATTAAATTAACTATAAATGAAAGATTTAAATTAGAACCCCTAAGTAATTACAATATTTATGAACCAAAAATATTGGACAATAGAATTAATTTTAATATGACTGATTACAAAAGTCGAAAAAATATTTTTGATTTGTCAAAAATTAGAGTAGAACACATGAATTCGGAAGAAAAAATTGCCATTACTAAATTAGTACAAGAGTACGCAGATATTTTTCATGTTGACGGAAATAACTTGACCTTCACTAATCAAATAAAACATATAATTCGAACCACAGATGAAGTTCCCGTATATTCTAAAAACTACAGATATCCAGAAATTTATAAAAACGAAGTTAACAAACAAATTGATGATATGCTGAATCAGGGAATTATTCAACCTTCTCAATCCCCGTGGAACTCTCCAGTTTGGATTGTACCCAAAAAGCAGGACGCCTCCGGTAAACAAAAATTTCGACTAGTAATAGACTTCAGAGGCCTAAACTCAAAAACAATTGATGACCGATTTCCTTTACCAAATATAACAGATATTTTAGACAAATTAGGACGATCTCAATATTTCTCGACATTGGACTTAGCTTCAGGATTTCACCAAGTGGAAATGGACCCAGACAGTATAGAAAAAACAGCATTTTCTACAGAAACCGAACATTACGAATTCGTAAGAATTCCTTTTGTTCTAAAAAACAATCCTCCCACATTTCAGAGACTTATGAACAATGTTTTAAGGGGAATTCAAAATGAAACATGCTTAGTATATTTAGATGACGTCATAATTTATTTGACTATTCTCCAAGAACACATACAAAGACTTAGGGAAGTTTTTGACAGACTAAGAAAAGCAAATTTTAAAATTCAGTTATATAAAACCGAATTTCTTAGAAAAGAAGTAGCGTGTTTAGGTCACCTAGTAACAGCAGAAGGTATTAAACCAAATCCAGATAAAGTGAAAGCACACACACACACACACACACACACACACACACACACACACACACACACACACACACACACACACACACACACACACACACACACACACACACACGCACACGCATGCACACGCATGCATACACACACACACACACACACACACACACACACACACACACACACACACACACACACACACACACGCACACGCACACACATGCACACACACACACACACACACACACAACACACACACACACACACAAATACACATACATACACACATAACACACACACACACACACACACACACACACACACACACACACACACACACACACACACACACACACACACACACACACACACACACACACACACACACACACACACACACACACACACACACACACACACACACACACACACACATACACACACGCACACGCATGCACACGCATACACACACACACACACACACACACACACACACAAAAACACACGTACATAGACACATAACACACACACACACACACACACACACACACACACACACACACACACACACACACACACACACACACACACACACACACACACACACACACACACACACATACACACACGCACACGCATGCATACACACACACACACACAAATACACATATACATAGACACATAACACACACACACACACACACACTACCCATTTCCAAAAACCACCAAACAAATTAAGGGATTTTTAGTTTTATTGGGATACTATAGGAAATTTATTAAAAAATTTTATGGAATTACTAAACCTTTTACAAACTGTTTGAAAAAAGGTGCAACAATTAAAATAGATGATCCAAATTATATAAATTGTTTTGAAACTTTCAGGAATATATTATCTAATGAACCTTTGTTGCAATATCCAGATTTTGAAAAGGAATTTAATTTAACTACGAATGCTAGTAATTTTGCGATCGGAGCAGTGCTTAGCCAAAATAAAAACGGAGCTGATTTACCGATAGCCTATGCGAGTCGAACATTAAGTGATAGCGAAGTCAATTATTCTGCGATAGAAAAGGAATTACTTGCTATAGTATGGGCAACTAAATATTTTCGGCCCTATATCTACGGAAGAAAATTGAAAATTTATTCGGACCATAAACCTTTACAATGGCTTTTTTCAGTCAAGGAACCAAATTCTAAACTTCTTCGGTGGAGACTTAAATTAGAAGAATACGATTACCAAATAGTGTTTAAAAAGGGCAAGTTAAATCAAAACGCTGACGCACTTTCTAGAATACAACTAATCGTTAGCGATACCAGTCCAGTGAACTCAGGATCAATGGCCGATCAAGACATTCAGCAAACAGCAGCAGAAGATAACGCAGAAGATAACGACCAAACGTTACATTCATATTATGAAGGTAACACAGTGATTGAAATGCCAATTTTGGATGAACCCGTTAATTTTGGAAAAAAACAGATCATAATATCTCTGTAACCCCAAAAAAGTAAAAATACAAAAATTATTTAACAACAGTAAAACAAGATTCTTTGTAGAGATATCTAAAAATAATTTCGATAATGATGCCGTAAATTTTGTAAAACAATATAACAATATTTAATACCAAATACAAAATATAGTATATACTTTGAAAACGATATTTATGAAACATTTGCAACTTGCATAGCCAGACACTTTAAAAATTCGCAACTATAGTTAATTAAATGTACTACAAAATTAGTGGACATTACCGATGAAGAAGAGGTTCAGGAAATCATAAAAAAATTATCACGTAGGGAAAACTAACCATCATGGAATTCAGGAAACATACGAACAAATAAAAAGGAGATATTATTGGCCAAATATAAAAAATCATATTGAAAATTTTGTAAACATCTGTGACATTTGCTTAAAAACAAAGTACGAGAGGATACCCTTAAAGCTAGAAATGAATTTAACACCAACAGCTACGAGACCACTACAAATAATGCACGTGGACAGTATTACACTTGATAAGCTAAAGTTTCTAAGCATTGTTGATAGCTTCTCTAGATATGCGCAGATGTATTTTATTGCAGGTGCACAGGCTCTCGAAATAGTCAGCAAACTCTTAGATTTCTTTTCTCATCATGGCATACCAGAAGTTATAGTAGCAGATAACGGCGTGAAATTTAATAACAGGTTAGTAAAAGAAATGATGGATTTACACAAAATAAAAATTCGTTTCATAAGCACACAACATCCACCATCAAATGAGATGGGAGAAAGATTACATTCTACACTAATAAAACATATAAGATTATTAAACAACCAATCTGAATTTAAAAATGAAAGAATAAAAAATAAAGTAAAATATGCAATAATCGCCTACAACAACAGTATACATTCTGTAACGAAATTAACTCCGTTTGAAATTTTAAATGGACACATAAATTCCAATTCACTTTTAGATATTGACGTTGAGAGACAAGTTATGAATGATTACGTTACCACCCACAAAGAAAGGACACAAAAATTGTATGAGATTATTAGGGGAACAAACCAAAATACAAAAGAAAACATTTTAATTAAAAGGAATGTCAATAGAGAATTAGTACCCGAAATTCCATATGATGTTTATGTCAAAACTGTACAGAAACAAAATAAAACTAAAAACAAATATAATAAAGAAGAAGTCACTTCAGTAAACGCAGAATTAAAAACTGCCAAAATTAAAGGGAGACACCCTAACACCAAACAAAAAATCCATCTATCAAAAATTAAAAGACCAAGGAAAATCAGTAAAATTCCAAAATCTAATGATCCTTTTATAAATCCTGTTCCAGGTCCCTCCTCTTCCTCCAGGGAGTAATTAAAGACAAGCTAGAGATAATTTATTTAGAAAATAAAGTTAATATTAAGAAAACTAGGTATACTTCAACCAAGTATAATTTCCACAAAATAATTGTTCAATGAAATACAGAAAATTCATCAGTTCTATAATAATTAATTACCATTAGAGCCAAAAATAGAAAATATGTGGGCATTTGAAAGTGTAATAGACGTAAGTTGTAAAATTAGAGCTAAAGAAATAGTATATTTGCTGAAATTGCTTATTGTAAATGAAATAGACTATAATATTTATAAGTTGTTATTTGTACCAACCAAATATGAATCAGGATATATAACTGTAATTCCTAGAGTAAAATATATGTTAATGTCTAAATCTAAGTTAGGTAAGGTTAAACTCTTAAGTTTAAACAGTAAATGTAAGAACAAAATTCATTCAAAATCTCTATGCTCATTGGAACAAATAACTAATCATAATCTTGATTGTGAAACATCTATAATACAATCCGGCAAGACGGACAGCTGCAAATATACTGCATTGGAGATTCCTGAAAATTTAATATGGATTCCTGAAATGAACCAATATTTGGCAAATTTACCTCAAAAGGAAACCTTAAAATTTATGAGTCAAAAGGAAACTACAGCAACTACACTTCAAGGTATCTACTTAATCAGTCCCAACAATGATTCAATTTTTTAACAAAATAAACA
The DNA here is from genome assembly GCA_022606455.1 of Callitettix versicolor. Taxonomy (NCBI): domain Eukaryota; kingdom Metazoa; phylum Arthropoda; class Insecta; order Hemiptera; family Cercopidae; genus Callitettix; species Callitettix versicolor. Next base: position 27,629,769 of record CM040191.1, read on the forward strand.
ATTGTATCATTCATCAGAAACAAGAGGTGGTCATCCACGATTCCTAGATGCCTCTGGATTACATCTTGAAGTCAGTCAACGACCAGAATTCTCCATTAATCTAAAGAAATTGGACATAGAAAAAATTAATTTAGACACTATATCAAAAATTCAACAACATTCAGTTATTACAACAAAAATCAGCATCTGGACCATCATCATATTCGGAAGTCTTCTCCTGGGGATTATTTATATTGTGTTTAAACGATTTTCGGGAAAAGACCAACGTCAACCCAGCACTCGATCACGCCCGGAAGTTTTATTTAGGGATGGAGGAGTTATATAGTGTAATTTAAGTTAAGACAATGTACAATGTCAACGAAAATATATATAATCCTGCAGATGTTCATTTCTTAGAATGGCTATATCAGCTTTTTCTCATTGCATTGTAACAAAGCTTTTATTAAGTTAGTTGAGTCTGATCCAAGGTGTGAACAACACTGTACAACAGATTACCTCTAGGCATAAGAGTTATACCTATTTATTATAATTATTATAATAAACGGTTTTGTAAAATTCAAGTTTGAATTTTTTTTAAAACCAATTGATCGGAACCAACGACATAACTTATATATATATAATTATATAGACATTGGAGATTCCTGAAAATTTAATATGGATTCCTGAAATGAACCAATATTTGGCAATTTTACCTCAAAAGGAAACTACAGCAACTACACTTCGAGGGATCTACTTAATCAGTCCCAACAATGATTCAATTCTTTATCAAGATAAACAATTGTATCATTTAATTTAGACGCTATATCAAAAAATTCATCAACATTCAGTTATTACAACAAAAATCAGCATTTGGACCATCATCATATTCGGAAGTCTTCTCCTGGTGATTATTTATATTGTGTTTAAACGATTTTCGGGAAAAGGCCAACGTCAACCCAGCACTCGACCACCCCCGGAAGTTTTATTTAGGGATGGAGGAGTTATATAGACAATTATTGTAAACTTTGCTAGATTTAGTGTTAGACTTAGCTATATTTAATGCTGACAATTTAGCTTTTAACACAGTAAGCATTTTCATGTACCTAGAGAAGAAAGAGCAGAAGCTCAGTGTGAATCGAGGTTTCACTCAGTTCGCATCTCAATACATATGAGACGAACTTGAATAATTATTATAAGTTTTAAGTGGATATTAAAGTCTTATTTTAATTATTAAAACGTTGTTTTTTTAAAAAGCGACGTCCCCGAAATCATACCATAACTTATATATATATATTCAATGGCCGAGTAAATCTAGAAAATGTGCTGCGCATGCGTCGCGGTTCTCAAGTATATACGCGACTTAAAGCCAATATGAACACCTTATAACTGCATCATAATTGCTCTATCTCTTTTTTTATCTCTGAAACTCGCATTACAGTTGCAACTATTTTCCCATCTTTTCAATAAATCCCAATGACATTTGTTTTATCTCTTGACTCATGTTCGTTTCACTGGAAACTATCAAACTTGAAAGCACAGTAGGTTTTGGATGTACAACGAGAATTTCTGGCCAAACTATATTAGCATATTTAATGTAGTTATCTTTGGCACTTTTTGTTACGGTGGGCCAGGCGGGCGCCAAATTGTTCCTTTTAACAATTTAAATTTGGTTGAACTTACGTACAAACAAAAATAAAAAAAGACAATATTTAATACGCAATGGAGAAATTGTTAGATGTTAATCTAAACATATAATTTCACATCACAGCTATTCCTTCGGCAATACTTTTTTGATTGAGGACATGCTTATTGTAATTCTTTAAATGAATATTAAAAAAAAACGTCACCATCATTAATATTATATTTTAATAGCTAATTTTGAATATTTTTGTGTTTTAATAGAAAAAATGTTTAATAATTCCCCGCAGGGGTGCATACTAGTTGCACGTAATGAGAGTATTTAGATGTCCCTCGCAGTACCCGAGTCTAACCAACACTTACACACTGTACACTCACACTTATATTTAGGGAGGTAATAATAACCTCAATGTGCTTTTCGCATTAAAAAAAAAATAATAATTTATTGTATTGTATTGGCTTATACTATATAAGTTCTTTAGGAATAAACTTTTCAAATGTAATTAAAATGATCAAGGGATAGAATTTGTGTACTTAGAGGTCTCAAAGTGACTGTATATAGCAACCTCGAAGTGACTGTATGTTGATTCTTAACTGTTTCGAAGTGACCTATATTGGCGGTTAGTTGCCTCTAAATAACCGTATATTGGTGGTTAGCGGCCTGGAAGTAACCGCATATTGGCGGCTAGAGGCCTCAAAGTGACCGTATATTGGCGATTTTCGGCCTCGAAGTAACCATGTATTAGCTACTAACTGACTTGAAGTGACCGTATATTGGTAGTTCGCTGACACGAAGAGACCGTATATTGACGGTTCGATGCCTCGAAGTGACCTAAATTGGCGATTAACGGCCTCGAAGTGACCGTATATGGCTGTTAACTGCTTCGCCGTATATTAGCTGTTAACTGCCTCGAAGTGACAGTTATATCCGTATATTGGTTTTTCGCTGCCTCGAAGTGACCGTATATTGGCGGTTCGCTTCATAAAAGTGACCGTATATTAGCGATTAACCGCCTCGAAGTGACCTTATATTGGCTGTTAATCACCTCGAAGGGACTGTATATAGGTTGTTCGCTGCCTCGAAGTGACCGTATATTGGCAGTTCGCTTCATGACAGTGACCGTATATTGGCAATTAACCGCCTCGAAGTGAACGTATAGTGGCTGTTAACCGCCTCGAAGGGACCGTATATTGATTGTTCACTACAAGTGACCGTATATTGGCGGTTCGCTTCATGAAAGTGACCATATATTGGCGATTAACGGCCTAGAAGTGACTGTATATTGGCTGTTAACTGCCTCGAAGTGACCGTATGTTATCTGTTAACTACCTCGAAGTGATTGTGTATTGGCGGTTCGCTTCCTCGAAGTAACCGTATATTGGCGGTTCGATTCCTCGAAGTGTAAATATATTGGCGATCAACATCCTCTATGTGACCGTATATTGGTGGTTAGCGGTCGAAGGCTGCATGAGGCACAACCCTTCACATAACCATTGCAATTAAACACCTAAACTATTGTTAGAAAACTTGTCATATAATTAATTGGACGAAAAATATTGTATGAAACTTTGAAGAAATGGTCTAAAAATATTAGATTGATCATTATACGCATTGGATTTGCCGACAACTTACAGTAGCAGTTACAAGAACCTGTTTCCCTTAGTTAAATTTCCTATATAAATTTCTCCGTACATTTAACAATAACTCTAACAACAATTTCTCTATATCTACGGAGAAATTAACGAATAGAGAATCCCAAAGAATCGCGTGTAGCAAAAGGATACTAAAATTCGGAATGTCTTCGTTGCAAATTATAAACACGTGTTTGTACTAAAACCGATTATATCGCTATGTATTTCTTATCTGACGTTTGTTGTTTGTTTTACTGCGGCTGGACCTGTTTAACTACGTAATATATAGCGTAGTAGCGAAATCAAAAACCATTTTTAGTGTGTAAGAACAAGCTACACACCTTTACAAGTCTATAAAGACGGGAATGATGCAGAATGACCTCCAACTGAAACTTGGCAAAACAAAATTTTATTGTTTGAAATTATAACATCCCGGTTCGCAGTTATTTCACTTATGTAATATTGACGCCATGTTTTTTTATTACCTATGTACATGGTTGTTCTTTTAACATGGCCAATATTGTAACTACTTGTTCTATAACATGGTTTAAATAGAGGATCTACTTTACTTTCAAGTGCTCAGGGTAAACAGTACTGTATTTAAAATTATAAAATTTTATTGTTTTTATATTGAATTTTGAAATTTCTTTATGTGTGGGATTTTTTTAATTTGGTATATCCTTATCAATACCATTATGTAAGTAGTTGCTGACTCACTGACATATCAAAATACTTACCCTCAACGAAAAGTTTCTAGAGCAATTTGACACAATCTTCAACTTTACAGTAGAGGTGATAAAAACGTTTTCTTAATTCTTCGTTTTCTAACCTTAAAACTAAAATTTCAAATGAGGGAAAATTTTCAAATTTGGATCGAATTTAAGAAGAGTTAGTATGATGAAACATTTTTTATTATATATCTTAAGGGGTTAAAAATTTGTAAGTTATAAAACTCATTTTATAACTTACTTTTAGTAACATAATTTGTACTTTTTTTACATTTTTCCTAAATTAGTTTTACCTGTTTATTTTATTAACGAGAAAAACATTTTCTTGGAAAAACTATTCTTAATATATTAAGAGGGGTTAAATACGTTATGTTCAATGAAATTGTGTGAAATTAAAAATTGTGTTAAAATACATGTGTACGTAAATAAGAGGATTCTAAAGCTTTTAAAAATATTCATACATTAAAAACACCCATGTTTAGGGTAGAATTTTAAGAAAAATTTTTATTTGTCCAACCTTATTATTTGTCCAACCTTGTTATTTGTCCAACCTTGTTATTTGTCCAACTGTATTCTTTGTCTAACCTTATTATTTGTTCAACATTATTATTTGTCCAACCTTATTATTTGTCCAAACTTATTATTTGTCCAACCTTATTATTTGTCCAATCTTATTATTTGTCCAACATTAATGAAACGATATACATTAATTCTGTTTTTTATTGCCTTAATACCCAGTTTTTTATAAACTTACTCGTTTAGATGCACAATTTTTGAATATGTTTTCACCATCGTAATCACTGTTACTGCATTAATAGCATTTTCAATTATCACATGCATTGAATACATGAAAATTAATCTGATTCCGGCAGGAATCGCTTTGTATTTTTAATGTTATTTGAAATTATAAAATGTTAACTAATGCAAATTTTCTATTTGATATTTATAGTGAAATCATATTGTCACATACTTTCAAGATTAAGACGATTGTTGGAATTTCGCTACTATCACACATCAGCAAGACAGCTTCGAGCAAATGTTATTCGAGCAAACCCTTTTTTGAATCCTCTAACTCAATACTTTTGATTGCTATAAAATTCTGACTGAACTACAAATACATAAACTTTTATAACAATCGAATACATAAACATGATATATGTATACGTGTGAATATAAATAGACTGTTACTTTTGCTGAATCTTAAAACAAATTTTTGTGTACATTTTTAATATTGAAAATAGTAGTTCAAACCTTTTTAAGCAATCAGTTTTGGTTACATTTTAACGTGCTAGCAAAACTGAAATCAATGCCCTTCTGTAAAGTGAATGTTTAACTAACTATAAACTGAGTAGTAAACTAAAACTTGTCGGACTGTTAAGTGGTATTGACAATGCTCTAACGAGTGAAACCTTGGTTGGCAAGACTTCAAAAAAAAGTGTTACGGAAATATACGAAAGTGTTTGTATTTCATTGCTCTTATAAAGTATTCTTCAGACTTAGTTCGAACGTATTACTGATATATATATATATATATATATATATATATATATATATATATATATATATATATATATATATATATATATATATATATATATATATATATATATATATATATATATATATATATATATACAACAGAATATGACTTTAAAACTAACAATATTACTTTACTACATATTGTGTATTTTTTGTATAGATACTAGATACACTATTTACACTATTTTGGATTTTATAATCAACTTAAATTCTAACAAAGTCATATTTTATATAATATTTAACCTAATTGTTCAATATATCTACAGGGCCATTCAGATGTAAGTGTAATTCATAGAGTTCATATTTTAAGTGTCTCTCAACCAAATTTTTTAATTGTTTTTCTGGAGATGGTTCTACGCATCCCGCATGACAGGTCTGATCCAATTTAATACGGTTATGGCTCCTTTATACTCGCGGCCTCTATGACCAGTTTGGCGAGTCTTGAATTGTTTGTAAGTTAAAGAGAAGAATGGTTGTGAGCCATAATTAATTTTGTACCGAATTACAAGTAACAATAGGTTGAGCGTTACGTTGTATTTAATTTTAATATTTTGTGTACCAGTGATTTAGGCCAAAACACACGAGAATGTCAGTGAGTAGCTATGATGTTCAGGGTAACCAAAAAAAATCTACGTGGTTACTTTTCAAAACTTATAATTTTTACTTTGAAATTCAAACATTATTATTTCAAAGAGGAAGACAGAAAGATGTAAATTAACTACTTTTCTTTTAGTACAACAAGTAAAAAAAGGAATTGATTTTTATAGTTATAAATCAGTTCATTTTTATGCAAAAGGGAAAAAACAAAACTAAAATTTATACTCAATCTTATCCTACTGTAAAATAAAAGGATAAATTTTCGATTGTTGTTTATTTAAGAACAGAAAAAACTAAATATCTAACTTTTTGTGATTAAATAACAGAACACAGAAATTAAATAACAGAAAAGTATCATTTATCCATTTAGAAATTTATCCAGTTACGTCATTATAAATGATTAGTTACGTCATTACAAATAAAAGAGAACCCTTTACAAGAATAAATTTTTGGATAACAGTTTATTGAAGTAGGCAGCTTTAAACAAAGTAATTTAGTTGATTTTAACTAGTTGGTATTTAGCAATCTATTTTGTTCTTATTGTTAGGTTAACTAATATTTTATTATATTTATAAATCTAAATTACATAAATTTTAAATTTTAAATGGATTTATGAAATTAATATGTTTATTTGTACACACACACACACACACACACACACACACACAAGCAAACAAACGACTCGTCGTTAGTCGAAGTCTCTCTCTCTCTCTCTCTCTCTCTCTCTCTCTCTCTCTCTCTTCTCTCTCTCTCTCTCTCTCTCTCTCTCTCTCTCTCTCTCTTTTAGCCTTTTTTATATAATCTGCAAAAATGAAAATTTTGAAATTTAAGTAATAAATAAAATTATACGAAATAAAAAACAATTTTTGATTTATCAGCATTACGTGTTAACACGACTATTTTTATCTCGTGTTATTATACATTTTAGGTACTGAAATAAAACACTTTTAAACATTTCCTAAAGGTAGGCAGACTGCAACGCATATTGAAAGACCGTATAGTTTTATTTTCAAATGAAGGCGTATGAAATACAATAATATACTGTTTACATACTGTGTACAAACATTTATAATACCTAGATTTAAATATATATAAATTAAATTATAATTAAAATAAATTAATACATAAGTTTTAAAACTAAGTTAAAATTCTAAAAGTTCAATTAGTATATTTTATGCAAATTAGGTAGGATTTATCTTACGTATGCTGGACAAAATAAAAACTACAAACTTTATTAATACTCGTGTAATCTAAAACAGAATATTTTTCATTGGGAGAAGTAGAATAACTAAGTACGGCGACAAGGACAAATTTATTAATGTAGAAAATAGGTTAGTCTGATTACAAAATTAGACACTGATAAGTATTCACCATTTTAGATTCAGGCCTAAAATTTATTTTTATGAAACCAACACCACACTCACCGACAAACAGCTCTCCTGTATGTCAAGAACTATCGAACAAAGACAGTGACAATTTTGCTCAAATATTGTTTTTCTAAGCCAAGGAGTGTAATTGTGATGCAAATTATTTGTTTATTTTGCAAGTTGCTTTAATGAGTGTTTTTTACGTATTATTTGTTTTTCTTCCAAGGAGTTCAAGGTTTGCTTTTTTTGTTAAATACGAGGGCTATTCAGAAAGTAGATTACGTTTTTGGATAAAAAAAAACTAAGTACAGGAAAAAAATTTTATTATATACATTTGAAAGAGGAACTAAAATACTATTTTTCGACATAATCGCCAAACAAATTTAGACATTTGTCATATCGGTGAACTAGCTTTGAAATTCCCGTGTCGTAGAATTCCGCCGCCTGTGACGCCAGCCAGTCACGCCCGCGCGGAGATCTGCGTCGTCATCGAAGCGCTGTGTTGCAAGCCAAGTCTTCATCTTCGGGAATAAGTGAAAATCACTAGGTGCCAGGTCCGGACTGTAGGGTGGATGAGGGAAAATCTCCCACTTGAAGGCCGTCAAGACGTCTTTTGTTCGATTTGCCGTGTGAGGGCGGGCATTGTCGTGCAAAAACAACACTTTTGCACTCAGTTTTCCTCTCCGCTTGTTCTGGATAGCTCGTCTTAAAAAAGGTATTGCGAAACATTACGAAACTTAAGACGAGCTATCCAGAACAAGCGGAGAGGAAAACTGAGTGCAAAAGTGTTGTTTTTGCACGACAATGCCCGCCCTCACACGGCAAATCGAACGAAAGACGTCTTGACGGCCTTCAAGTGGGAGGTTTTCCCTCATCCACCCTACAGTCCGGACCTGGCACCTAGTGATGTCCACTTATTCCCGAAGATGAAGACTTGGCTTGCAACACAGCGCTTCGATGACGACGCAGATCTCCGCGCGGGCGTGACTGACTGGCTGGCGTCACAGGCGGAGGAATTCTACGACACGGGAATTTCGAAGCTAGTTCACCGATATGACAAATGTCTAAATTTGTTTGGCGATTATGTCGAAAAATAGTATTTTAGTTCCTCTTTCAAATGTATATAATAAATTTTTTTCCTGTACTTAGTTTTTTTTTTATCCAAAAACGTAATCTACTTTCTGAATAGCCCTCGTATATATACTTCCTTGGAACTTAAAAGGGTGTTTTTTGTTACATAATATTTGTTTATCTTCCATGTGGTACTTTTTTCCGTTATATATTACTTGTTAATATATTACTCGTTCATCGGTTGAAACATTTGGAACAATTTTACAAAATGGAAATAACAGTTTACACTTTATTACGTTATTTGTTGTGGTTGTAATATGGGTTAGCTACATTAAAATATTTTTTTAGTTGCTCATATATCAAACAACAACTTCTTAAACGGTTGTAGTATTAAGGGTTGAATATACTAGCACGACTTCATATATTTAGAATTTTTGAATTAAAACAAGTTGAGAAGGGTGGAGCGATAAGGGTCGGGGTATCTGTACACCGCAGAACCAGTAGTGCCCTGTACATTAAACTTAGCAGATACTGGGAAATACTTACGTATCTTCTGTTCCAACTCTATAAGCTATTTGAAAAATAAAACCCACTTACTGACTGACTAATAACTCCAGAAAAAAAATCATAGCGAATATAAATTGTTCACAAATGTTGCTTTCAGATCCTTAAGGCGCATTAGGAAAAGACTAAAAAACTAAAAAAGACTAAAAACCTTGTAAGAGGTAAACTAAAATGGTTGCTGTAGTAAAGCCATTTTTATTCTTTACTAATATCTACGAGTATATTATTTAGTATATATTTTATCGATTAGGAGCAAAAGTAATGCAAGTTTACTTGTTAAAAAACTTCATAGTTTCGTAAGAATTTTATCTTAATTTTTTTCAGAGAATATTATAGTTTAGACGATAAAAAAACGGGTTCTTCGATACTACTTTGTTCTGTTAGCAGGTTTAAGTCTGCTGTTTTTCTTTATCGGTCCCCATATTCACTGTACGAAATGATAAAAAGTTAAAACGATAAAAAATATGAACTGTTTAAACAGAGTTTACATTATATATGTGCACAATAGTGTGCAGATGATCCGTCAAGGTTATGAAAACAAACTGGTATATGCTGCCTGAGTAAGTGAAGCCAAGGCCAGGATTAAGCTTTAAGTATGCTTGTAAACAGTGCTTCTGGTATTTTTACATTGCCCTTAGTAAGCCTCTTTCGTAAATCCCCTTCTGCTTGTCTGCGATATTCTGAAAAATAAACATAAAAATTTAATTTCTCAAGATTCCTGTTTAGATCACTGCACGAGGTGCGCTTCACTATGTAGGCCTATAAAAAATGTTTTAATGGGATTTTGCATTGAAAATCGTCTTATATTTGATTCAAAATGAATTCTGGAAAGAAATAAAACATTAATATAATACTTTCGTGGAAACAGATTATGTGATTCTGCAAGTTGTAAATGTTCGGTACACTTTTACGTTGTAGTAATGTTTTTTTTTGCATACACTAAGAACTAACATTTAAAAGTAACTGTTAATAGCAAAACATTTAGTTATATAAAAAAACTAAATAACGTAATTCAAAATAATGTATTAAAAATAATGTAATTTTGTAACTTGAAGCTCGTAAATTTCAAGTATTTTTGTGTAGCTCGGGCGCACTGTAATTCTATATTGTACAGTGACACCAGCTTTGGGAGCAATAAGGATCTGATACAAAGCGTTTGGCTGCAACGGGTCCCTAGGGCTGTACACCGCGGTGGAACAGCAACGTTGAGTTTGGCCATAACGCGTCACCATCTGCTTTAATCTAGCGCGCACTGTAAAGTAACCGGTTTCGGATATTTGTATTTTAAATTTAAACAAGACGTCTTTAACAATTTCCATTTTAAAAATTATTTTTGGACAGTAAATTTTCATTGGAAAATGAGATATTTAAGCGGACATCATTGTAAGATCTAGAACTTGAATTGTGAGAGAAAGACCTTGAAATTTTCGACCAATATTCTATAAATAACCTTTTGAAGGGCATATATATGTGTGGCAATAAATGACTAGACTGGTGCTACAAAATGTTTCATTGGTCACCAATTACATTAAAAGTTTATCCCCTCTAATGTACTCATTTGCCGATCCCTACAATGCTGAAAGTCCGCCTCTATCACACTGAGTTTGCTGCAAACCTCAGTCGCTTTTGTTTTCGCAGCTTTCACACTGTGAAATCTTGTCCCCTTAAGCTCCGGTTTCACCTTAGGGCATACAAAAAGTCACAGACAGCCAGGTCGGTAAGTACTGTGGTGGTTCAACACGGTGATGCTCGTGTTGAACATAATTACTGTAGAACACCAGTAATTATGTGTATTACCAGTGTATGTTGTGAACATTCCGCAAAGAATGTCTTCACAGGCGGAATGGGCAGTCACACTGTCTTGGTGAAGCATCCAGGAATTGCTCTTCCACAAAGCAGGTCTTCATCTTCTCACTCTTTCAAGGACTGTCATAACATCGACGTAATGTTTATTGACCGTCTGCCTTTCGGCGTCCAAGTAAACATTGGCCATTCCACGCTTGTCAAAAAATAATAGTAATAATAATAAGTAGACAAGTAAATAAAATTTTAAAAAATATAAAAAAATTAATTTTGGCTTAGAACTTTGATTTGTTTATTTTCGCTTTTTTGCCGTGGTGATGTGGGGCTCTTACAACGCACCGACTGACGCTTTGTTTCGTGATAATAGGTTAAAAAAACAATTTATCACAAGTAATCACACTATATAACAATTATGAATCATTATCAATGTTGTTTAAAGGTCAGAAAAAATGTTCCTTCTCGATTCCTTTTGCACGCATTGTGTGTGTGTGTGTGTGTGTGTGTGTGTGTGTGTGTGTGTGTGTGTGTGTGTGTGTGTGTGTGTGTGTGTGTGTGTGTGTTTAGTGATCGGAATGTTACTTACGATTTTAAAAATAATTTAGACATGTTTGTTACACAGAAAAATTCGTTTAACCAATTCAAAATTACGGACATTCTAAGTAAGACAAAATTGTTACTTTTTTCAAGAAAACTAAGAATTTTTTAACGTGCCAAGTTTTAGGGCTGCATTTGATGATGGATTTTGCAGGACACTTGATGCGAGGAACATGTTTATATTCATATATAACAGTATATTTTGTTTGTCGCAAGTCTCATATTAAATTAATTATAATTAATAATTAGTGAGTTCCCATCGGGATCGAACCGGGGACCATGCGCGTGTGAGGCACACGCTATAACCACTACACTACGGAAACAACGAAGACGTTTCACCGATTTAAGTATATTAAATGAAACATTAATTTAATTTTGGTAGTTACATCAGTTGTTTTATATTAATGCGTAAATATCAGCTGATTTCATTGAACGGCTAATAGGCTACAATAATTTTCAGTTTATGTTGTTAAAAACTAGCTATATGTTGATTTGTCGTATTTTCGAAAAATACCGTAATCAGAATACAAAAAAGGAAGAAAAACACGATGCATGATATTTATTTTTGGTTCAATAACATGCATTTTTTTAAGTTTGGATTTTTAAGATTTGTTTTTTTTTTTTGTTATATTAGGGTGAAAAACACATTGAGGCTATTATGGTCTCTCTAAATGCAAGTGTTAGTGTAAAGTGTTAAAGTCGTATGTGTAGAGTTGTAATTGTAAGTGTGTGTTAGACTCGGATACCACGAGGGGCGTCTAAATTCCCTCAATAAGTGCAGCTAGCCGCAACCCCCTGCGGGGTTTAAGATTTGGAAAGTTGGATACTTTTAACGGCTAAACGCATTTTTATTGAGTAACATAATAAAAATTTGAATAATAAAAAAATTAAGCAACCTATAATAAAACTGATTTTTTCAAATTTATATCAAGTCATCCACAATTGCTTATGGTAAGTATTGGGAAATTAAAAACACATTAAAAAGTATTCTAGATTCATAATCCCTTTGTCTGGGTTCTTTAATAGCTAATGTTTTTTAAGAAATCGCTGGCAATAAAACCTTGGTAAAAGTCATAATTAATTGTTGCAGTTACATTTTCAGTGTATTGCACACATATTGCAGCGGTTCATTGTAAAATAAACATGCAAGCAGTAAGATACGAGTATAAACTCTGGAGTGGTAGCCTATAACTGCAGAACTAAGACGTGGCAGTGTTGGCGACATATTTACCCACATCTTACCTGCCTGTTTAAACTTGTCACTTCAAGTCCTGAATCCAAATGTACATCTTACCTTCCTTTTGCATTCACCTTCCGTCATACATATTTCAGCAACATTTGTACTGTAACTGACGTATGTAAAAGCGGTTCTGAATAAGATATAAGTACTTTTATATATGATAGTGCCGTCAAACGGATTTTAGTTATAAGAGGTTTTTTTACTGTGTACAGTAGAAGTCGTAGAAAATATATTTTTAGTTTTTAAACTTTCAGGTTATGAAATTTATCTGACATTGCAATACTGAATGGACAAAAAGACTAAAAAAAATTCCTTACATATTCAGAATATGTTAATATCCACAAAAAATGTATGAATTTTGCTATTCAACCGGTAGGATATGAACTCGTGATGGAGAGCATAATATTTGAACAAAATAGGACAATAGATATAAGATTAACCAACACATATTGACAGATATCGCGAAAAACCAGCAGGTCAAAGGCGATCGGGAAGACAACCTGAAAGATAAAAAGATGGAACTATTGCGCTAGGAGAATCAACCAAATTGGTAGTGTCAATTAACCGAAATTTATGGTTTCTAGATTTACTCAAAATTTTCTATGTTCCCAAAATACATGTTCTGCAAATTATAGTTTACATATTATAAGAGAATTTTACTACAAAATAAAACAATATATAGTTACTTTGTCGCCCAACAACGTTCGTTTTTTTCTTTTTTTTTATGACTGCCCGTTCACTTACCTTCTATTGTCGTCAGTGCAATCCTATTTAGTTCTTTTTTCAGTTACCTTACTTGTTTTGAGTATTCGCTGTAATCTTCACATCTTGGATATGCTGTTATAAAAACTTCGGTCTTTAATTTGAATCGATAATGTGTTAGCACCATGTAATTTTAATAACATAAAACCGTTTAACATTAAACTTGTTTATAACATATAAATAATGTATTAAAAATTTCTCAAAACTGATTCTTCGGGTCAGGATTGACACAAATTTCATAATGCTTGGTTAAGGTCTTCCCATGTGGTCTCATACTAGGTCATTACAATTGAAAAATTAGAAATTGGTAAATTGCTACGTGGTTAGTGTTTTATATTTGATCAAGAAGAGAAAACAAATAATACATCACAATTTTTGTGAAAAGTTTTTCAACCTTTGTTACCTAATTTCTAATAGAAAGTAAACTATTATAGCGGCAATCATGGTAAAACCCAGACTAGGGACCATGAAATTAGTATCGATTCTAACAACCAGATTACGTTTTGTTGGGTCATTAAATTATATATATATATATATATATATATATATATATATATATATATATATAATTATGTGTGTGTATGTGAATTATGTGAAGTATGTGTGTGTTTCAGTTAAATTAATGTAAAGTGAAATGAAAATTTAAAGTGCTAGTTTATGCAGATTTTCATGCATATTATGACAGTGGAAGGAGATTTTCAATAAGGGTAAGGTAGAGAAAAATACTTTCATGAATTCTCTTCTATCACGTCATCGAGACAACTGCATGCCGCGTCAACAGTGAAAAAAACAGTAGACTTTTCAAAATGCAAAACGAACAAAATGTATTTTTTTTTACCAAGTAAAGAATAATCAGTGAGCGAACTGAATTCGTTTGTTCATCACGAAACCAAGTATAAAGAGCAGTGAAACGTTGAGTATATTATTTACTGGGAAGCTTGCACATGTAAATAGTGGATTTAAAAATACGTGAAAGTGAAGAGGCGGATAGGAGTGTGGGGGATGCGGGAATATTTAGCATTAACAAGGAACAGCGGCTGTTAATGTGTTCATCTTTTATTCATAACAGAACGATATCGTTTGTTCATCACTTACGTGTTATCTATTCCGTATGTCTCTGTACAATCTCAAATATACTTTTAATAGAGCATTTTCATGGAAGAACGAGCTGTTGAGGTTCGTTTGAACTCAGACCCAGGATTTGAAATGTTGCCGATCCTAATCGCTAGATCACACACACACACACACACACACACACACACACACACACACACACACACACACACACACACACACACACACACAGAGACACACACACACACAGAGAGAGAGAGAGAGAGAGAGAGAGAGAGAGAGAGAGAGACACAGACACACACACACACACACACACACACACACACACACACACACACACACACACACACAGATAAACACACACAAACACACAAAATACACACACACACATATATGAGTTATAGGGTCAAAGGTCCCGGAATTGATCACTGAAAATTTATTAAAAATACATATAATATACCTTATTTTCCTTCTAGATACTCTCTTCCTGCATGTATAATCTTTTTACAACGTTCATACAATTGTATGAAAGAATGCTGAAAGCCTTTTGGGGAAATTTTGAAACTGCAAAATCTGTGATACACGCTTTACCTCATTTTCCATTATCTCTTGCGAATCAGCGAAACGATGTCTCTTCACTATCGTTTTTCAGTCAGGGAAACAGGTAAAAATCTATTAGTAAAATCGCTGCTTTTTTCGACCTTCAGACGAAAAGTCAGTTTGCTGAATTGAAATCAAAAACATCATCTAGAAAAGAAAAATTTCGCTTGGACAGGAGCCGGGGTAAAATGATACTTGAAATGTTTTCTTATTACCACGGCTTGACTCACTACAAATTTATTCCTGGAAGGAAAACAGTTAACAAAGAAGTGTACAAGGAGATACTGAAGAACTGTACAAGGTACAGTTAGATGGAAACGATCTGAAGAATGGGCAGGGATCGATTGGGTTTTATTGCATGACAATATCCCGTCACATCGATCGCTGATGATGGAACAATACCTTGCCAAGCACAACGCTACCACTCTGGAATACCCTCCCTATTCTCTCGACCCTACACCACTCGATTTTAACCTGTTTCCACGACTCAAATGACATCGTTTTGCTGATTCTTAAGAGGTGATGGAAAATGCAACGAAACTGCCAAACGAAATTTTCAAAAATGGCTTTCAGGAGTGTTTCCAACAATTGTACGGAAGGTGGAAGAAGTGTATACATGGAAGAGGAATGTATTTTGAAGGAAAATAAAGTAAATATTATAGGTACTTTCAATAAATTTTCGTTGAACAATTCAGGGAACGTTTTAACATTATCTCGTTATAAATATATTGCAAGCTAAAATTGTTCTATGAGTGAAAAAACGTTTTTATTGACTCTTGATAAATTTTTTATGTTTAAAATGAAAATTAATTTGATAACAAAATGATTTTATTGAATACTTACGTTAACAAATTTGAATTATTTGAACTGAAACTAACTTCTCTTTACTCCGCGTGTGGCAGCCAACTTCCTCTTGTCAGTGCTTGCTTCCGCTGTCACTCTCCACTCTTCTCAACGCAGTTAGTTCGTTATTGATATATTCCGCTCTACAGAATGATTTGACCATTTTTTATTGACCGAACAAAGCGAGATCCTCGTTTTATTTCAAAATTTTAGTATTTTTTTGTGATTATTTAACTGCCTGTTACGCAGTTTTAGCCAAACGCATTCACATATTTGTTTTGAAATTTGATTTGTTGTTGTTGTTATTTTAAGGCGAAAAGCACTTTGAGGCTATGTAAGTACCTCCCTCAATGTAAGTCTGAGTGTAAAGTGTTAATGTCGTAAGTGTAGTGTTGTAAGTGTAAAGTGTAAGTATTTATTAGACTCGAGTACCGCGAGATACGTCTAAATCCTCTTAATGGAGGATAACATTTGATACGAAGTTACCCTGTATAAATCCCCCTAAAAGAACGTATTTGTAAAATTTCCCCGTTTACGTCAGTTTCAGTATGGCGGCCTCTGATTTAACGAAGACGAATGTAACCAGTTTTGGACAAAGGGTTGACGGATATTTTTGAAAATTGGTAAGAATAAATGTTGTATAAAGCGCAAATGACATATTGTAAAATGTTTTCCTACTTACTTCCCTTTCAAGATGGCGCCCATTGATTTAACTACGACGAGTGTATGCGAAATTGTAAACAAACGCGTTCGCCGATTTTTTTGAACTTTGGTACGAATGTATCTAGTATAAAGACCGAAAGACGTATGTGTGAGATTTTTTCCCATACATTTTCGTATGAAAATTCCGAGGCTCTGGTTCAACATTAAGAGTGCAGTTGTTGGTTTTTTCCTATAGTACTAGTTGAACGGCACGAACTGTCATAATTTTGACCGCTTCATAAAATAATAAAGGTCATAAAATATTCAATAAAGTTGGTCTAGTAACATTTTTCGTAAATATTACAGTTACCGGTTAAATTGGCGGAGAAAGTAACATACACACACACACACACATATATATATATATATATATATATATATATATATATATATATATATATATACATATATATTATTATTATTATTATCTGCATAGACCCTGTTGGATCACGCAAAGCACTCCGACTCATGTCTTGTTCCTTCTAATCCTCCACACCTCCCTCATCCTGTCCCCATGGATCCTCTTCCGCTCCTCCGTCCATTTTACCCCCTCTCTTTTGGGATTTCATTCTCTGGGACCTTCCAACCGAGCATCTTTCTCCTGTATGCGCGCCTGTCTTCAACGTCTGTTGAGTCTATTCCTGCGTCATGTAGGTCTATTCTGACTTGTGCGATCCACGACGTTGTTGATTTGACACCTTGTATATACTTAAGGATTCTGTTGGCAAGTCTCGTTGTTGGGAGTCTACTGATGTGTCCATAGAACCGAAGCCTCCTTCTTCTGATATCTGCTGCCAGGTTCGATATCTTCTCTGTGGTCTTCCAGGAGTGCAACCTGTATCCATCTTCTGTTAATCTCGGGCCAAGGATCTTCCTCAAGATTTTGCGTTCTTCCTTCAAACGCATATATATATGATTTGTGTACACGCGCTTGCGTGTGTGTGTGTGCTAGCGTGAGGGCCCAGGAATGGTTTGTGGATGAGTGAGTGAGTGTATGTATATGCATACGTGCGTGCGTGCATGTGTGGTGTGTGTGTGTGTACCCGTGCTTCCCTACGGTCGATTGATTGACCTGTTTATCTTTAGAGTTCGTAAGAATTTACCGTTTGAAAAATAAATCAGGCATTTTAGCTCCCGCCATTTTATTTCAAATAGGCCAATAGGCGAATGAAACATTGTTTCTATTTCGTATTTAAAGTTTCAGACGTTTCAGTTTAGTGATTATGAATAACATGTTTGTAAGGTATTTGTCATTATAAGATGTCCGTATCTTTTTTTAACGTTATCATCATAGCTTTACATTTTGGTGATACCTTTACTTTTAAATGAAAGTATCATCGAAATTCCAAGTCTCCAGCTATAATGTATAAAGGTTTCTTTTATAGACATAGAATCATTCCAAAGGATTAGGCCTATGACTTTGTACTCACTTATGACCCAGGAGCGTGTATACAGATTTATAGCGCCAGCGATTAAAAATCCAAATCGACGCATTTTAAACTTTCGTGGTGTAATTTTGGACAAAATTCACCTTCAAACCTTGAGAAAAACCTGTGCATCCAATTTCAGCTCTCTACACCTTTTTAATTCGTAAATACAGAGAAATAATATAGAGTTCGTTTTTACCCCATATAAACTATTTAGATGTGGAAATTAGGGAAATATAATCTTTGTGCACCTCTAAAACTTAAGACAAGCCTGTTTGCGAAATGACAACACTCTGTGTCTTTTGGTTGTAGAGATACAGAGATGAAAATGTAAAGTTCCTTTTTACCCCATTTTAACCCTTTAGGGAAGAATTGTAAAAAGTCTCGTTTTTTTGGCGTCTTCAAATTAAAAGATACACCATTGTACTGATTATCAACTGTCTATGTTTTTTGGATCTTGGGTTAACAGAAATAAAATACAAACTTTCTTTTTACCTAATTTTATCCTTTTTTTGGGTAACATGTTTTAAAACCATATTTTTATCAAATATCTAGAAACAAAAACCAAAATACGTTCCAGATTTCAACTTTGTAAGCTGGGTTCAGTGGTGGAAGTGCTGAAGTATCGGTCAGTCTATTGCTCAAATGTGTTCGAGCCGCAGTTACTCTCCCATTGCTGTTCCCTTTCCCTCAAATAATCTACCTCGTTAAAAAAAATGTACGAGTAACATGGAAAACGAATTTAAAACATTTTGTATAACATATTCATTCGATTTTTTTACACTGCTTATACAAATTACTATTAATACTCCTTGTATTTTTTTTTAAACTAGATTTAATTTTTCACATTTGTTAAAGCTATTACCGTGACTCCTTTTTCCTACAGAATGCCAACTAAAAGCAAACAATTTCAACAGTGTTACCATACTGTTTTTATTTTGTTCACAGCTAACGTAATTACGGCTTACTGCATTGGGATTGGGTTTTCCCCGTGTAACCAATTACAAACAATATTGTTTGTGACGTCACTAGTGTAGTTTCGTTAAAGGCTTTAATTACACGCTCTCTAAACGGGGAACGGTGTGATATGAAATTAAAAACAAATATAATAAAGTCACAGGAATATCGATACGAATTATTCCATATTGTCGGCGTTGTAGTTTCTGTCGATTATAATTTCAATTTTTATGTAGAATAGGATGTTATAAAAATATACAAAAAATAAATAATTGTAATTTCGTTATTATTATTACTTTTTATTATTTTCAATTACATTTTAAGTTATTACTATTTCTTAAAATCCTTAATACTTTTTAAATATTTATTAAAAAAAAAACTGTTTTTATTTGAATCAGAACAGACAATATAAAAAAGATTAGCAAATAACAATAAATAATTATACTTATAGCTAGACGCGGACGTGATGGGTGCAAATTCCCAAAAATTACCAAAATCACATTAGTAACATTTTTTAATTTTTTAAAGTTTTGATTTCAGTAAAAAAATCACACTAAAAATATGCATAAATTAATATTTGAAATGTTAAAATTCAATTTAAAAAATAATTTTACCCGTGTTTTATTTTTAAAAAGTTTGTTTAATAATTGATAATTTTATAACGTTGATCACGATGGATAAAACTGATCATCAAAATATTTATGATAAACAAAGTAATTTTTTTTTATTTACAATGGCCGAAACTTTCGAATTATTGTGTTCATTTTCCTGGTTATTACAAACTGACATCAAAATGTATTTTTGCACCAAGTTTTAGACAAATCGGTAAAAAAAACTGCAGACGATACTTCTTGAAAGCCACAATTAGTGCTTATTTGCAAGGTCACAGAACTTATTATTACCAATGCTCGCTCCAGTAACTCATTTTCATTGGAAAAATCGCTAATAATCAACGATTACCAAGATATATTTTGTAAACTATTAGTTATTTTTATACTCTGATTTACTAATAATGATTACTATAATATTTTGTATAGTTTTGTCTTAAAATGTAAAAACGCGTCAAGATTCATAATTTGTTGACTTTTTGTTTGGAGTCCGGAGTGACACTGTAAATAGTAGCCTTGCTAAAAGTTTTTCTGAAGACATTCAGGTCCTAAAATATTTGATTGAGATTTTATTTTTCTCCCGTCACAAAAATAGTATTATTTTTTTACTTTTTGTCCTTGTAATGGATGTAGACTGTTTTTTAAAACATCTTCTTAGTACACGGAAGTAGTAAGTCCTTGGTGGTGTAGAGGTTAAAGTTTCGGTTGATAAGCGTCCCGGATTACTTCTGAATCTTGGCGTTTGTTCAGTAGGCCTGCTTTGACGAAAACTTGGGAAACTGTGATAAATATCAGGCTTGGTTGCGAGAGATAAATAAGACAAGGAATAAGATTTTGCTAATCATGTGCTCCTCACAAAACAGCCACTGCAGGACAATATTCAATATTTTCTCTTGTAACATATTTATACTAATGATATCTTCCCAATATGCAAATATCTATTGATTAATATTATGACAAACAGAATGAACAGTTTATCGGGGAAAGCTCTTTATCGAATCAAAATAAAGATTTTAAAAAATCACAGTTATATTCTGGAAATCACAGGTAACGAGTGCTACAAAAAAAAGCTTTTTAATCACCAAAACTGGTAAAATGTTAATGTTCAACAGCAAAAAGACTTCAAAAAACTGTTTCTTTAAGATACCCCTTTCAAAAAAAAAAAATTGTGTATACGAGATGTTCAGGACAAAGCAGTTAAGGTAACTGCGTTTATTAAATTATTATTTTTGTTGGATTTTAACAACGAATTAAAATCAAGGAACTGTAATAAACAATCGGATAGTAAGAGTAACCCCCATATTGAAATTGTTTCGTGAAAATAAATGGTCACCAATTTTTTATTAACTTTCTATATACTAAGAAAAAATGGCAAGTCACTTGTGACATGATCAAATTTAATAAAAATTTAGCGATCGTGAAAAACATAAATTTTGAGATTTATTTGGATCTATCCATTCTCAGGTCACCAGTGTTGAAAAGTTTTTTCTCTGTGGTCTGTTGTATGTATGGGCGGAGATTGCTGAAGACACGTATTTTGCTTATATAAGTTTAGTTTGTCCTTTTATTTTTTTTACATTTTCAACAAACCTTTTTAACGCCTCTTTTGTGTTTTATATAACTTTTAAAAATAACAAGGTCTTCAAACGCTTTTGTTAATGTTTCGCTAAAATATATACTATTATGCACCAAAAGCAAAGGAATAAAACAGATTCGTAAACAATAAATAAAATAAGAAAGCGGTTTATTTTCTCGAAATCAGTGTTTTAGATTTTGCTCAAATTTTGGACGTACAGGAACAAACCACGATTTGGTTTGTTTGAAAACAATCTCTTTCAATAAAATTTTATTCTCATTTTTTAGAAATTTGGTGGATTCCAGAATCTTTTCTTTAGGTTTTGACAGGTTTTTTTTGTCAAAACAAGAAAATATGAAAATGAGTGTGAACATTATTATTGTTACAATTATTATTCGGATATTTGCCATACTTGTGTGTCCGAATAATGATTAATAATAACAAAATGGTAACTTATTTATTTTTTGTTTTACATAAATGTAAACACTGTGCAAAATTTGTGTGGAGTTTATGTGGAAAATTTTTAATATATCAAAAAATAACTTTATATATTTCTATTCTCGTCATGTTCAAAGTTTTAAATTTAGCTAAATATTTAGAGATATTTTTTTTATTTATTGACATTTTTTATTTTATGAGTTACACGTTATAAACACCGTAATTCACATCTAGTCTTACAGATAAGCAAAGAACAATGTTTGAGTTTAACAAAACAAACCTCTCTGTATTGAAGTCTGCTCAAAGATACCAGAAAGCGGATTACAGGTTCACGTTCGTTATTCAAAGATTTAATTTCAACGTAAATAAAGGAAGAGTATTAGTATAGTTAGGTTTCTTACTCCTAATGAATTCAAAACTTCAGAAAACCAGTCGACGAATACAGAATATGGTTATTCTTTACTTGGAATCAATGTAAATATATTTTCTTAACATTATATGGAGTGAATAACGAATGTTAGTTTCTTAAACAAGATCATAATTCTGATATGTATTTTACAGTTTATGTTTTCCATACAACTTTTGTGTTATTCTATAATTACCATTTATTTATTTTTTAAACAACATTATTCTATTTGTACAAACCGGAGTTATATTTTTACGTTTTAAAGTTTTTTTTACTGTTTAGTGTAATTTCAGAAAGTAAAATTAACGGTTTTAGCCGTAATAGCAAACTATGATGCTTTTGAACACAATAGTTTTTTTCTTCTTTTCGTTTGAAATTTATTATTTTCTAATATCTCTATTTCTTGTTGTGTTATACGCTTAGTTTTTCACCGGAGTAACTTTTTTTTCAGAATACCCTATTTCAATTATTTTACTATCTATCATTTCAAAATCTTTATGTTCCACCTTTATCCCTTCGCTGGGCGCGCTTTGGTGTATCACGCAACCGGGCGCGCCTCGGCAATTTGACCGCAATGCCTAATTCCGCTTTTGTACCCAAGTAAACTAATTTTAAGTAAACACATTGCATTATTTTTTTTATTATACTTTGTTTCTAATTGATTTATTTTAATTTTCATTTTTTTAATAGTTTATTTATTTAAAAAAGCTTTAATTTTTGAAACATACACAATAGTTAATGAATACAAACACTTGTCCGAAAAACAATTTCATTTTATACAAGAAACATGACAAATATTACGGAATTCTTAGTGGTCACACTTATCGTGAAACTAAATTTATAAACACAAATTTAAAAATTAATATTTACAAATTTAATTTGAATCAACGTCTATTGCTTCAGGTTCGTGAAAAATAGTTTGTGCAAACAGTGGTCATCTGGTTGTGATTCTTAAAACATTCTTATTACATTCTTTGCAGACAATTTTAATTCTGTTAATTTTGTGTGGTCCGCAAATGTGACAAATAGATCTACGTGTTGGTACTTGACCCTGTTGATTTTCCAATAACTTATATTTTACCAAAAAAAAAAACTTGAAGAACTTTTGTAAGAGTTAGGATTGTCGCTCTAGCTTTCAATTGTCCACTCATGAAACTGAGTACCAATTTTTTCAAA
Source organism: Callitettix versicolor (assembly GCA_022606455.1). Classification (NCBI taxonomy): domain Eukaryota; kingdom Metazoa; phylum Arthropoda; class Insecta; order Hemiptera; family Cercopidae; genus Callitettix; species Callitettix versicolor. The sequence continues at coordinate 27,653,090 of CM040191.1, forward strand.
AAGTAATCCAGATGGTTGAATTTGTAAATTATATTTGTATTTATTCCGGCAATGTCTAAATGCCGATAAAAAGGGCCATTGTCCAACGTCTCGTGCTTCGGGATGTCGAGTAACTGGCACACATTTGATCGACAGTATCAACGCCACATTTTGTAGCGTTATAATCCAAATTTACAATAAACTTTTTTATAATCTTTGTCAAAAGAATATAAAAAACACGGTAAAAAATACTAAACTAAAAACTAAATACAAAACAAAAAGGATAAGGGAATAAGTGACTATATATGTACAAATATAATAAGAATAACACAACGAAAGCAGTTACACGATTGGGCGCGCCGCGGCAACTTGGCAGAAGATGTAACTATCTGGCATTCATGCCTTATTTCCAGGCGGACTGAAAATAAAGTGGTATTATTTTTATACAGTTCTTGTCCGTCAAGGTGGTCTTGACAAATAGTCAAAACCCTGAAAACGTTTCTCCATTGACACCTACCGTAAGATGCGAAAAAATGTTTGCAGCCAATTTGCCGCTAGCGCGCCCACTTAAGGGTTTTTCAAAGAATTTTGATTTTCTAGTTTTGTTGAGATTTTAAGATTTTCTTTACTAATATGATTAGGCTGATAGTGAGAGTTGGGATGAGCAGCGATGGGCTTAGCATCTCTAACTTACCGTTAGATCGTAATACTCACGCTGGTATACTGCAGATCCAGTCTTGTTAGATTTAGGTTTACTAGAGTTAGACAACTTGGAAAAGTCGATGTCAGTTGCGAATCAGATATGCAGACTTTGATAATTACGTCGAAGCTAAACTTCTACATCGCTTAGGCGCATTCTGGTCTCGTATTAGGAAACTTATTAAAAGTCAAGTATGTTCAATACCAAAGGAAATTTTAGCTAATATCAATGATCCTTCATATATATATATATATATATATATATATATATATATATATATATATATATATATAGAAATATTATTGATATTATTGATATTAGCTATATATATATATATATATATATATATATATATATATATATATAGGATTATTGATATTAGCTAATATATATATATATATATATATATATATATATATATATATATATAAATGAAGGAAGATAGTACCTCTTTCCCTGAAACAAGAAAGGGATTTCCGGTAATAACACTCCTGCACATGCCTAAAATTTTAAGAAGAGGTAAGATTAACGTTTGGGACAATACAGATGACCTAAATGGTGCTAAGAGAGTTAATTTGTTGTTTAGTGGACAGCCAGATGGTGTATGTGGTATTTACATCCAAAAGTACAGTGATATTCTGAGGTCTACAAAGGTGGCTTCCGGTGGAGGCAGCTGAAGTGAATAGCTGATGGGCTTAGCGGTCCTACAGCACATACTACACTCACTCATCTACTTATCACACACACACACACACACACACACACACACACACACACACACACACACACACACACACACACACACACACACACACACACACACACACACACACACACACACACACACACACACACACACACACACACACACACACACACACACACACACACACACACACACACACACACACACACACACACATTCACTACTATACATAGCTTGTTTAACTCTAGAGTGTAAAGCGACCTTTACTGATTTCGGCCCAATGATGTACCGAACAGAGCCTTTGGATTCCTTGCGATATTCCTTAGCCTTACTCATACATGCACGGCTTTTTATGCGGAGGAACTCATTTCTCTAGGTACTTGTAGGTTTTCCCATGAGTACGAAGTTTAAATAGAATGAGCGGAATCTCACCAAACAACAAAAATTTGGCCAAATTGAGCAAACAAATTTCTGTAATAAGGGTTAACAGGAAGAAAATCGTAGTGGAAATTAGCACTGTAAATATCTGCAAGCGCCACAGCAACGTATTGAGAAGTCACCGATGTGAATGGTAGGAGCTATTAATCTTGAATCCTCTTTAGATTGTACACTTTATGAAGAGATTAGGGCTGGAGAAAGTACTGCAATACGGAATGTAACGACGTACGAGTCGCGTGTGTAGCTTGGCCAAGCCGAATTTTAATGATGACTATTTTAAATGTGTAATTGGGCTTAGTGTTTGTGACGTATGTTTTAATGTTTTGACTTTGTGACGATCTCGACAGAAGGATTTAACATTTTGTATGGCCTGAAGATGAAACTATAAAGTTTCGAAACCGCGGTAGCCTTTATGAGGTGAGTTGATAGACCACTAACGGGAAGAATAGGTGTTTTTTTAATTATGCCTCAAATTTGTTCAAATATTTCAATCGCCTTTCCGTCTAAACACTTCTGGATTCAGTCAATGAGATTTAAAGACACAGACAAACTAGCTTCAATTTTTTTAATAGTATAAATTTGTCTACAGCTGCTCGCAGCATCGACAACCATCTATCACATTGATGGGATACATAAGGCACGTTCTCTGAATCTGCAAGTTGTGTGTGTTGCTGATCACGTGATGTGAATATTTTCAATACCCTTACTTGTGAAGTACAGAGGATAGAAAACATTCGGAATGTTAATATTCACTTTTATTAACATTTCGTTAAAAGGCATTTTCATTTCCGTGTGAAAATGGTAATTATGGTCAAACGTTACTGATCACTGGAACCTTTTTGGATGTCCCTTACTTCCTTACAATGCCTAAATGACTGACACAGTCCAGTTTTATTATTACAGACCAGTACAATTTTAGGTTTAGGAACACAGTTCAATTAATTGATATGCAACATTAATTGTTTGCTGTTAGATATTAAAACAAAAATATAATTTGATATTACAAACTAAAATTGAAATATATTGGAATTAAAAAACAATATACCAGTACAAATACAATAATGTTATGTTTTGTTTTGTTCAATAGTTTTGTTAATCGCTATGTTAACTAAAGTAATGTTTACCCTCATTGTCTGTTAAAGAAATATTGCAGCTTGGCATTGTTTCCTACTTATACTTGTGATTATTAAAACCCTGCAACACTCTCCTAACCACCATTGTTAGGTAGACAATGATGTACTTACGTTTTGATTCCGGCATATTGAATGAATGTTTTCCCATATGAGATGAATTCTATATGATTCTGGACCTCATCTTCTTTAGATATCGATATGTTTAAACGAAAGGTAATTTTTAAAGCAGTTTGCGATTTTGTATTAAGCAAAGCCTGTGTAAGTGGTCCGACATACTACTGCATTAATGTCCTAGGAGAAACATTTTTTTCACTGCGAAACTGGTGACAAAAATATAACCTTTGGTAAAATTAAATACAACTACCGCAACTATTATCAACGTTGGTCTGATAAGCCTTATCTAAAAAATGTACAAATTAAAGAAAAAAACATTGTACATATTATTTGTTTTGAAGTTAAAAAGATAATGATGATATTTTCACAACTAATAACGTTTTAATGGTGTAAGATTTTGTATTAAGCGTAAAAAAATATTTCTAATTATCATAAAAAATTATATAATTTCCCACAAAGTTGATCCAAGATTACAGCAGATCTCTTTAATGTTATTAAAATTAAATGCTGGCTACACAACGACCGGTAGTGGATTTTAAACGACAAAACAAAATGAACGAGAATAAAATCTAATTGAGTTTTGATATTGAAAAACTACCACAATTCTGAAACGATTGAAACTGTTTTAACGGTTAACGCCTGAAATCACCTTAGTTTTGGGATAACAGTTTGGTTCAACATCTGGCAGATCTAAGTCAGTGACCGCAGATTCAGAAAGTGTGCATTACGTATTATTATAGCCAGTAGATTGGAAACGCAAACAAAGAGGTGTAAGGATTAATATCTGGAATAATTAAAACTCCTACTTTATCTTAGAATTTTACGCTATCTATACTTGGTAATAGCAAGTACGATTTTTTTTTTTTTTGAAAATATAGTCTAGTATTAGTACCGTAATAAATGAATGATTTGTGTGTTCTTTAAAATCATTCGTTTCTTTTATTCAGGTGTGATGCATCAAAACAACTCATTCGTATCTGGTATCTCTCTTCGCACCTTTCGTAAGTTCTTTTACCTCTTGTTAATTTTTTTTAAGTGTGTATTCCTGTTAAGTCAGTGATATTGTTTACTTTAGATGAGATATTACTGATAATTTTATAAATTTGTGTACTAAAAAAATCAAACTTGATCAGCATATCCGTGGATGTTCTTAGAGAGGGGGGGGGTTCAAAGTTGGATCAAACAATCTCGCGATCTGACAAGAACTGTACGGTCCTCCACCTTTTAGCTTTTTAACATTTGGTCATGTTATGAATATGTTTCACTGAATATATTTCTACTTATTTACTACAAGGACAAGTCCTAGGACTATAAAAATTAACTGTCAATGAATAAACACAGTTTTATCGGTACACTTCAGTAAATTAAACATTTCACACATTTTCTGAACTCACATATAAGAGGTTATAATTAATCAAGTACAAAAAGAATATATTATGAAGTTATATTTTATTATAACAGCTCACAGTCATACTTATTATGGTGTGGAGACGTTTTGCATGTTCTCATCCAGTTAAAAAACGAGTTGTTTTGTGTTAATATTGACCGTATTTTATAAAATACAACAAATAGACGTATTGACGTGACTAATTAGACGAACGACAGTATGCACGATTTAAACACCATATGAAGCACACATCAGTTTAAAAAGAAGATTTCACAAGGCCAGCAAGACAATTATAATAAAAGTTGGCTATATTAGTTATTTCCTCAAACAATACGCAAATGAAACTGAAAACCAAAATAAAATAAACTGATTGTTCAGGTTATCCAATTAAACTTACTTCTTGTGCAAAAACGTTTTTTGAGTTTATAAATCTATTAACTGATTTCAACATTAAATGTCCATATTTTATTAATATTTGAGCAAAATTAAATGTAATAACTGTAAACAAATCGTTAATTTTACGGTTTTGGACCACTTATTTCGAATTATTTTTTTTAACATATTTAAACACGTAATAAATAATTGTTAAATAGGGAATATATTTAATTAAAGTTTTAGACTTATTCTTACATATAGAGATTTCCTAATCGTTTTTTCTGATGTTAATTTTTAATGATTTTAATCAAACTGGATTGAAAACTAAAATTTATTTAACATTTTTTCAAATGATACGGAGGTACATGACAAACACTTAGCCTATGTAAGAAATACGACATCGTTTCTCATGACACCTTAAATGGTTGTTTCATGTCCTTCGTGTTAAAAAAAAACATTTTCAAATTCATTCCAACACCAATCTTGTGTCTCGTTTTCCGTTCTTGTCTAATGTAAATACGAAAATATTAAATTAAAATTTAAAGTGTATTCTTAAGTAAAACTGAAACAATGTTCATTGTTGAGAGACGACCATTTCAAATAGTTATTACTTTTCGAAAATTGTAGTTTCTTTAAAATCAAATTTGTATTAGTGGTTATCATTTTTACTACAACTTTAATAATATTTTAGTTATCTCAAAATTTATCAACTTAAGAAACTGTTGTTTCATTTTGCATTTCACTCAAATTATATTTATCAAATTTACAATTTTAGTGTAAATATAACTTAAAAATTTTAAAAGTTGCAATTGAAATGCTTGGTTATGAAAATACGCGTATTAAACTTCAAACAAGATTTGTTGTTTTACATTCTTAAGCTCCATTTTAAATTTTTATCTCAAAATATTACTTAAAAAATATATAAAAATATTCCTATATTCTGCCTTATATGATTATCTTTTACAAGAAACAACTCTTAAAATCGCTTTTTAAAATTTCAAAATATCCACATAATATTTAAAAAACAAATATAGTAAACACTAACAAAATTTCATTCAAGGTGAACAAAAGTTTCATTACGTTAATTTTTAATTTAAAAACTGGTTTTTAATTATGCAATTTTTAATTAGTCATCGGTGTACGCAAGTTGAACAACTCTGATTTCGTTGGAAAAGGAAATTTGAAACAATTTTGAATTGAATAAAATATTCATAAATATTTTCGGTTCGTTGGATCGGAAAACGTTCCCCCAAGGCGAGTTAACCGGGTGTTTTTCATTATACGCAAGAGAATTAAATTTTTAATATTTATTTTTGGAAATTCTGCAAGTTTGCTTTTGAAATTTAAAAAAACCTTTTGGTAATATAAGTTTCTATAAACTTTTAATTATTAAGAGCAAATTATTACTTAGTATGTAGCTCTGCAGGCGTGTACTTCATATATATTTATGAAATACTTATTATGTAAAGTATAAACGATAATAAGTATCTAAAGTATTATTGCGTATTCGCTGTTTGTTTTCCTGTTCTGCTTTTTTGTCCATTTTCGTAAACAGTTAAGATTGTTTTTTTATTCTTTTCGGAAATATTTTACAAGGAAAAGCACATAATATGGCATTATAATATTATTATATTTAAGAAATGTTTCAGTTTGTTATCATGTAGGCCCTAATCTATTAACAATTTTAAGAATTTGTTAAGGAAGAACTAATTACGTTTGGTTTCTTTTTAAGTATATTAGGGCCGGCGTGTGGGGTGGTGAAGACACCGGTCAGTTTGATGCCTTTCTGTAATTGCGCACATTAAAATTGTAGGTACGAGACTGTAGTTACTACAGTAAGTTTTCTCTTCCAGTTAATGCCGATCTCTCTTCATCATTGGTCTAACTAGTATAAAATATGAACGTTAAGAAAAAGATTAAAAGTATTTTTTATAAATTGAACTTTTGTAAAATGTCAAAATTTTATCAATTTTTGTGATTTGCCGCCTTATTTTCTTGACGTCTGTACTTTACGACAGTTATAATAATGATGACGGATGATAGGAATTAACAACTGGAACAAGAGAGCTGAAGGCTCCGGTATAGAACATATAAACTTGAGATGCACATGTTCGAATACGATGCAGATTGACCGGTGCTTTACCATTTAGAACATTGTAATGACTTTAATTTCTTCTGGATGATCAAGATTGGTCAGCAACATCGGTGGCAGGCAAAACCAATAACCGCTAAATAGTCCGATGATCTCGCTAAATCATCCATTCGGTAGCTACGGGTGGTGGGTACAAAGTGGAGGGACGTGATCTACCCTAGCTTATGACTCTAGGATCCTGGGGATTTTTCCTTCATGGGGAAAAATAGTAAGCCTTAATCCCTAACACGTATGTTCAACGAGTTACCTGAGCTTGTCAGCCAAATTAGACTCACTGATTCCATCCAAGCATGTTTAAACCTTATTTTGCGTGCGGCCAAGAATGTTTAAACCTCGTGAATGTATTTTTTTTTAAATAAGGCTTTGATGAAAATAATCAAAGATTTCATTTATGGTCTTGTTTTAATTTTACTCGTAACCAGCAAATCTTTTCAATTCAACTTTTTTCCCCTTGTGGAGATAAACAGTGGCTCTGTGGCTTTTTGTGTAACCCTATCACTTTACCTTATACCGACTCCAGAATCTTATGTAAGGTGTTCTCGTTGAACTCCTGATTTGGTTGCTGAGGTCCAAAGAGTCTTCTTCTTTTGGCCTCCTGAACCTCGCAATCAAGGAGTACGTGTGCTGCGGTTTCAACACCCCGCCCGCACAAACGACACTCAGGCCAGTTTTGTAACAATTCCACCTTATGTAGATGGTTCCGGATGTGGCCGTGTTCGGTGAACATTGCAACGACCTGCCTCAGCGACCTCCTGTTAACTGAATAAGTGTCTTTGTCAGTGTAGTGTCTCGTCCCAAGAGAAGACGTTTCCCCAATCTTTGGCCAGTGAATTATCTCCATCGTTTGATGTGTTCATCCCTAGCCCATTTCCTTACTGTTCATTTCGAAGTTGTGCGACTAATACCACACGCCGGCTCTGGCCCCACTAGTCGATAAGCAGCTCCTCTCTTGGCCATCATATCTGCTCTCTCATTTCCCTCAATCCCACAATGCCGAGGTACCCATCGTAATGAGGTAAGTTGCACAATAGGTCAGTTGATCACAGTGCTTGGGGTTGAACAAATCCCTTCCTCTAGAATATAATCTAATCTACCCATCCTAATTGCACCATGGTAGTAGCATTTGACAGGATGCAGAGGGAACGGAGAGAATCCCATACCAACTTGGTTGTGATTTCTACAGGGATGAGAGCCTGTAATGCCGCCTGGCTGTCTGTAAGTATTAGAATGTCCTTACCTATAAGTCCTTCCCCTAATACTCGATGCACAGATCTCAGCTTGGAACACTGTGCAATACCTACCTAGGCTAGCATTGAATGCTGGCCCAGTGGTTTCGCAGTATCCTCCATATCCACTTTGTTGATCATGCACAGTCTGGATATGGAGGATTGAAGTAGTCAGCTGCTTGCCACATTCACAGTCCTCTCGTGAATGGATAAGAACTGTGAAAGGTCGAGTAAAGACATACTGAGTGTACATGCTATCAGGTAGCATGTCCAACACTGAGTCTTTTAGAACTATCTTGACGATCTCGGAGTGCCCCACCTCAAGGATGATCCCCCTCTATTCGCCAAGATTACGAAGCCTGTAGGCAGCTTGTCTCTCCTCTGCCATTATGTAAATGTCCAGAGGTGGCAGGTCTAATAAGAATTCAATTCAGCCAATGGATAATAATTATTTGTCCGTCACATAAACCATAACTGTTTATTCCAAGTTATACAATTTCAAATTACGTTTTACAGTTATTGCTTAAATATTGCACTGCGTGTAAATATGCCTCTGTGAGCATAGATACATCAGGGAGGTTCTGCTCAGGGCGGGAAGGAGACTCTGATTGTAGTTGAACTTTCCACTTCAACTCTTTACTACTGTACAATATATTTAACAATTGTAACACGGCCTCGGTGTAATTATTACAGAGCGATTCTTCACAATTCACGGAGAATAAATTCAGTGGCTAGGTTAAAGGATAATGAGGCTTACTTGTTGAGAACAAAGGGTTAAAATATCACCGCTCGCCTTCATCCGAGGCTAATTACGTGGGCGGGTCATTAAGTGGTAGCGCAGGATGGTTCTACATTGGATATAATGGAATTAGATAAAATTATATCCGCGTTTATATGGTGTCAATGCGCAGCAATTGTATCGAATATAAGCCAAATTAAACGTTTAAAACTTGAAAATTATTTATAACTAGCTGTTACCCGTTGCGGCTTTGCCTGCAATTATAATGTAGGCAATAAAATTTATAGTCGATTTTCAAAATCAGAATAGCTCATTTCATTTTAATATATTGCTATATACAATATTATACGATTTATGGTTTTCGGCCAAGACATAAATTTTTGCTACTCGATACGCTAAAACAGGGTCATGTCATATTTTAATAAAATACAGTATTATTAAAAAGTCATTATTATACAATTAAACTGGAATAGTATTGTGTTTATCTCAGATACCTAAAACGTATTCACACCAAATGTAATTTCATTTGGTCCAGTAGTTAAAGTGTATTGAATAACAAACAAATAAACAAAAACAAACTTTCAGAAATATAATATGATTAGCTGTTACCCGTCACGGCTTTGCCCGCAATCATAATATACATTAAAGGTCATGCATCACCGTGTTGGGACCAACTAACACGTTAAGTTATGGAGTATTCTTTAAAAAAAATTAAGGTTTTTTTCCTGCATCACTGTTTAACCCAACAACCGTGTCAGTTAGGTTATGCAGTACTCTTTTAAAAAAAATAAATAAAGGTTTTTTTTAATACATCACCGTGTTAGGCCTAACAACCATATTAGCTTATGGAGTATTCTGTAAAAAATATATAGATTTTTCACGCATCACTATGTTAGGCCTAACAACCGTGTCAGTTATTATATGTAGTATTCTTTAAAAAAATCTAAAGGTTTTTTTACGCATCACAGTGTTAGACCTAACAACCGTGTCAGTAAGGATATGTGGTATTCTTTAAGAAAATATAAAGGTTTTTTACGCACCACCGTGTCTGACCTAACAAACGTGTCAGTTAGGATATGTCAGCCTAGTATTCTTTAAACAAATATAAAGGTTTTTTGACGCATCACCGTGTTAGGCCTAACTACCGTGTCAGTTAAAGTTTGGAGTACTCTTTAAAAAAATAAAGGTTTTTTTTCACATCACCGTGTTAGCTAAGTTATGGAGTACTCTTTAAAAAAAAGTTTTTTTCATGCAATACCGTATTAGGCCCAACAACCGTGTCAATTAGGTTATGGAGTACTCTTTTTAAAAAAATAAATAAAGGTTCTTTTAATGTATCACTGTGTTAGGCCTAACAACTATGTTAGTTAGCTTATGGAGTAATCTTGAAAAATATATAAAGCTTTATCACGCATCACTATGTTAGGCCTAACAAACGTGTCAGTTAAGGTTTGGAAACTCTTTAAAAAAATAAAGGTTTTTTCACACATCACAATGATTGGCCCATCTACCATGTCAGTTAGGATATGTAGTATTCTTTAAAAAAATATAAACATTTTTATACGCATCACCGTGTTAGGCCTAACAACTTTGTCAGTTAGGATACGTAGTATTCTTTTAAAAAATTAAAAGTTTATTCACACATCACCGTGTTAGGTCTAACAACCATGTCAGTTAGGATATGTAGTATTCTTTAAAAAAATATAAAGTTTTTTTACGCACACCGTGTTTGGCCTAAAAACCGTGACAGTTAGGATATGTAGCCTAATATACTTTAAAAAAATATAAAGGTTTTTCACGCATTACCGTAATAGGCCTAACAACCGTGTCACTTAGGTTATGCACTATTCTTTTAAAAAATAGGTTTCCTGTCACCCAAACTCGTGTTAGACGTATTTTTATTGTTTTACTGATCTACAACACGGTACCGATTTTCGGTGGTAGCAATTTTGAGGTTATGTTGGTCACTTTTATTTTCGATTTTTATCGTACTTCTCCTGCTTTCATATTTTGGATTTTTGCTTTTGAGCACATAATAAAGCATTTTAGTAACAAAAATATCGAAAACTTCAATAGATGCTGCACTGCATATTTACTATTTTTTCATATAATGTAATTACACAAATATATATACTACCTTACAATTAAAGTATCCTAATGAAATAGTATATAATATATATATATATATATATATATATATATATATATATATATATATATATATCGGCACTCTGCTTCAAAAACATTGAAAAATCTTAAATGAAAAATACCAGATTATGATTATTAGATGAAAATGTAACATTAAAAACAATAATTTTGCTATAAATAAAACATAGATTAAGATTTGTAAAATGGGATTAAATCTATTTCCATCTCCGGTGCCTAAATCTCATGTTCAGTAAACAGTAATTAAACCTAACTACAGTTAACACATGTCACAAAACTAAATACTAACAATTATTTTGGGCTGAGTAAGTAGTATAATGATGTTTTTTTTAAAACGGGAATAGGCCTATGTGTATCTCAGATACCTAAACCATATTCGTACCAAATTTCATCTTAATTGGTCCAGTGGTTAAAGCGTGATTGAATAACAAACAAACACACAAACTTTCAGAAATATAATATGAATAAGATAAGATAAGATAGGCTAAATCTGTTATAAAAGTACTGAATATTTTATCATATACATATCTGCAGGGGTCATATTGCAAAATCCTGATTAATTTTTCATTGAATGATATCCAACGATAATGTTTTTCTTTTTTTTTCAATTTAATTTCACATGCTTAAATAAAAATGGACGTTATTTTGGCACGCCTTTAAAATATTAGAGTAATGTAACATGAGATATATTTGGTTAAAATTGATTTTTATTATATTACGTTTTATAATTTCAAATTTTTTATTTCTAATTTGAAAGCAGCTGCCTTTTTCAGGTGAGGAAACGAATTTTTAAAATTCAACAATAGCCTATCATAACATTAAAATAATTTCTGTAACATACATTTCTGGAAATATGATGTTAATCAGCGTTAAAATCTGCATAAAGTAATATTTAAAGGTTTCAATAGATTTTTTTTAGGTTTAAAATAAAATATTTATAGTTTTGTTAAGACTTCCAATATAAGCCATTTTAAACAATCAAGAAGGTATTTCTGGATGAAAAATATGTCTTACTTATTGTCTAAAATCAATGTTTTTCAAAGTTTGTATTAAAGAACCGTTTACCACAACAAGAAAAGGTAATAACTCCTTCAAGGGGTGTTTTTCAAGTTATGATCATGTTCGGAGGTCATTTTAAGGTCCAGGATCGGGATCTTATCAAGATAGTGCATTTTTAATTGGAAATTTGCAATAATGCTATAACACAATCTTCTTCTGTTACCCGACTATCGATTTAACATTAAATTTAATGTTTTATTGTATATAGTAATTTAATATGCTAGACGAGACCTTACCACTCATAAACTTGATTAACACTTGTTGTATATACTTGATTACAATGTGCAAACTTGACTAATATGCAAGTTTAACAGGAACTAGTGGGCCCGTGCTATCTTTCCCAGTTGATGGGGGAAACTAATAATATACAGCAATGTACAGAAATAAGTAGGCCTAACTAGTTATTTTAAAACAGTGAATTATATTTAAGTTTTTTAGTACAATAGGCCATATTTTGTTCTATTTTCGTTTTTAAAACTTTCAAAATTCATGACTGATTTCTAAAATTGTACCTTATTGAAATATTCACGAATGAAACCTTTTAAAACCAGAATTTACATTACATAGCTAAATTAGGCTACAGTTTTTACTGTTTGCTAAAAGCAGAATGATTTATTTGCTAACATTTACATATTAAAATTGGCCTACATTGTCTTATCGATTCTACTTTTAACTGATTTGGTCACTAAATATTTAAATCTTAGATACATTAATAATTTAAATATTACTTTAAAAAAAAAGGATTTTTTTAACAAATCAGCTTTTAACAGGACATAATATCAGCCAGGATATAATAGTGAAACGGGATATAACAGTGAAAAAGGAAATAATAGTAAATAGAATTTATTACTATTTAAGTAATACGTTATGAAAAATAGTTTCCCTTTTTTAAAACAATTAAGTATCTTAACAGGTTGAAAAGCAGATAGACACAGAACCACAAAATTTCCCTAAATTATTAAAAAAATCAAGAGTAAAGAAAAGAGAGAAACATAAATTTTGAGTACCGAAGTGATGGCAACACTGTACACAGATCAGATAAAAATAGTTTCTTATTTAAATAAACACTAAATTAAGAACCAGACGCATCTATACAGTCTCACGTCCTAGCAGTTTATCTAACAAGGGTTAATTATCCATAGTAGTGGGGAATAAGGGTTATAAATATAACGGCTTCATCTAAATCGCATTATAAAGCCACTGAAAGCCATTACTGCGGCTTCATAATGTAATTCTCTTGAATAGAAGGTGTAGGGAAGCCATTGTGATCAAGGTGTATGCTTTGGTTTTATGAGTTCATTATGCTCGTTTATCTTTTTAAGTATTCCGTGTAGATACAACTTAGTTTAAAATGCAAATACGAGCCTCTCTAACAATATCTGTGCTGATTGCGGAAAAGTTTGTTTTTATTTTATATTTTTAATGAAAAGAATATCTCGTAAGAAAAATTCACAGGGTAGAAAAAAACGTGTGCAAGATTATAATTTATTGTTTAATTAGTTACGTGGGAATTTTTTTCAAACAAAATCGTATTACAAATTTATTGTTTGCAAATTATTTTCTTTAATAATTGATGTAAATCTTTTGTACTAAGTAAAAACGTGGAAAAAAGCAACGAACAAACCAAACAGCTCACGGCGCCTTTTGAACAATGAAGACTGCATAATTAGCTTTTAGTTGTTTTCTAGTTTTCAGACCATTGTTTCAGAATGGTATAGTAACAATTTAAATGTGCCAGCATAAACGCTAAAGTGTACAGTCAACTTTTTAATTGTATTTTTTGTTTAAGGTAATGTACAATTATGATATTCGAACTTTCTCTCTCAGGTCGACACTCAAAATCGTTCGTGTTTTCATTAATGTGTTCACATTTCACTATGCATTTGCTGAATAAGTCTTAAGTACTTACTGTGGAAAATTGTATATTAAATTTCTCAACCAACCAGTTGAAGGTAGCACGATGTGGTCTGGAAAAAATCAACACATTATTCTCAATGTTTATCTTTCTTGAACAAGTAGTCATTTATTAACAGAGCCCTCTATCTCTAAATTAACAGAGCAAGCCCTGTCTTTCTGACGTAATGAAAAAACATTTCTAAAATTTATTATTAATAATGGAAACATAATACACTTTCAACAAAAATTGTTTGCACAATTAGCCTGTTATTGCTGCTACTTTGGTGAAATCAACATTTCAAAATATAGAAATATAAAATGATACTTTTTAACTATTTTTGATAGCCACTAGTTATTTTGAAATGTTTGAAAGAATTTCGCCTGTGAAACGAAATTTTTAAAGCTATTATTAAAATAAATTATGTGCTGACAATTGGGCCAAAATTATGACAGCTCTATTGCTAGCAAAATTCGTTGTCAAAATTATCGGAATTTTAAAAATTACAGGAATTGTCAACAAGAGAACAGATTTCATTGGAGTGATTAGATGGACTGATAATTTTAGTATTATTTTACGTAATATTTATAATAAAACCTTTAATAAATAATTATTAATACAAAACGTTTGGTTAAAATGTTATTTTTAAAATTATGCTACAAATAATGCTAAAAACATCAAAATATTGTTTATTTTTCAAACAACATTTCATTTGTAGATGATGCATTTAAAAATAGCGAAAATAAACTCATCCTACAACTGCCTCCCTTTCGTAGTGGAAGCGAATTTTTGAATATTTTTTTAAATTTCACAATTAGGTCTTCTTCATAATTGTGACTTTACTGTAGTAATCGCTATTAAATCTGCAAAATTGTCATTTTTAAATGTAAAATTTGATTGAAATCATCCGAGAAAGAGAAATGAATGTACAAATTTAATGAAAGATTTTTACTGAGATTACAAAGGTGAAATCAAATTTTCAAAAACATGTAGAGTAAAAAATGACGGTTCTTTAAAGATTACAAGTATCGCTATTTTGGCATTTTTGGTTAGATTTGGCTAGATAAGGAGAATGTCTAATCAAACCGACTTTTATACTAATAAGTTTGAATAAAATCACAGAAATTGGTCCAATTGAGATTTAGCTGAAAGTACTAATTTATACTTTTCGATTTATATACATATATACTTACTTATATACTAAATATTTACTATTTTGACTTATTGACCGAGTGAAGCAAAGACTATTTTTCAACTCCACCGTTCGGCTTTTAGTTTGTGTTTTTGTTTATTACGCAGTTTTGGCCAAACCCATTGACCGATTGTTTTGAAATTTGGTACCTTGTATAAATCCCAAACGATGTATGCGTAAGATTTTTTCTCCTTCACTTCCGTCTCAAGATGCCGTATTCCGATTTACACAAAAGAGTGTACACAGTTCAAACGCACCGATCGATTATTTTGAAATTTGTTTTGAAGGTACTTCGTATAAATCCCTCTTAACTAAACTGTCTTGCCGTATGTGTTAGATTTCCCCCTTTTACTTTAGTTTTAAGGTGGCGGATTCTGATTTAACAATTTATAAGCGTTAATTAATCATCACGCAATTTTAATGAATCTGATCGGCCGATTGTTTTGAAATTTGTAACGAAGAAAGTAAAACTTTCGAAAGACAATGTGTATTTTCCCCATTCACTTCTGTTTCAAGATGGTGTATTTTGATACAACGGTAAGAGTGCAAAACTGGCTAAACGGCGAAACATCATAATTTTGACCGCTTCGTGAAGAAAGAGCATACAATTTCTAATAACATTGGTTTAGTAATATTTGTTGTAAATAATACTGGTTAAATTAACGGAAAAGTTACGAACGCTATCGTGAAGAACTGTATATATTAAGAAAATACTGTGAGGTCCAATGTTCCTTGAGCTGCTAGTACTAATTTAAATTACTGACTACTGGAATTTGAATTATGAAAAACAGATAAATGTCAAGAATTATAACTTCGGTAAACAAAAATTTGTCATCCTGCTGTAATGCGTAGTTTTTGTTAAAACTGATTTGTATGTTGGGTAATTGTATACAACTACTAACCTACACACATTTGTTTACTATCACGATTTGTGGTACAGACATTCCTTTAATATCGGTTAAGAATAATTTAACTGTCGGTAAAGTCAAGGAAACACGCAGAAGCTCAGTCAATGGTCCATATCGTTTGGCGTTATCTGTTGAGCAACGGGCATTACAAAGCAAAATCTGATAATCAAGGTGAAGAAAAATACGAGAAGTGCATCTAGTCGGTTCGACATAAAATAAAATAAGCTGTTATTTGAAATAATAATTTGCGGTTTCAGTTTATATTTAGTTTTCTAACTGTGTATTAAAACTCGCTTTATGATAAAATAAATAAAGTGAAGGAAATAAGATTAGCGAGGAAGCAAAATATTTGTTCAAGGACGTACGGGTTCTAGGGTGTATCGCGCTAAGCGGATTTAAAAAGCAAACAGACGTACGTTTTGTTGTGTTAAAGTGATTTGTGTTAGTTCAGTCTGTGTGTTTTGTTATAAGTGGAGTGATTTGAATGAGTTAGCATTAAACGTCATCTTAACACAGAAGTAGATTCCGTTGGAAAGTGAACTAATGGAGCGGCCATCGTGGTAAGAACCTCGTCTGGAACTTTGAACCATGACATGCAGATACATTTTTAGGCATTGTGTATAAATATAAAGATTTTTATTTGAACGTAATCGGATGTAAAGCAACGGGTCACTGTTATCAAATATCATCATATGTTTTACTGTAACACTATAACATTAGTGCAGACTCACTACAAAGGATATTTTGCTACTTTTATAAACAACTGATTCTGTGCCACAATAACAGCTGGTGTTATATTCAGTTAACAAAAAGTTATTGCATTTCTAAATATACTTCATAATTGTTTAAAATTAATGATAACAGTCCAAATAAAAGGTTGTTTTTATTACTACATGTTAGTTTTGTTGAGCAACAAACAGGGTGTTGCAAGTGATAATTTAACTACGAAACAATCAAAATTTTCAGCTGTTATTACTAAACGTAGCCGTCCAGATTTATGAAGCTTCTAATGTCTCCTTTTGCCAGGAATCAAGATGAATTGTCGCAGAAGTTGGTGATACACGATTTGGAAAATGTTCATTATGCAGTATCCTAGCTCCCAAGCTATTGCGTTGTGCATATTTTGTATATTTCAAAGAATATTTTGTATTGTTTCAATTTTAGTAATTTTGAATGGTAGCCGTTTTGGAAATAGATAAAATATTTTTCAGCGTTTGTTCCAAAAATTCTGTCTTGTCAACGTAAACATATGTTTAAATTTCATTTGTTCAGTGTAAACAGTTATTGAGTAATAATTTTTCTTTACAAAACACACGCAGACAAAGGAAAATATAGATCTTTAGGGCATATCTTCATAGGAACTGTTTGTGTAGTTGGCACATATTATCATATGTAGAATTTTCTTAGCGATTTTTGAACATTATCTCTCTCTCTCTCTCTCTCTCTCTCTCTCTCTCTCTATATATATATATATATATATATATATATATATATATATATATATATATATATATATATATATATATATATATATATATATATATATATATATATATATATATATATATATATATATATATATATAAATATATACACTAATTCTAGGAGAAACGTTCTTCATATGTTTCGTAAAAATCTTGAAATCAGCTTCGAGGTGGTGCTTGCTCCAGTAACCACATCTAGTAAGCCGCATACAATTTCGGTGGAACATCTAAACAATTTTAAAGAGGTAGTTCTATCGAACTAATGTACACAGTTTCTAACTTTAATTTACACACACACACACACAAACAAAGACACACACACACACACACACACACACACACACACACACAACCCACAACCCACCAACCCACTAACCCACCCACACATACATACACACACACACACACACACACACACACACACACACACACACACACACACACACACACACACACACACACACACACGCGCGCGCGAGTACAAATGCGCTCGTGAATGCAAAGTCATTTTTTATGTTCTATAGAAGGAACGATTTTGAATAATTTTGGAAAAAATGTTTCGACTAAGTGAAATGTTTTGTGAAAATTTCAAATATTTACGAGAGGTTTGACCTTGTTTTTCAGTAGGCACTAGGCCTATCGTTTCTTTACCTTACTTATTATAAATGTAAAGATTTACTGCGCCTGACAATTGCTATTTGAACGATACTAAGTGTCACCTGTCAATCACAGCGATAACTTGACGGACGTCTAGGCGTACTGTGCAAATTAGTGATGCGTGGATTCGCTAAGATACTACAACATCTAAATAATCAGAATGTTCCACGCATATCGTATACGAATACAGAATCGGAAGCAAATAATTTGAAATAGATTTCTTTCATTCCAAAAGCACTTTCATTCATTTTTATTATTAAAATAATAACAATAACAAAGTAGGTCTCCGAATCTCATTTGAGAAAACCAAAATACTAACGAATATTAAAAATGCACCACGACATCTGGGAGTCGGTAGTCATAAAATCGAGAGAGTTGACCACTTCAAATATCTGGGTGAATGGATCAGCTGGAACGCCTTAGAAAAGAGAGCATTGGAATCCAGGATGTGTAAAATGGAATTGGCCTTTCAATTAACCAAAGAGGTGTATAACAAGAAATCGTTATCCTGGAATTCCAAACTTAAGCATTATAAAACTGTGATCAAACCAGAGGCTTTATATGCATCTGAAACTCTTACACTCAATAATAAGGGTTTACTGGACAACCTGGAGAAGAAGGAAAGAAAGTTAATAAGGAAGATATTGGGCCAAAACTTTAGAAATAATGAAGTAAAATTGATTTCTAATAAAAACCTGTATCTCAAAATTGAGAGACTCTCAGATAGCATGAGGAAAAGACGACTTAGTTTTTATGGCCATATTAGTAGGATGAACAGCAGTAGACTTGCTAGGCGGATCTTTGCTTTCTTCAGAGATCGGAAAACGAAGAGTAATTGGTTCAGGCGGGTCCAGGAAGACTTAACTGAGCTGGCGATATCAGATGAGATGATTGACGATGTACTTAAACTGCGAAAACTTTTACATAATGAAAACCTAAGGTTCCAAGAAAAACCAACATCTAAAAGGGGCGGGGCAGTCTCGGAGAAGGAAGGCAGCCTCGGATAGAATGAAGCAGTATTGGATACAGCGGAGGGCAGCTAACACACATCAAAGTAATTGATTTGGCGTACCCCAAAGTGGGTGATCCGGATGAAAGAAGAACAATAACAAAGCTAGGTCCACGTATATATTGACTTAAGCAAAACACATTATTTGTAAGCATACCAAAAAATCAATTACGTATTCAGCAAAAATATCATTAATAAAAGCTTCTGCAACTCCTCGAGGTTTTCACAAGTGTACTTTTTGAGCCTTAATAATTTTTAATAACTTTTAATCTCTCACGTTTTTGGAAATCGATTTCACTATGAAACTCTGCCTTATATTAAATGCTGATTGTCAAAAGTGTAATCAGTTTCATAAATTTGTAAGGTAACAAATAAAAAATTTATTCTGATATAGGCCCTAGTTACTTTTCGGAAACTTGATTCCATTATTTCAATGAGACAGCTGGGTGCAACCTATCAAACAAGCAGTGGTTACTGTAATCAGAAAAGTGTGTTATTTAATGTACTCAAAATATTACAAAAAACATCTGCGATATCACTTGCAATAGGAGACGAAAACGAAAGTGTAATATTTCATAATAATACCACCCCTTCGCTTTCAGACAGAATTGTGTTTATTTAAGATTTAAGGGCATTATCGGCAAGAATTTATTGCCCCCTGGGGAAATGACGAAACACTTTGAAACGATAAATAAACTATAGTGTCTTGTGCGCTGTTCTGAGTGAATTAGGGAACTAAAGACAATAAATGAAAACAGTGTTAAATAATATGTATATTATCGTAAATAATTTCATTACTAATACATTAACAAATAAAAAAATATCATGTTGCCTTTCTATTATTCCTTAAAACAGAGTTTCTTAATTATGTTCATAAAATTCAATAATCGATTCTAGGTCTTAAGTAAAAGAAGTATCATATTCACGGAAATATTCAAATGTTTCCATTTATACACTTTTTTAGGGAATTTCAATTGGAAAATGAACTTTAGAATGAAAGTCCATCCTGACCTCTAGTCGATCACTAGATCATATATATATATATATATATATATGTGTGTGTGTGTGTGCGCGCGCGCGCGTGTGTGTGCTTGGACAATATTGATAACCATCAAAGTCTTCCTTTATACTGTTTCGAAATTGCGGACATTACAAATCTTACATTCATATTATATTTCTGTTTTAAGTTTTTGTGTTTGTTTGTTATTCAATCATCGGCGATGATAACCTTAACGGTTTTTCGCCGGAAAAAAAATGTTATTCAATCACGCTTTAACCACTGGACCAATTGAGATGAAATTTGGTTCGAAAATGGTTTAGGTATCTGAGATAAACATAGGTCTATTTCCGTTTTAAAAAACATCATTATACTACTTACCCAGCCCAACATAATTATGGCTATTTAGTTTTGTGGCCTGTGTTAACTGTAGTTATGTTTAATTACAGTTTACTGGACATGAGATTTAGGCACCTGAGATGGACATTGATCTAATCCCATTTTAAGAATCTTAATCTGTGTTTTATTTATTACAAAATTACTAGACATTAAAAATTACTATAATTGTGCATGTACTACTACTATAAAATTACTATAAATTATTATAAATCACTATAAATTACTGTAAATTACTATAAAATACATGTAAGTATTTTCTCTTGGTGAAAGTCTGGGTTGCTTTTTTGTTTGTAGTTTTGTTATTTTAGTTTTATTAGATCAAATAATCACAATATGGTGTTTCTCATTTTAGACTTTTCAATGTTTTCGACGCAGAGTGCAGAATATATAATATATATAATTTTGTTAGGTACTTTAATTGTAAGAGAGTATATATATTTGTGTAATTACATTATATGAAAAAATGGTAAATATGCAGTGTAGCATGACCTGGATTTTTCGATATTTTTGTTACTAAAACTCTTTATTACGTGCCCAAAAGCAAGAACCCAAACTATAAAAGAGCGGAAACCAAGAGAAGTACGATAAAAATCGAAAATAAAAGAAACCAACATAACCTCAAAATTGCTACCGCGCGAAAATCGGTAACGTTTTGTAGATTGGTAAAACAATAAAAATACGTCTAACACGGGTTTTGGGTGATAAGAAACCCATTATTTAAAAAATAATACTCTATAACCTAACTGACACGGTTGTTAGTTGCGTAAAAATACAGTGGTGCGTAAAAAAACCTTTATATTTTTTTAAAGAATACTACAAATCCTAACTGACACGGTTGTTAGGCCTAACACGGTGATGTGTGAAAAAACTTTTATATTTGTTTAAATAATACTATGTATCCTAACTGACACGGTTGTTAGGTTTAACAAGGTGATGCGTAAAAAAACCTTTATATTTTTTAAAAGAATACTACATAACCTAACTGACACGGTTGTTGGGCCTAATACTGTGATGCAGGAAAAAAACCTTAATTTTTTTAAAAAATTAAATAACACGGTTGTTAGCCTTAATACGATGATGCGTTAAAAAACCTTTATTTAAAAAAAACAAACACTATAACCTAACTGACACGGTTGTTGGTTCTACCACGGTGATGCGTGATCTTTAATGTATATCATGATTGCGGGCAAAGCCGTGATGGGTAATGCTAATTATATTTCTGAAAGTTTGTTTTTGTTTATTTGTTTGTTATTCAATCACACTTTAACTACTGGACCAATTGAGATTAAATTTGGTATGAACACGGTTTAGGTACCTGAGGTAAACACAATACTATTCCAATTTGATTGTATAATAGTGACTTTTTAATAATACTGTATTTTATTAAAATATGACATGACCCTGTTTTAGAGTATCGAGTAGCAAAAATTTATATGTCTTGAACAAAAACCATAAATCGTATAATATTGTATATAGAAATATATTAAAATGAAATGAACCTATTTTGATTTTGAAAATCGACTATAAATTTTATTGCCTACATTATAATTGCAGGCAAAGCCGCAACGGGTAAGAATTTAAACTTTAACTTCGTTATTGCAACATAGCCACATTTAGGTAATTAGGAGTAAGACCGATTTTCTTCCATCTAATGAACTCTCGTAAAGGCAACCGCGATTTCTAAACCTAACTGTTTCATCTTCAGGCCTTCATACAAAGTGTCATATTCCTTTGTCGAGATCGTCACGAAGTTAGTAACACATTGAATACACACGTTACAAACACTAAACTCAAATATGCCATTTTTTTAAAAATGCACAACGATAAAATTTGATTTAGCCAAACATAATTTTGGCCCGGTCTGTAACGATATACGAATTTCACGGTAATGTTTGGCCAAACCAAATTTTATCGCGCATTTTATTAAAAATAGTGTAATTGTATTTAATGTTTGTGACGTGTGTTTTCAATGTATTGTTAACTTTGTGACGACCTCGACAGAAGGATGACAATTTGTATTAACAGCCTGGAGATGAAACAATAATGTTTCGAAACCACGGTAGCCTTTATAGGGTGAGTAAAAAAGACCACTAGACGCAAGAAATTAAGTCATAATCTTAATTCTTTAAACTCATACGTTTTTAATGTTTTGGAAATTTCATTTCGCTATCGTAATCATTTCGTTAAAAATTGCATGAATAATCCTTTTGAATTTTCAAAATCCGTTAAATTAATAAATTGAATTTGAGGTATTTTTAATCAATTTTAATTCTTTTAAATCCTTATATATGCTGATTAAAGATGATTTGACTTTAAAATGGTTTTAAGATTTAAAAAAAAGAAATTCACTTCCTAATTTAAGCGAGGCAATACCGTGTCGTGATTGTTTTAATAAACTGTTAACTGTGAACTTTTCTTCTTTAACAAATACGTTTATTTCACTTATTCTACTTAATGAATGCAACTAAACCTTGAACGCATAACAAAGTGCTTGGGCAGCAAAGTGTAGCCTACTTGTATAATTGACGAGCCAAGCGAGTGAGTTTAACAAAGTTTATTGTCTGCCCAGTTTTAGACTGGTGTTGCGTAAATGAAATAAAGAGTTGAACAGCGAAAGCCTGCCTTGGTACCTGGGGTTTCCAAGTAATACTTTTTTAATGATATGTATGTAATATATAACTTAAATTTAATTACTTATCATTTATTTACTTACATAATAATTACATTATTTTTGTCAATATTCAGTTAATTCCTCCTGACACTTGAAAAATACTCGAAAGATTTTTTCCTATAAGTCTATATAAATCCTATAAGTCTAAATGATCCCGCAGAACCATTTTGATCTTATTTGCCTCTACTGCAGATGGTATTTTGTCCCATTTTATAAAGTTATTGAGCAAAAACGACAAAAATCTGTAGGCCTACTCTTTCACAGTTCCGAGAAAAATCCTGAAAATTCGAAATACTCTGTCTTGGGAAGAATTAGAGTTAGATATTTGTTTTTTTTTCAAACTGTGGATAATTCACTCAGTTAAAAAAAAAGGTTTTCATAATATTTTTATCAGACCAATCAGGAACAATTTAGGAGCTTTTTTTGAAAAAAGGCCAAATCAGAACATTTAGCTCTTTTTTCAACAATGTGGTGGGAGAATTCAAAAAAATTGGATTTTTCAACAGTGCACCAACCGATACAAGATATCAGAAAATCTGAATTTGCCTAATTAATGTAATCATTCGTTTTTTTGTAATAATTTCACTGACCAAAAGTGGTCGAATTTCTGTTACCATAAAAGTCCGATAAATACAGTGCAAATTGTATGAGTGTTTTACCTTCGGCGGTATGTAGAGGTTTAGCGATAGGTTTCAGGTTTAAAAAAATCGGTTCTGTGAGGAATATACATTTCTATATTTTTTCTGTCGTTTAGTGATAAAGTTTTTTGTGCTGTTCACTTTTTTACTTTGAGAACTGCAAAAATCATTGCCAGGGCCACGGCTATGATTATCCCTCCCCCGCCATTCCGCCATAACATTTGTATTAGGGATTTTACTATATTGATAAGATATAGTAATAATTTATAGTGTTATATTCGAATAATAAAAATAGCTGAACGATCGGAATCGAGTGACTAGGATATTAGGAATTGGAATCAGCTGTGCAGGATCGTTTTGCGTTTTTCGACATCACAATTTCCAGATGTGGTGTTTCATTCAGAATAAATTTCAAGTATTATTCTGATTATGAATGATCTGGGCATGCGTATAAAATTTAAACCATTGAATTCTAAGCTTGATACAGCACACTAACAGTAATTTACCTATACAGTAACTTACAATTAATTAATTTATTTTAAATTTATTATAGACATTGTCTGTAGCTAAACTAAATTTTACTCTTTTTAACTTTGCAAGTAACAAAATATAAACTATAAGGGACGAGTTTTAAAATTTAAATACTTCGACGATAACGATTATTTAGATATTCGTAATGAGCGAGTGTTTTATTCCGAATCCACACATCGCTAATTTGCACAGTGCGCCTAGACGACCGTGAAGTAAACACTGTGATAACTGAAGTGACCTGCACAGTGCGCCTAGACGACCGTGAAGTAAACACTGTGATAACTGAAGTGACCTGCACAGTGCGCCTAGACGACCGTGAAGTAAACACTGTGATAATTGAAGTGACCTGCACAGTGCGCCTAGACGACCGTGAAGTAAACACTGTGATAACTGAAGTGACCTGCACAGTGCGCCTGAAGTGCCTGAACGACCCTGCACAGTGCGCCTAGACGACCGTGAAGTTTGTTGTGATAACTGTTAGTGACCGGTCCTTTTTTGACCTGTTGGCCTGTTACTGATCAATAACTGAATCAGTCGAGATTGTAACGTTAATTTTTTTGTAGAATAACAACCATGAAAACCTTTGGTTACGAAGGTTAAATTTAAAAAAACTTATTCAGACTTTTGCTGAATATTGTCTTCAAAGAGAAACATGTTGAAAAAATATTAACCGTTTGCAAAATATGATGACGTAATTAATTAAAATGTTTCTGTAATTAATTATTAGAAGTTATTCTAAGTTTAGAAGTTAGTGCAATAGTATTGCGACAATAATTAACGGACAAAATCAAAGACTTCAACGTAATAGACTGAATAATATGCATATCCAATAATTTTGTATTATTTATTATTTTTTGTATACAATATAATTTGGTGAGGTTTGTCTCAATCCTGATCTGTAGAAATATAATATGTGTGTGTGTGTGTGTGTGTGTGTGTGTGTGTGTGTGTGTGTGTGTGTGTGTGTGTGTGTGTGTGTGTGTGTGTGTGTGTGTGTGTGTGTGTGTGTGTGTGTGTGTGTGTGTGTGTGTGTGTGTGTGTGTGTGTGTGTGTGTGTGTGTGTGTGTGTGTGTGTGTGTGTGTGTGTGTGCGTGTGTGTGTTTGTTTGTGTGTTTGTGTGTGGGTGTGAACCTGTATGTATGTGTGTGTCCATGAATATATGTTTTTGCAGGACCAAAGTACGGGCATTCTATGCCCCCTGTAGGTCCTTATGTAAGTAGAATGTTTGTATAGAGGGAAATTTGGTAGTAAATAAATTAAATTAAATTTTTGTAAAATAACAAAGAATATCTTTATTTTAGCAAATATCAAAAATAAGCGCTTAATTTGTGAAGAAACAGCAATAGTATGCACTGTTTATGAAGACACCTCCTGCAACCAATCCTTCTTAAGAATATACTGATATTTAGTTCTTTGAACTGCTAGTAAATTAATCATATTTAAAATTCTTTGAATAAAAAAGACGGAGTTTAAAAGCGATGCATTACGATATTAATAATTGCAGTTTTAACAGTAAAATTAGGTTTTGTAATTAAACGAATAACTTTGGCGTATTCAAGTTTTTTACTTTTAAAAGCAAAATTAATCGAGCAAAAATATTAAAACAAATATTTTTACAGTCAATAGCAGCTTATTTAGTCTGTATGTTCCCAATCAAAATATAACATGTGATATTACTCCCCTGAAAAAAGATTTCAAGGTATTGATTAGAATTCATAACGCATAATACAAGCTATTGTTTTCTTTGTTTTGATTTATTTATTTACATAAAATTAATAAACATACTTTATATGTTTAAATGTTGATAAAAATAATGTATAAATGATTTAGAAAATTATCTCTGATATACTGTATTAATTTTCTTACATTTAGATTTTAAAAAAATTGCTCACAAATCGAAATTTATGTGGTTAAAAATAATTGTTCTTAGCTCACATTTTCGAAACTTTCAAAAGAAATCTAAAGTAAGGCGATAGTATACAGTTCTATATTTGATTTTGAGAACTAATATTATAAACGAACACGATGTTCAAACAGCATTTAAGATACGTGTAATCATTGAATATAAAGATAAAATTATAACCCTTATGAGAGATATATTAGCTCTCGCTGCTGACGACATCTTTTGGCAGAGTGTTCTACTGCAGTCAATAAGTACTGTTTATTTTCTTAAACGTCTTCCCACTCTGTCCTTGCAGTTTGTAGTGTTAATAGCTGCAGACTACAATAAACAAACGCAATGTTTGTTTTTTATATGAGCGATGTTCAAACAGCATTTCAGATACTTGTAATAATTGAATATACACATACTAAAATACTCTTACACACATACAATACAAATACACATACTCTTACGTGAGATATGTGAGCTCTAGCTGCTGGTGGCATCTTGTGGCAGAGTGTTCAACTACAGTCAAATAGTACTGTTAATTTTCTCAAACGTCTTCCTACTCTGTCCTTGCAGTTTGCAGGGTTCGTAGCTGCAGATTATCCAATTACTCAGACTATAGCGATCACTTTTTTAAGACGGCTTTATTTCTTGACCGTTTATATTCAATGGTGTCATTAAGGGTATTTGGTTTAGGCTATTTAAAATAACTACAACTGAACTTTTAATACTTAGAACATTTTGAATTATAAGTAATTGAATATTTTGTTATTTCCCTCAACAAGACACATAACGAGAGTAGACTACCCTCCCTTAAGCAGTACCACGTGACAAAGTACAATGTTTGAATGTTTGAAGCGCCATACGGTGTTCAAGTTTCTGTTGAAATTTAGTTATTCAGTTTGTTTGGCGAATGTTGTTAGGTTGGCAGCCATGCTAACTTATGCGCATGAGATTATGCCGTACAAACTTTGCCGTTTCGTATACAAACTGTGTTCCAGAAATGCAACAACCACTGAACGTATGCTTACAAAATTTTACGCAAAGTTTTGTCGGTCCAAACGTAATGAAGTCGACGCCTGGAAGTTATAAAATTTTACTTTCTTGCTAAACATTTTATAAACTATCATGCGCTGGGCAAAATAATAAGTATAAAGCTTCTAGTATGCTACACACACACACACACACACACACACACACACACACACACACACACACACACACACACACACACACACACACACACACACACACACACACACACACACACACACACACACACACACACACACACACACACACACACACACACACACACACACACACACACACACACACACACACACACACACACACACACACACACACACACACACACACACACACACACACACACACACACACAC
The DNA here is from genome assembly GCA_022606455.1 of Callitettix versicolor. NCBI lineage: Eukaryota > Metazoa > Arthropoda > Insecta > Hemiptera > Cercopidae > Callitettix > Callitettix versicolor. Next base: position 27,680,938 of record CM040191.1, read on the forward strand.
ACACACACACACACACACACACACACACACACACACACACACACACACACACACACACACACACACACACACACACACACACACACACACACACACACACACACACACACACACACACACACACACACACACACACACACACACACACACACACACACACACACACACACACACACACACACACACACACACACACACACACACACACACACACACACACACACACACACACACACACACACACACACACACACACACACACACACACACACACACACACACACACACACACACACACACACACACACACACACACACACACACACACACACACACACACACACACACACACACACACACACACACACACACACACACACACACACACACACACACACACACACACACACACACACACACACACACACACACACACACACACACACACACACACACACACACACACACACACACACACACACACACACACACACACACACACACACACACACACACACACACACACACACACACACACACACACACACACACACACACACACACACACACACACACACACACACACACACACACACACACACACACACACACACACACACACACACACACACACACACACACACACACACACACACACACACACACACACACACACACACACACACATTTAAACCGTGTGCGTTTTTAACGGATTTGAGTCAAACGACACAAAAATAAATTTTGGTAATAGCTAAAAATCTATTTTCGACACGTATGTTAATCATCAAAATTTGTTCAAAAAATGTTTACAGGGACAGGCGTTTCAAATATTTAGGAAATCATAATTTTTTTTCAAACGTACAATCGTAATTAGCGTTAGAAACTGCATAAATTTGCATTTTGAATTTTAAAAATCCTTTGGAATTGAGAAACAAAACTTGACGTAGGTTAGGGTTCATTTTCGTATTTTGAAATGTAATTTGAAAGTTTAAGTTTGTAATAAATGCAAATTTTTATGATGTTTAAATCAGAGCTTCAAAAAGAGTGTAAAATAGAAAATTTGTTTTTTTTTTAAATTCAATCCTATCACATCAGCAATTAGGCCTATATGTTTATAATTGCAAACATTGTTTCGTTTTTTTTCGAAACTTTCAGTTTACAAACAGTTTGAGAATATTTGTTTAATAAAAGTATACATTAGGGTAGCTGACTATAACCAAAAACAAGACGTCATTATGCTCCACAAAAATGTGTTTTTTTGTGAGAAGGTATGATCAGAAAATTTGAAATAAGAAAGAATAATTATTGGAATTTAATTTTTTTTCTCAGCTTATATTGCTTAAAATTTAAAACAAAAGAAAGTTATGGTTAATTTTTTTTACAATTATAAAAAACAAATTTAATAATAAACGTCAGATTATATTTTGACTTACATGAAATAGCCTAATACAAAATTAAAATTCATAGTACTTTCAGTAATTAAATTTCTTTGTTTTAAAATTGAAATTTGCTGCTTTGAAAGTTGTGACATTGAAAGTTGTGATCAGGTTGTAAACATTAGTAATACATTAATCGCAGTACGCAGCTGTTTCGTTGACTCAATACAAAAGAATTTCCAAAAATAATTGTTCATTTAATAACACAATTAGGAATAGTTTTTACACAATAATCAGCACTTAATCCTGCATATAATTGCGTTTGACTTCGAATACACGAAAATGAATTCACTGTTAGTTTCATTTTCAAATTAGAAGGTTTTATAAAAGTTGCTCAATAATTAAATTACATGATCCAGCAGTTCAAAATGAGAAAGGAAACCAATTGAACATGTGATCTACAATGACACATCTTCCAGTTATTTTTTTAAATATAAAAATAATTTACATCTACAAAATGATTTGACCAATTGTATTCAAACTCTGTACAAATATTTAGTGTGTAAAGAATTACTTTACTTAATTAAAAGAAATTATGCTTGTTGTATTTGTCTTTAAAAACATTGTTCGTTTTTCACTGCCTGTTAAACTATTTCACGTATAAACTAGAAGTGAGAAAAAAATAAAATTATCATAGTTGCGTTAAAATTATCTAAAATATTTTAATAAAGGTGTTGTTTTTAAAAGAGTTAAATGATGCCCAATATACTTTGGCACACACAATAAGCTTGTGTACAAATCGCCCACGCTATTTGCTCACTCACTGATTTATACGGGGCAGGGAAGTGGGCACTCTTATTGTGGGCGGTTCTGAATCAACAGTTGAAGGATGGCTTTGAGAGGGGAACCAAACACTTTTACACGCTTTGGAAAACTTGGAAATGTTAGAGCGATTTGTTACTTCGCGTGTCTGGTGCGCTGTTATCGTTAAATACGTTCGATAAAGTTTACATGGTAAATTTTAGATTGTAGTAATGTTTTAGAAGGATTATTGTAATCAAGTAGATTGTTTGTACCAGTTACAAAATAAAATTGTTATCTCATACTACATATTTTTTGAAGGACAGTACTTTATGACAGACAGGTTACGATTGATCGGCATTAACGGTAAGAGAAGAGCTTAGAGCAGTAACTGAAGTCTCGAACTTATGACCTATAAGTGTACAAATTCGGATAAGCAACACATTGGTCCGAGCTTTATGCACATCAGACAAGCAGACCCTAAAAATATTGAAAAGAGTAGTTGAAATTACAGTAGACCTCGCAGTATATTTTGATTATTGTACAGATCGCTCCACGACAGCGGCAACAACTTTTTCAGCCAATTTACAGTTATTTTAACTGTGAACGTAATATTTCTGAACATGTTGCTGAACTTAAGTAATTGGAAATTTCGAATTCTTTCTCCAGGAAGAGGTCAAATTTGTGATAGATTTTGCCGTTCAGCCATTATTACAGGAAAGAATCACCAACTAAATTCACAGCGTTAAATAATAGCCCGCCATCTTGAAACGGAAGTGAATGGGAAAAATGTTACACTACATCTTTCGGACTTTATACCAGGTACTTTCGTACCAAATTTCAAAACAATTAGCCAATGTTTTTGATTAAAATTTCGTACACTCATCGTTAAATCAAAGACCGCCATCTTGAAAAGGAAGTAAATAGAAAGTAAATTACACTTAGGTAATTTGGGCTTTTGTAGGCTTACAAAATAACTTTGTACCAAATTCCAAAAAAATTCGCTTGATGTGTTTAGCAAAAATTAAGTATTTAAATTTACAGTCTTTATTGTAAATCAGAGGCCGCCATCTTGAAAAGAACTTAAATAGAGAAAGTTACACTACGTAATTTGGGACAAAATAATTACGTACCAAATTTCAAGATAATCAGTTAATGTGTTTGGTTTAAAATAGGTACAATTTTTATTGTAAATCAGAGTATGCCATACTGAAATTGAATTAAATATAAAAAAATACAAATACATCATTTGGGAATTATACGATATATCTTTGTAACAAATGTTAAAACAATCGCTGACGGAGTTTAACTAAAATTTGTTATACTTGTCATAACAAGCAAATGAGAGACAGCCATCCTCAAACGGACGAATGGGGAAATTGTACACATAATCGTTTGGGCTTTGCGCGAGGTACATCCGTACCAAATATTAAAACAATTGGGCAGTGCGTTTGACCAAAACACACAAACCAAACAGCGTACGGTCAAATTGAAACAGAGACTTCACTCCGCTCCGAAGACAAGAATATAATGAAATGAAACTTTGCAGAAGACATAAGTATTATTTAAAATAAACTGAAGTATAAGAAAGAAAGACTGGGCCTACTGATTTTTTTTTTGTGAGTAGGAATATATCAATTTTTCAGATTAAGTTTATATGTAAAAGTTTTTAAATAATTTCATTGATTGTAAAATGCAGTAAAGTTTATATATATATATATATATATATATATATATATATATATTTAATGTATAAATAAATCAAATACTGTATTGTTTGAAGTTGAAGATACTGTAAAAAAATATCTCACTTTACCAGATACACGTTGAGCGTGAGCTCAACGTGTATCTGGTAAAGTGAGATATTTTTTTAAATTGTTTTAATTAATCGTAGTTTGACTAAGAAAAATGGATGATTGACGTAACGAATGGAAAATTTCAACAATAGTTTGTCTTGAAAGCGTAATTTGTATCTATAAACAGATAAAATCTTCCGCACAGCCTTCCATGCTTTTCTCTTCTGTTAATTAGGTAGTAATTATAACAAAGATTAGTTTTGTGGGTCAAAGTTGTTTCAGTCAGAAATCGGTGTGTTCTACCAACACTTTTATGATTATAAATCTGTTACGTCACATAAATTGTAAACTTTATACATTAATGAAACTTATGATAAAAGTTAGCTAGTAAAATATTTTATCTTACTGAGAAATATAGTTCTTAAACTAGAAACGTGATGAATTGCGATAGGGTTGATTAAAATGTTGACTAATAGTGGTAGTCAGTCTGACGAGAAGGAAGGTAATTTGCGAGAATTTTTTTTTTATCTAAGTGTTTTGAAAAATTGATTCTGTTATCACTGTTAGCATGAACGTGTATTAATAAATATTTTCTTTCCTTAAAAAGTACAATAACAAAAATTAAAACGAATGTGATTAGCGTCAGAGTTTTTTTCTGAAAAGAAGTAAAACATTTTTTAATACTAATTTGTTTACATTTCAACACAGGTTATAATTACAAAACCAGATATTCAACGTGCAGGGTGAAAACATTATTATTAGAAAATAGTTTCGAAATAAAATTGTTATTTCCCACAGGTTCAATTCAAAATAGGTTTAACTTTATTGTTTTGAAAATTGCAAACACTATAATCATAAAGTATTACTTAATGATCGAATATTTACATTATTATTATTCTTTATTTGCCATTTATTCTGCATATAAAAACAATACGACAGAATGAATCAATTGTGGTTTCCTGACCTACTAAGCCTTAGCCTTGGATCCCTTTACCTTACCACTCAAATAATAACCTCTGACTAGTTTTAGTCTTCTAACATTTATAGCACATTATTCCAGTAAGACTAATGAGGGCAAGATATCATCGTTAGCGGTAAGCGTAAAAGAACGGCTGTGATATTTGCATGTCTTGCTCTATGGCCAGATTACTTAGCTAGATTACATTACATTAGATTATATACTAGAGGAAGGACTTATAAAACCCTTGACACTACGATCTACGGACTTAATGCAACTAAACCTCTTAAGTAGGCTATTAGTTCAACAAATTGGTGCTCTTAGTAAGTTTCAACAATTCACTAACTGGCTCATCCTGCTGGAGGTTACATTAGGTTATGTTAGGTTAGGCTAGGTTAGGATTGGTGCCCTTATTAAGTTTCAACAATTCACTAACTGGCTCATCCTGCTGAAGATTACGTTAGGTTAGGTTATGTTAGGTAAGGATTGGTGCCCTTAGTAAGTTTCAACAATTCAATAACTGGTTCATCCTGCTGGAGGTTACGTTAGGTTAGGTTATGTTAGGTAAGGGTTGGTGCTCTTAGTAAGATTCAACAATTCACTAACTGGTTCATCCTGCTGGAGATTACGTTAGGTTATGTTATGTTAGGTAAGGATTGGTGCCCTTAGTAAGTTTCAACAATTCACTAACTGACTCATCCTGCTGAAGATTACGTTAGGTTAGGTTATGTTAGGTAAGGATTGGTGCCCTTAGTAAGTTTCAACAATTCAATAACTGGTTCATCCTGCTGGAGGTTACGTTAGGTTAGGTTATGTTAGGTAAGGATTGGTGCTCTTAGTAAGATTCAACAATTCACTAACTGGTTCATCCTGCTGGAGATTACGTTAGGTTATGTTATGTTAGGTAAGAATTGGTGCCCTTAGTAAGTTTCAACAATTCACTAACTGACTCATCCTGCTGAAGATTACGTTAAGTTAGGTTATGTTAGGTAAGGATTGGTGCCCTTAGTAAGTTTCAACAATTCAATAACTGGTTCATCCTGCTGGAGGTTACGTTAGGTTATGTTATGTTAGGTAAGGATTGGTGCCCTTAGTAAGTTTCAACAATTCATTAACTGGCTCATCCTGCTGGAGGTTACATTAGGTTATGTTATGTTAGGTTAGGTTAGGCTAGGTTAGGATTGGTGCCCTTATTAAGTTTCAACAATTCACTAACTGGCTCATCCTGCTGAAGATTACGTTAGGTTAGGTTATGTTAGGTAAGGATTGGTGCCCTTAGTAAGTTTCAACAATTCAATAACTGGTTCATCCTGCTGGAGGTTACGTTAGGTTAGGTTATGTTAGGTAAGGATTGGTGCTCTTAGTAAGATTCAACAATTCACTAACTGGTTCATCCTGCTGGAGATTACGTTAGGTTATGTTATGTTAGGTAAGGATTGGTGCCCTTAGTAAGTTTCAACAATTCACTAACTGACTCATCCTGCTGAAGATTACGTTAGGTTAGGTTATGTTAGGTAAGGATTGGTGCCCTTAGTAAGTTTCAACAATTCAATAACTGGTTCATCCTGCTGGAGGTTACGTTAGGTTAGGTTATGTTAGGTAAGGATTGGTGCTCTTAGTAAGATTCAACAATTCACTAACTGGTTCATCCTGCTGGAGATTACGTTAGGTTATGTTATGTTAGGTAAGGATTGGTGCCCTTAGTAAGTTTCAACAATTCACTAACTGACTCATCCTGCTGAAGATTACGTTAAGTTAGGTTATGTTAGGTAAGGATTGGTGCCCTTAGTAAGTTTCAACAATTCAATAACTGGTTCATCCTGCTGGAGGTTACGTTAGGTTATGTTATGTTAGGTAAGGATTGGTGCCCTTAGTAAGTTTCAACAATTCAATAACTGGTTCATCCTGCTGTAGGTTACGTTAGGTTATGTTATGTTAGGTAAGGATTGGTGCCCTTAGTAAGTTTCAACAATTCACTAACTGGTTCATCCTGCTGGAGATTACGTTAGGTTATGTTATGTTAGGTAAGGATTGGTGCCCTTAGTAAGTTTCAACAATTCACTAACTGGTTCATCCTGCTGGAGATTACGTTAGGTTATGTTATGTTAGGTAAGGATTGGTGCCCTTAGTAAGTTTCAACAATTCACTAACTGGTTCATCCTGCTGGAGGTTACGTTAGGTTATGTTATGTTAGGTAAGGATTGGTGCCCTTAGTAAGTTTCAACAATTCACTAACTGGTTTATCCTGCTGGAGATTACGTTAGGTTATATTATGTTAGGTAAGGATTGGTGCCCTTAGTAAGTTTCAACAATTCACTAACTGGTTTATCCTGCTGGAGATTACGTTAAGTTAGCTTATGTTAGGTAAGGATTGGTGCCCTTAGTAAGTTTCAACAATTCACTAACTGGTTCATCCTGCTAGAGGTTACGTTAGGTTAGGTTATGTTAGGTAAGGATTGTTGCTCTTAGTAATTTTCAACAATTCACTAAGTAGTTCATCCTGCTAGAGGTTACGTTAGGTTAGGTTATGTTAGGTAAGGATTAGTGCCCTTAGTAAATTTCAAAAATTCACTAACTATCTCATCCTACTCGAGGTTACGTTATGCTATGTTAGGATTGGTGCCCTTAGTAAGTTTCAACAATTCACTATCTCATCCTACTCGAGGTAGCTACGGTTCTAAAAACCAAAAGTACTCTTAGCCTCCTTCTAGCAAGAAATTCACAATTCTAATTATGTATTCTGAAATGTTCTCGTTTTTACTACATAGCCTACGCAATGTTTCTCATACCTATCTTGCTCATGCTCTCCCTCAGACCACAGTGTCCAGTAACGAGTCCTATGATTTTCCTTACTTGTGCTCTGCCAAAATGTCTACCGCCTCTCTAAGTCCCCCTTGACGGACCTTATTCAAAAGGGGAGTGCCCATGAAGGTAATCCCATCTTGCCTGATATTGGTTATTAATCCAACTATTGATAGCGGACTCGGCCAACGATAAACAGTTCCCTGATAAAATCAGATGCAGTGTCCAGTTCAGCCAGTCGGATTGTCTCCAAATTTCTCTTAACCCCCTTATGCCCCGGAACAGTGGAGAGTAGAGACGTAGCATTGAGGACCCTACACTTCCAGACCAGCTTTGATTAAATTGTAGATCAAGTATTTTGATTGCTGCATGATTCTCGGTATAAATATGAATACGAGCCTTCTTGAACAAAACGGAATGTTATATTTGAATTCTCCGGAACAGTTATTAAGGGCTACTACTTCAGCCTGGAATACTGTTGCACACTTACCAGGGCAAAGCTTCTTTTGCTCTTGATCTCAGTCAGTACACCCCATCACCAGTGCCTGTTTTGTCTTAGAGCCTTCTGCATACCATATAAGCTCTCCAGAGTTTCCCAACACATAGTATTCCTCCCCAAATGTCATCTTGACATAAAACGGTCCAGCAACATCAGTTCTTATCATTAAAATCGGGGCTGTAATCTTATCTGAGATTTTAGCGTGCCCCAAAAGTTGAGAATAGGAGATTCTACTATCTTGCAGTCTGTATGCTGCTTTGCGTGCTTTCTCCATGGAGGAAACCCCAGAACAATCTCCATTGCCGCCGTTGGTGTCGTGTTAATAGAGCCTGTAATACGCAGGCAACTTAACCTCTGAATTTTTGTCAGAGATTCGATGTAGCGAAAGCATCGAAAATTCTGGTGCGACTCTGAACTATGCGGCTACAAATTCGAGCTATAGTTCCTTAAAAAAATATATATATGTTTTAATTTATATTCGAGAAAAGAGTTCGTTCATGCTCTCAAAACATCATATATTAATTTTTATATTGTGAAATGATGGCATATATATATATATATATATAAGGTAGTGTGATTCATTATTTGAAACTTTTATTGTAGTACATCAAATATTGTGCTTAAAACCATCCATCAAATTTAGAGTCTAACATAAGGGTGGAAACTTTGCTTTGTAGCACGGTAGCTTATGTTTTCACTTAACAAACTTTGTTATATCGGATCTGCTGTTCGCAGTAGACTACAGGATTATATAATATCTCACATAATAAGAAGATATAATATAACATCACTTCATAATATAATAACATAATATAGTTTCACTTATTTATGTTATGAGCTTCATTTATGGGCAACATACCAGATAATCTAAGGAAATATTTACGCACAAAAGTAGGTAGAGTTTTTGAATTTTGAAATCGTAATTTTTAGCAAACGGTACGTTTTGAGTTTTTCAACCAATTCTGAGAAAATCGGCATGTACACAGTCTTGAATATTTCCTAAGAAACCAAATTTTCGTTAGGGAGGTGAAAACGAATAAATCCTCCAAATCGTTCGATAGACTTTTTTCATGATCAAACAGTTTTTTTATTCTGCATTTATTGAGCAATAATCCCAACACGCAACTGTTTCGCTGATGTGATAGAAGCGAATTTCCAAAAGTACGTACGCATCTTGAGCTTACCATTTTTGAAATTCCGATTTCACCAATAAAATCTGCACATATTAGCTTTTGAAAATGTCAGATTAAATTTAATATCTCGAAAATGAACCTTGACCGCCGTCAAAAAATTTGATGATTTCAACGGATTTTGAAAATTAAAAGCGCTAATTTAATCAGTTTTTAACGCTGATTACAACACAGGAATCAGATTTTTAATACGGCTTAAGACAAGACATAAAAGTTACGAGTTTTCGAAATATTCGTAAAGACCGCCATTTTGAAACTGTTAAACGTGTTTTACTGTTAATGATCTTGTCTAATTTACTATCATAACCAATTACGAACGTGAACCTCTTAAAACATACACACACACACACACACACACACACACACACATATATATATATATATATATATATATATATATATATATATAAACATATATATAAATTATATCGACTGTCAAAAAGTAATATAGAAGTCAGGTGATATCGGAGCTTATTTCATGGTTCCGAGTCTGGGTCTTAGTAAGATGGTTGCTTCAGTAACTCATTTACTCAATTGTAATTCGCTAACAATATCCTAATAATTTTACTAAACTTTGGTGTCCTCATACGCCGGTTATCGTTTTCTTACAAATTCAATATCCAGCCGTCCTTACGGCGGAGATGGAGACAGGAAATTACCTCCAGCTTCAGAAATTAATAACAGTAATTGCGTCCTACATCTGATCCAATTATATCTTACAGTCAAGGCCAATGGACCTGCTACAGGCTGGGATGCATATAATGATTGGTCTAATTGTTGTTGGTGCTAATTATCCGATACTGCATTTAAATTATGTATATACAAATTTAGATTAACTTTAATTGGTATGTTAAGGTAGTACTTTGGTCATGAAATAAGCCAGCATAAAAATGTACGTTAAAAGAATGTTGATTCTGAAAATAAGATATTTTTATTTGGTGTTTAAGTATGTTTGCTTAAAAAATTAGTAATAAAAATCATATAAATTTAGTATTTTTTAAAGGATTTGTTTTATTAGAATAATAAAGTATGTAAGAATGTGTCCTCCGAGTCATGCGTTCACTCTTACACGATTTTTAAAAACATTTATTTTATTTTATTTGTTTAGTTTTTGAGTTTCATACACGCAACAAGTATGTACCTTCCTTGAAATATGGAAAGTAATAATTTAGGTTTAATGATTTGTAGAAAAATTTAGTGACCCCACGCAGCAGTCTCACTAACGTAATAGAAGTAAATTTAAAAAAAATTGTTCTTGATTACCTTTTCTAAGATTCTGATTTCACCGTAAAAATCAGCAATAAAACTGCATATAATTAGACCATAAACTTGGAGAATACCAGGCGGGTTTCCGGAAAAGGAGATCCTGTCCGGAACAAATCCTTAACCTCAAACACATCATGAACTATCAAAAGTCAAGGGCTAAATCGTATGTTATCACTTTTATTGACTTTCAAAAAGCATACGACCTTATAGACAGGGAATCCTTATTCTCGGTTCTGAAGGAACTAGACCTTAATAACAACACCACAAATCTTATCAGGGAAACATTAACTAATACATTCTCCAAAGTTCAATTCATGGGAGAACTTTCCACTCCTTTTGAGATTAAATAAACAGGAGTCCGATAAGGAGATGGATTCACTCCATTGTTATTTAATTGTGCTCTAGAAAAAGTAGTTAGAGAGTGGAACGTGAATACGCATAGTGGAATCAGACTAGGAACTAAGAACAAAGGCACTAAGGTAAATTGTTTGGCTTTTGTGGATGACATGGCCTTACTAGCTGAGACATTGGAAGAAGCTAAGGAACAGACTCTTGAACTCCAGAAGCAAGCGTTAAAAATGGGTCTCAAAGTTTAATTTGAAAAGACTTAAATATTGACAAACATACAAAAACCACCAAAAAAGTTTCAAGTGGGAGGACAATACATTGAGATAGTCAAAGCATTCAAATATCTTGGGGAATGGATCATCTGGAACGCCCTAGACAAAAACACTATGGAATCTAGGAGAAAAAAGTTGAATTAGCCTTCCAAATCACCAAAGACACATACAACAAGAAGTTCCTCTCCTGGAATACAAAGATGAGGCATTTTTATACGGTAGTTAAACCAGAAGCCTTATATGCAGCTGAAACATTATCTCTCACAACCCTGGGCCCACTTGAAAGGCTGGAGATCAAAGAAAGAAAGATATTACGGAAATCTTAGGCCCCAAATTCCGTAACAACCAAGTACTCCACATCGGGAATGAAACGCTTTACCAAAAAACTGAAACACTGTCAGACACAATAAGAAAAAGGAGAATTGATTTTAATGAGAACATCCTCCGAATGGACAAAAATAGACTAGCAAAAAAATATTTGACTACTTTCGCAATAAAAGAGCCAAACCACTTTGGTTTAGAGAAAGAGAGAAAGACATAACAGAACTACAAATCACTGACACTATGTTCATGGACAAAACAGCCAAAACAATAACCAAGGACAAGAAACAACAGTTCCAAGGCAAAGTCAAATCCAAGCGAACGATCCAAATCTTTGACGAAGAATAAAAAGCAAGATCACAACGAATGAAGCAATACTGTGCTACGAGGAAGGCACAGAACATTAAAAAGTGATTGTACCCCAAAGTTGGGTGAAACAAATAAAGAGAAAAAACTGCATATATTAGCGTTTTAAAAATTGAAATGACTGAAAATATTAAACTAACACTGTTCGCTGTGAAATTTAATATCCTAATTTTACAGAATTTTGAAAATTAAAAAGACATGCATTTTGTAACACTGATTTTAACGGTGGTGACAGA
>CM040191.1:27698168-27748168 GCA_022606455.1 Callitettix versicolor
CGATTTTCCAATATTCAACCATTTAAGGGATCAAAACTGGGTGAAGCAGTTTCTATTGGAAAAATATATCTGTTATTGAACAAAAAAATAATAAATATCGTGTATCATTTCTGCCTTTATTTTTTTTACTTACGATAATTTTTCGAAAAAACACAAATTAATATAGCTATTTTTTAACAAAATAACCTGAAACGTATCATAGCTTATCTTTGTTCATTGAAATAATTGATCTTTACGAATTAATATAAAACAACTGATCTTTTAAAATAACTACAAAAATTAAATTAAGAATTCATTTCATTGACAATTCATTTCATCGGTAAACTTCTTCGTAGTTCCCATAGTGTAGTGGTTATCAAGTGCTCCTCATACGCACAAGGTTCCTGGTTCAATACCGGGCGGAAACACAGTAATTTTTAATTATAATTAATTTGACATGATACTTGCAACTGGAAAAATATTCTGTTAAATATATATATATATATATATATATATATATATATATATATATATATATATATATATATATATATATATTAATGTAAGCATGTTCCTCACATCACGCCTCCAGCAAAATGCAACATCAAATAACCAATCCTAATACATGATAGCCCTACATGTTAAAATATTTTTTAATCTGATTTTCTTGATAAAAATTCTGAAACAAAAATAATTAAATACGTATATCACCATTTTTGGAATTAATCTCATAAAAAAATAAAAACGTTTTAAGAATGTAAAAAAATCCCTATATATGTTTGTATTTCGGAAAACGCAGTTGGTTTTAAACTAAATATAAATACTCTAAAACACAAATAATGAAATACGTGTTTAAGCATTTTTCAGAACCTAAAGGGATAGAAATTTTAAAAATAGGTTTGTATTGGAAAAAATATTTTTTTTGAATTTTTTTGTAACAAGAAAAATATTCTAAAGCACAAATTTTGAAATACGTATTTCACCATTCTACATAATTCATCCCCAAAAGGCATAAAAGGGATATACAATTTCGCATAGGAAAGTATTTTTAATGTCTGATTTTTTTTTTGAAAATTCACAAAAAAAGCTCCAAAACGTGAAAAAGAAACATGTATTCAACATTCTCCTAATTTCACACTCTAAATGGCAAAAATAGTTATAATAGTTCCTATTGAAAAAGATATGTTTTATGCGATTTTCTTGATCGTTTAGAATAGAATAACATCAACTGACTAATGAACACTTTCTATTTAATTATAAGATGTCAAATTAGGGCGCAAGATGTGCAAAATGGTTACACCCGTATAACTAAATCACATATAGCCTACATACTTAGCCTGGAAAGTAATAAAATGTTACATTTAGTTTAAGGTCAATTTTAAAATGGTGTGTGTGTGTGCTCGTGTGCGTATATGTAATTTAGTCACTCAAAAACTACTGATCAAATTAAGCTAATAGTGTAAATGGATAAAGAGGATGTATGTAGTTAAAATAAGCCTCATTTATCACTTGAAAGTAAAAAATAATTTAAAACGTAACATTTTCCTATCTCACTCTACGAACGTAAAGCAAGTTTCGTGATAGTAAATGTGCTCATATTGCTATATTAATACTTTTTCGATCACCGAATATAAAAAAGCGGTTAAAATGTCTGTCCATATGTTTGCATAAGTGTACATCGATCGATAATAAACTAACTCATCGGATTTGTTTATTCCTGGTTTTACGTCTAGTTTTTTTTAGATGCAATGATATTTTTTTTAATTATACGGGAATACGTTTCTTGGAAATCTATATCTGCTCTGATCATATTTTGCTCAAATTCAGTAAAAAGATTCAGAAAAAATTAACGGCTCTCTTTATGATAATACGTTGGGTTTGGGAGCTATTTAAAACCGTAAAAAATAGGCCTAATTCGTTAAAATAGGTTCATTACATTTTCCTACCGTTTTCAATCGACAATTTTCAGTGGAAATTTAAGACTCTAGTTAGTGCAGTATATTTTAAATAAAATAAAATTGCAGTTCGAAAATAAAAGCGAAAAATTTAAATAATCCGTGGCTGCCGTCGAGTTTTGTTTCAAATCAACTGCACTATTTATTATGATTTTTCTTATGTGGCAAAAATATGAGCGAAATTTCGTGAACCGTTCTTTTTTGTAAAAATAACTGATTTCAAGAAAGTTAGTGCAATGTATTTGTAACATTTGATTGTTAAAGAAAGTAGGATTATAATTATTCGTGATTTTGTAATAAAAATGAAATTCAAACGATTAACTGAACTTATAAATTCAATATCTTCGTGAATTTAACTGTAGGCTACATTATGATATCGTAGGATCTCTTTTATTTTCATATATTCGCGGATAACAATAGTTAAAGGATTGCGTTATAGATTTTTATAGTAATGATCTTTCAAAATATAAAATTGTAATTTCCCAAAATAAACTGAATATAGATAAGAAATACTTGTAATCTAAAATAACAAGTAAATATGTATTCTAATATCTGTGAAAAATACGACAATGCATTATACATAGCCGTGCGTTGTGGAACTTGTGGTTTCGGCACCTATGACGTTACATCATAGGTGAACATTTCCGTTGTTATTTTAGTTTCCGTAAGTCTACTGACCTAAAACAATGGTTATCTTAACCTCAAATTCTATAATCCATGCTGGTATTAGATGTTCTTTTAAAATGCTAAACTACGTTAATTGGTCAAAACCCATTCCGAACCTGATGGAGACTGATGTTGAGGTGTCTAAACATTTCCAAATATATGGTGATACAAGATGACAAAGAAGACACCGGAAAATAAAGCCTGTTGGAAGACAGACATTATTCGAAACAAGAAGCTTTGTTTTGATTTGAGTTTAATTATTGAAACAAGAATGTAACTGAAGTTTGCATAAATTAAAACTCAAAACACAAACAGCTGCGCGTAGGCGAGCTAAGCAAGTGAACTCGGCGAAGCTTATTGTTTACAAGATTAAACATATGTTGTTCTAAGATGCGAGCGCTCTCCGCGGAGTTGTTCTGCAACGTCTAATGTTCAAACTTTATCAAATTTAAGAGAACTCCGTAGTTTCAGAGGCACGAAAGTACCAACTCAAAATATAATAAAATCCTGCAAAACTTCTTTAAAGAATTTCAGAAAACTTTTTCGGATAATTTTAACAGAAAATTAAAGCTGAAATGGTAAGGTAAGCGTTCGGAAATAGTTATTAGCAAAGCACGATTTTTAGCTCAGCTGTCTAATTATTGTCTATCAGCATTGTTGGATTTCACTTTAAAGGCAAGATTTTACAACACTACTCGTAAATTTAAAGCTTAAACTAAGAATAAATTATATTTGGTCTTACAATTTAATGCCTATGTGAAGTAAAGAATATGTGGTAAATTGATAAAAATTTTAATAGTGGTAAACATTTTTATATTAAAATATTTCCATATTTATATGGGGAGTTTTTACAATAAATGTTTTCTTTCTAACACTTTACTGTTAATAGCAATCACTGAATATTTATTTGAAATATATGAGGATTTTCCCTGTGTTGAAATTGTTTTTTCATAGATCCTGTTTTAAAAACCTTCTTCCCAAATTCCAACTTCGTTTCATTTCTTAGAAATTTCATCTTACTTCCTTACAAACCCATTATGGGATTTTATTCTGTTGTTGATTTTTGTTAAATATATTGCATTATATGATATTTACACTATCTGAATGATCATTTATTTTAATATAGTGTAGTTTTATTATGTACTGAATTAGGATTGTGAATATGGTTTTGGTTATAATTTTGTTTTTTTATCTTTACATTTCACGACACAATTCTGTTATTTAAACACTCGTGTATACAATTAAATATAAATTCATATTATTGAATGATAAAAATGTAAGACAAGTTAGTAGATATGCCTCCCGCGTTGCAGAAACTTAAGACGAGGTAATTTAAAACGCATTATTATACAACAGCAGCGCTCCTGGTGGGAATATACCGCACTATGTGCTCAACCCTTCTTGTTTATTACTTCACACTCGGGTTTATTATATGCAACATCTTACTTTAAAGCTAAGTCCTTAATTCTATTCACAAATCTTTATTCTTACACGTATATTGTATTCCGAAATGATATATAGTGTATATTTTGGTTATAATTTAAGGGAAGAAAGTAATATAGAAAGTCAATTTTGTTTCGTCTATAAATTTGTATGTTATTTTTATAAAAAAGAGGTGATACGTTTTACAAAAAAAAAATCAACGTACTATTATAATTCATTTGTTTTGCTTTTTTTGTATTTGAAATAAAAATAAATTGTTTTAAGTCTAAGTACGAGGGCTATTCAGAAAGTAGATTACGTTTTTGGATAAAAAAAAAACTAAGTACAGGAAAAAAAATTTATTATATACATTTGAAAGAGGAACTAAAATACTATTTTTCGACATAATCGCCAAACAAATTTAGACATTTGTCATATCGGTGAACTAGCTTTGAAATTCCCGTGTCGTAGAATTCCGCCGCCTGTGACGCCAGCCAGTCACGCCCGCGCGGAGATCTGCGTCGTCATCGAAGCGCTGTGTTGCAAGCCAAGTCTTCATCTTCGGGAATAAGTGAAAATCACTAGGTGCCAGGTCCGGACTGTAGGGTGGATGAGGGAAAATCTCCCACTTGAAGGCCGTCAAGACGTCTTTTGTTCGATTTGCCTTGTGAGGGCGGGCATTGTCGTGCAAAAACAACACTTTTGCACTCAGTTTTCCTCTCCGCTTGTTCTGGATAGCTCGTCTTAAAAAAGGTATTGCCAAACATTACGAAACTTATAATATGTCTTTAGTATTTCCTGTCTGTGATAATTTTTGAGCTGACGGAAATAAAAAAAACAAATTAGGAAACATATTTTGGTAATAAAATATAGGCTAATTTTTACCTCTTCTGATGTACCAGAAGCGCCTGACATCAAACTAAAATTTAAGGTGCAAAGACATATAATTCAATGAGTACAATTGTTTTAAGATAGTGCATTTAAATAAGAGTGGGTATCACAAGTCAATTTGATATAACATTATGTTATTGAAATTTCGTTTTTACACAGATTGTTTTAAAAGGTGGTACAAAAGTCCGAAAGAGTTTAGAATTTTCCGAAAATTAACAAGTTTGCTGCACATTTGTATATTTTTACAAAAGACAGCTTCCGAGTTGTCCAAATATTTGTAATATTACTTGTAAGGATACAACATCCATTTTTGTATTTGAACTTATTAATACGTTTTTCTAACTTTATCCTCCAGCGTTTGGAAAATGACATACTCACTCCAATGGAAAGTAAGCTATTGAAATGGTCATAAAAGACCGCAGACATAGTCGTTGAAATGAACACTAATCATATCAGTTTCGATGAAGTGGTTAAAATGAATATATTATATATATATATATATATATATATATATATATATATATATAACATTCTTTTTAAAATAACAGTCATTTCGAATATTAAAAAATCACAAATTTTTATTTTAAGTTTTTGAGATTCTGATTTGATAATAATAATCATCGTTAACGTGTATGAATCAGCATTTGAAATTGCCAACTTCACTGACAATAAGGAATTAAACTTGATGGCGACCAGAATTCATTTTGCAATTTTTTAAAAGTATTTGAAAATTTAAAAACTCTTTGGTAAAAGATTTAACGCTGAGTATTATTGATCAATCTGATTTTCAAAAAATATAAGATAAAAAACATCTGTGCGGTTATACGTAAAAGTCGAACAGCTCAAAATGTATTCACGCAACACTTACATAGTTTTTAATGAAAATATGGTACTTTATAATTTTCTTGCAAAACCTGCAATATGAAAGCTACAGACTTGTGCTGCATAGGTCTCGTGCCTCTTCCCTAACATTACAGCAAGGGAACATATACCGATAAGAGCTTTGCAAACATTGTACAAGACCACGAACTGGTAGAGAACTAGCTTTGTATTGCAACAACTTTATATAGTCTATTGAGGGTTACATAGTTAAATTATAACACCTGAATTTTATATCTTTGAAATCCTTTCAAGTCAGTAATCACTTGTATTGAATAGTAAATTTTCTCCGGAAAAGTAGGTGACAATTAACTCTCATTTTTATAAAACAAAAGAACTGACATTGCTCAACAATCTTTTATAAATACTTTCCTTTTGAAATTATTTTTTTCACAAGTAGGTCGTGTTTCAAAACGACTAAAGGGCCAAAGGTGGCTAGACAGGGTCCGTCAAATTTGCGCACCTCAAAGTCATTGGTTGCAGTCTGCATTCTCAGTAGTCATTTGGCATAAAGCTTTCACGTTAAGGTTCTAATTACTTTAAAATAAATTATCTCCCAGTTAAGTTTTGCGTTTCCTGAATGACATAGTGTGTCTGCTGCTAGAGACAAAACCTGGATGGTTTTATTTGTACATGTTATATTACATTCTAATATAATATTTGTGTTATATTATATTTCATAACATTCCTATTTTAAAGTAACTTTTTCTTGCAGCCATTTTGCATTTTTTAAAGTTTTTGAAAAAAAAGGAATAATGTATCCGTTTTCGGTAGTTTATTTTAAAACCCGCTCTTAATGAGTAGTTATTATACATTGTATAACCTAAAACTGTACCTATAAGTTTTTCAGCTAATGTTTCTTTTTTTTATTATTATTTTATATTAATTACAACTAAGGCGTGCCCCATCTAGTAATTTTTCTTTATCATTGTGTTCACTGTGTGCTGGTGGCAGTCCGACGGCTGGTCCCAATGTGTTTACGGCCTGGAGAGGTCAATTGGCTTGGTCCTCTTCAGCCTTCTTGTGATGTTGTCACTGCGGCATAGTAGTTGGACAATCTCTGTATTATTATGCTGTTCTAACCTGCAGTAATGCTTAACCGAGAGCTTTTTAATGACTTCCTGAACAGATTCAACACCTAGGTCCTTATGTATGTTTTCATTTCTCACACACCAAGGGGCGTTGACAATCGTTCTCAATACTTTATTTTGAAAAACTTGAATAATTTTACTATTGCTTTTTCTTGTACATCCCCAGAGTGGTGCACCATAGGTCCATATTGGTCTTATAAATTGCTTGTATAGCAGTATCTTGTTGGCTATCGAAAGTTCAGAATTTCTTCCAATAAGCCAAAACATTTTATTGAATTTGAGCTGTAGCTCATCTTTTTTCTTTTTTACATGCACCTTCCATCGGAGCTTTGAATCGAGTGTCATTCCTAGATATTTAGCACTGTTTGCATATGTTATACTCCTTTCGTTTAATATTACTGGTAATGGTTCATATTTTCTATTCGTAAAATTAATGTGTACAGTTTTTGCTTCATTAAGCTTTCCTCTCCATTTTTTTGTCCATTGACTTACTGCGTTGGTGGCATTCTGTAATTTCTCTGTGACTTCTAAAATATTGTCCCCAACTGTTAAAATTGCTGTGTCATCTGCAAAAGTTGCTACTGTGGAGTTCCCAGTAACTGGTATGTCTCTAGTGTACAGAAGGTACAGTACAGGGCCAAGAACACTTCCCTGAGGTACTCCTGCATTAATTGTTTTAATTTGTAAGTATTCGAGTTCATATCTAACCCGAAAATGTCTCTCACAAAGGTATGACTTTAAAATTCTGAAGATTTGCTCTGGTAAGTCCCGTTGTAGTTTATGTTCCAGCCCACAGTGCCAGACTCCATCAAACGCCTGAGCCACGTCAAGAAATACACCTGAGAAGATTTACTTTCTCTCCATAGCTTCCTCTATTATATCCACCACTCTATGAACTTGTTCAATTGTATAATGTTTTGCCCGAAAACCGAACTGATGTGCAGGTATGAGCTCCCTATCTTCTATAATAACCTTCAGTCTTTTTAGAAGGAGTTTCTCAAAGAGCTTAGATAGTATTGGCAATAATGAAATTGGTCGGTATGAGGTTACCTCATGTAGTGGTTTACCCGGCTTAGGTAACATAATTACTTCTGCTACTTTCCATTGATTCGGAACATACTGTAACCTGAATGCTGCATTGATAATGGACAACAGTCTCCTCAAGGCTTTCTCTGGAAGTTCTTTGATTATTTGCCCAGTAATTAAATCATATCCTGGAGCTTTTTTAGGATGTAAATTCTGACTGATTTCGTTTATTAGTTCTTGTAGCGTTACTGGTATAATGTCTAGTTTATCTATTTTGTTTACTTTTGGTAGATGTTCATCTGCCGTTTGCCTGGGGAGAGGACGGAAAATTTGTTCCAGATGATCTACAAATAGCTCAGCCTTTTCATATGCACTTCGAGCCCAGGTCTCTTCGTTTCTTTTAACTGGTGGTATCTGCACAACAGGTCTCTTGATTCCCTTGGTGGCACGCCATAAGGAGTAGTCAGTGTCTTTTTCAGCTGTTACGTTTTCTAAATATTTATTAATTGTTTTGTTTTTAACTTCTTTTATCAATTCCTTAAGTTTATTTGTTAAATTGTTGAGTCTGCTTTTATTTTCAGGGGTACGACTAATTTACCATTTTTTTCGGGCTCTCCGTTTCAGGTCTACTAATTGTTTTACTTCAACAGGATAGTATACGTCATTGTTTTTGTTTGTTTGTAGAACTGGTGTACTTTCCCATGCTGCTTGTTGTATGTTCTCTATCAACCTTTCTGTTTCTTCTTCCAGTTGGTATGGGGTTTTAATCTCTGCTTGTGGTTTTATATTGTCGTCAAGGAATTTCCGGAAGTATTGCCAGTTGGTTCTGTTGTTAGTAAGCCTGACTGTATTTTCTTTCTCGATTATTGTGTCACTAATTGTCATTATAACAGGTGTATGGTCTGAACTTAGCCCATCGTAGTTTTTAACGTCAATATATCTGTCTGAAAGGCCTCTGGTCACAAAGAAGTCAATTGTATCAGGTATTTTATTTGTATCAGATGGCCAGTATGTCGGCTTACCACCGGAGTGAAAGCTACAGTGGCACTCTTGACCAGCTGCAAACATCTCTCTACCTTTCGTTGTAGTTAGTCTTGAACCCCAATAAGTATTTTTAGCGTTGAAGTCTCCACAAGTGATACATCTGTTCCCTAGAGATCTGAACAAAGTGATATACTCTTCTTTTTTAATACTATATCTCGGAGGGCAATATATTGCTGAAACAGTGAATTTTATGTTTTTCCCCCACCTCTAAATTCACAGTTGTTATCTGCATTGATTCTTCTTCGACTCTGACGTTTTCCCAGTGTTTGAGATGCTGTTTTATTAGTATTTCTGATCCCCCTCTTGCTCTGTTATCTGGATGTATAGAATGATAACAAAAATATCCTTTTATTTGTACTCGAGTTTCTGTGGTGAAGTGGCTCTCCGATATCAGGCAGATATCTATTTTTTCTATTTTAAGAAATACCTCCAACTCAGAGATGTGTCACAGCAGTCCATTTGCATTCCAACAGTCTATATTAATCGTGCTGTTCATTCACGGTTTCTTTTTCACTTTACCTGCTCTCGATTCCAGATACTGCAGCTTTGTGAAAATATACTTATTTATCTCTGTTTGCTCCTCTAATCTTTCCGTCAATAATGTGAGTTTTCTTAGTATATTTTCAATCATGTTTTTGTCGTTGCTTTCATTTGTCTCTTTCCTTCTTGGGTTCTTAACTATTTCTACATATGACTTGCCCTCATTGCTTTCACTCTTTTCGTCACTTCTTTTATTTTGTATTTCTTTTGTTTTTGAAATGATTTTTCTGTATTGTATATTTCTGTTTTGGTTTCTTATTTTCTGCAAGTGCTTAGCTACCTCACATCCACGGTAGTTAGCAGGATGTTACCCACCACAGTTCACACACTTTGGGGGCGTATCTTTCCTCACTGGACATTTACTTGGGTCATGTTTACCAACACATTTCACACACCTGGGTTCCTTTTGACAATATTTTTGGGTGTGGTTAAAACCTTGAAATTTCTTGCATTGAGTTATGGTGTCCGTTGTTTTGCGCAGCGGTTCTATTTTGACTTTCATATTTAAAATAGTTTTTATATTATAGATATTATCTACCTTTTCTTTATTGTCAAACGTTAACATGAAGAGTGGCAAACCTCTCTTTGTAACCCTTTCATTTCCGTGTTCATCCTTTCTTTCTTCAAGATATTAACCACGGCTGTTATACTCAGGCCTTTTGCCTTCAGATCTTCTATTATTTCATCTATTTCACAAGTTTGATGAAGCCCTCGAGCCATTACTTTAATAGGCCTATCTTGTTTATTTTCATATATGAACCACTCATATTTTTCTTGTGACAATTTATTTGCTAGTGCTCGGTATGTTTCTTAGTCTGGCGTGTTGATTTTCCAGATATTGTTATTTATCGAGACTACCTTATAATCTTTGTCTGTTATGGACTTCATCAAGGTTTGTACAGTGGCATATTCCTTGATTCCGCTAATGTTAATCGGAGGTGGCGGTCTTTCTTTAGTTTGCGTTTTGGTGTTTCCAGTCTGTTTTGAATCACTTCTAAGATTTGATTGATCAAGTTCAGGAGAGAACTCTGCTCGTCTTTTTTTACCTGGTCTTTTCTTTTGGAGCAGCCATTCGGTTTCTTTGCCTAATTCTTCTTCATCTGTCACATAATCTACAATTTCAGCTCTTACATTACTGTAAGATGTTTCCTGCATAGGATTTGTATAACCCGCCATCTTCAAGGCCTGATTTTCCTTTTTCAGCTCTGTTATTTCATTACTCAGTTTCATCACAATCTGCTCTATTTCATCAAGTTTCTTTCGCAATTCCGCATTTTCCTCTTCATAATTCCTAGTGGTCCCCATCTTGAGCCGGGTTCTTTGTGTTGTGGAACTTCTAAGGAATGGATCCTGTTTGATCTTCGATAAGTCATCGTGTGTCTGGTCGCCCCTAGAATCCATGCGACCGGCGCCGGCCACCGGGGCTTTCATCCGATCGGAACCGACGGTGAGATTCACCTTTTCAGGCTTACCCACCTGGGGTATTTCTAGTTTTGGATCACACATCATGAGCAATCTTCAAATGTCGTAAAAGGGATAAGAGAAAAAGAAGTTGAAGACACCCTAGCCCTCGAATACTCTAATAGCATCGGGGTCGAAAAGAACAAGAGGTGGTCAAGAGAGACCTGATAGGAAAGGTAAAAATAGGAATCTAATCCAAGACCAGTTGAAATAAGATTAGATTCAGCTCGGGTACCCCGGGGTCGCCAACCCCTTACTCACCAAATGTGAGCCCCTGGGGTATTTCAGCTAATGTGATGGATTAATTAGTATGTGGCATTTCATTTATTATTTTTGTATGGATTTACAGTTCGAATACATATTGTGGCTGTCTTAAATGCAGTTTTAAATAGGTCATTGTTGATGTTACTGGACGTAATAGGCCGGCATAATTTGCGTAATTGAAGGGTCGATTTACGTCAACTTCAAGCCAGCCCATTTACAATTTGAGTATTTCAAAGTATAAAACAACTGATCAAGTGTTGGATTTTTTCAGTTTCACTTTATACCTGGAGAGAAAACGTCCAGTTAAAGTGGCCAGATACGATTTCAGCGAAAAATAACAATATTTCTTCCAGACACAGATGTGTCGAACGGATGCACAAAGGTTTTTAATGTTCCCAAAGATTCGAGTTTTCTTGATAGATTTGCAGGTTTTTATTTTATAAGTAACAATGGCTAAATCAATTTGCGTTATTCACACGAAAACTTTGCATTATTAACATTTAAAATTTTCTAATTAAATTTTAAAAAATTCGGAAATTAACATGATTAAAGTTGATAATTCAAAATCTAGTTAATGATTATTAAAGTTAGGTTTTGAAAAAAATAAGTAATTTTTATCTATGTGAAAAGTGTTATTTTTTTAAAATTCGCACAAGGATACAATAATTTCATCTAAAATATTCAAAATCTTTAAAAGTGCTTATACAAATTTATCTTTTTTTTCAAGCAAATACTAGCAGTGTTTTTCTAACACAACCCAACCTAACGCATACGATACTTATATGCTTTTGTGAGAATTTTTCTTTTTTATTCTACTTGATTTGTTTTTCACTACGTATAAAAATAAAGATAAGTAACAGGAAGATAAAAAGATAAAGCTATAAGAAGATTTTAAATTTAGCAAGCCATAAATTGTATCATCGAAGTATCCGTGATAGAATGAGGTTGTTCAAAGAAAAGTATAGTTTTCTCGATCTGTCTGCACACTAGGGAAATGAATGGATTACGCGGAAGTTAACTGTGCTGTCAAGGTCATTCTTTTCAGATATGTTTTCTTTTTAAACACAGTAAGTATGACGGACAATATTTGTTTCAAAATGTATTTTTTATATCAATGTTACTTCGATATAAATTGCAGTGTATTATGACGTATTTAGATTAGGCTTTTTACATAAACATAATGATTGATTCATTAACTGATTCGTCGTCACGTAGGATACAAATTATTCCGTACTTTTAGACATGATAAATATGAGAATTATATTTTGGTTTGTATTTATAAATTTTAAGCTTTTGATATTATATTATAAAAGGAATTCGTATAGACGATTTTTGGTAAGTGATATAGATAAACAAGTGTTATTTTGAACAATTTGTATTAGGAAAATTAATTTTGTTCATATCATAAATTTTAAGTTAATGAAAGTGTTTGAATATTTTTCCTTTTTGAATAAATATGATTATTCAAACATGAGAGCAAAATTAAAAATTGGCTTTGAGAATTTTGTCTGATTTTAAAAATGGTTGACATTTGAACCGAGGGTTTTTCGGAAAGAGCAACTAAAAATGTTCTTTTTTCTTAATGCCTTTTCTTAACTTATGCCAGTAAGACTAATGGCCACGGGGAATTGGCGTCAAAAGAAAGGGTAAAGCTTACGGCAGTAATTGCAATCTCTTATCTACGACCAAGAAATATTTTCAGACATCAGTGTCTTCGCCATCTAACCCACGCGGACTCTCTCAAGTGTTCTATTTTTGCCACTTATTGACTTCATTTGAGCAAAATGGGATCAATTATCACAACGACGTAAAACATTAAAATAAAATCCAAATTCTTCAAACATATCTTTCATATTTTCTGATTCTAGAATATCTGATTAAACATCTGATTCTAGAAACGCAAACGGAAAAATATGAAACACGATAACTTCTTTAACCATAAAAAGAAGATGTTAACCTTCGTTTAAAAACGCAAAACTAAAGGCATTTTGTAAAATTGCAAAACATTTTGAGACTAAATTGAATGTAATAAACGTTACAAACGACAAAAGTATCTGTTATTAAAGAATATTAATTGAAAAATGTGTTATATTTTAAACCAGCAGCAATATTTTTAAATCAAACCCGGAACCTTGAAAAGTAACAATTTTTAAGTCTTGAAAATTGTATGTATGTTAGCACTCTATCTTTCTCAGTTTTTGTTTTACTGGAGGTGCAAATCGTCCTTGGTAATTTCACCTCCGAGTTTGATTTCAGTATAATTCATTTAAATAATTAAATATGAGGAACATATTGCGGTTTTAAAATGAAAACAAAGTTTTAAATTATTAATTCTTTATTTTATCTTTATTACCTACAATCTTTTACAACCTTTACATGTTATTGATTTACATTCTTTACATTGATTTACATTCTTTCGATCAATCCCAGAATTTCAATGATCCCATAATTGAAAATTAATAATGAATGAATTAATTAATAGGTCTATTTAAGAGTTACAAACACACTAAAACTTCGTGGATCCATTGTATCCCCTTCCTACATTCCCGTAGCTCTCAGTTATACTACCTTCTCCAGTCCTAGCCTCTTCATGAAGTCCACGATTTGGAGAGGATTCAAGGTAGGTTGATACCTAACTTCAAATTAATAACTTTCTAAAATACTGGGGCTGTAGTGATGGTCCTCTTCCCTCCCGCAATAAATGCCATTTAGATCTTTTATTAGACAAAAATTCCTAAGATTTATCTTAAGAGTGTTATGCCCCGTAAGGAAGTCTGTCAGGAATCTTAGGTTGTTTTTACTTAGGACGATACTGGTCTTTGCTCTGCTCCTTTCAAAGTTCCCGAGAAGCTCCTTGGTCTGTTTTTAACCTCGTTTTTCTTACCGGAGTTTAAACCGTATAGTCTCTTATTTTTCTTTAAGCTTCACCTTGAAGTAGCTGTCTTTAAGTCTGTAAAACTGTTACGGTCCGATGCCTTTTTCTTTGCCAAATCATCTGCTTCCTTATTACCCTTTATCTCAGTGTGTCCTGTTACCCAAAGGTTTTATGCCCCATAAGGAAGTCCGTCAGCAATCTTAGGTTGTTTTTACTTAGGACGATATTGGTCTTTGCTCTGCTCTTTTCAAAGTTCCCAAGAAGCTCCTTGGTCTGTTTTTAACCTCATTTATCTTACCAGAGTTTAGACTATATTGTCTCTTCTTCCCCTTTAAGCTTCACCTTGAAGTAGCTGTCTTTAAGTCTGTAAAACTTTTACGGTCCGATGCCTTCTTCTTTGCTTCCTTATTAATCTTCATCTCAGAGTGTCCTGTTACCCAAAGTTTTTATGTCTTGTAAGCAAGTCCGTCAGCAATCTTAGGTTATTTTACTTAGGACAATATTGGTCTTTTCTTTGCTCCTTTCCAAGTTCCCAAGAAGCTCCTTGGTCTGTTTTTAACCTCACTTATCTTACCATAGTTTAGACCATATAGTCTCTTATTCCTCTTTAAAATTCACCTTGAAGTAGCTGTCTTTAAGTCTGTAAAGCTGTTTCGATCCGATTCCTTCTTTTTTGCCAAATCATCTGCTTCCTTATTACTCTTTATCTCAGAGTGTCCTGTTACCCAAAGTTGCGTAACATTATTACTTTGGCCCAGCCTATTTAACTTTTGCAGGCATTTCCAGACGGTTGACGAGCTGATGATTGGGAATCCAGAGCTTTAATGGCTGCTTCATTATTCGACATACTGGCGATACTTTTCCCGTTTTAACACCTGTCAAGTATCCTTTGCAAAAGTCTACCAATAACATATACTTCTTCCAGAAAGAAACTGTGGTATTTTCCCTAAAGCTGCCTAAAGTACTTCTTTCCCGGCAGCTACAGTTTAAATCATATTACAGTATCTTTTAATGGTGAGGTAATGGATGTTACGCTCCTTACTCAATATTATAAGCTTAGTGAGAAAATGTTTCTAAAAGTTGTATTTTATCTTGATCGATTCCTTTGAAAGTTTCCAACGGGTAAGTTTTATTATCTTCACTGGTTAGTTCCTAGGCCGGTTTATGCTATTCTGAGATATGAGCTTTTAGCCGCTATCCTCACTACTAAGTGGAGGTGACTGAGGTTTAGAATAACCTCATTACCTGCTGTAAGGCACGATATCATACCATATGTCAGCCTAACGACCACATATTTATATTACACTTGGTTCTACTAGTCCGGGCTACTACCCCATATGTGATAGTTGGTCTTACTATCATCGTATACGTTAAATCAGTCACTTTTCAATGACACATTAAGGTCGATACCGGCAGTAAATGAATTTCTACTGTGTATTCATATACTTTGACTTACGCATACTTAACGCTTCAAAATTAAATTGTGAAAAGTCGAGTAATAATTTCCTATCATTTTTTTCTCCTGTAATTTTTCTAAATTGGTTTCCCAAATATTAATTCACACCATTCTATCACCAAATCCAAATATTGCGCACGTACCTGCTACGCGAACCTAAACCATAATTGCACATTTATTAAACATTAGTTTCCTCGTTACTTGTACAACTTGATGAAATATTTATGGAAGCTTAATGGACGGGTATCTTACTAATGTTGGCAAGCAAGTTAGAACAGACCCATGCATATTTAAACCTTCACGTTGCCAGCATCTTAAGCTTGGAGGACCGAAGCATTAAGCACCCGATAAATACATAAATATTTTCAATGAATTATGCATATTTTGTAACTGCAATCGTTCTTTAGATTCTACATTCTTGGTGACTTACTGTTTGAATGTAATATTACTTGCTTATATTACATATATTTTATGGTAACGTACATTGCACAGACTTAAAACACACACACACACACACACACACACACACACACACACACACACACACACACACATATATATATATATATATATATATATATATATATATAAGTTATGGTATGGTTTCGAGGACGTCGCTTTTTTAAAAACAACTTTTATTAATTAAAATAAAATTTTAATATGCACTTAAAATTTATTATAATTGCTTAAGTTCGTCTCATATACATTGAGATGCGAACTGAGTGAAACATTAACACTGACTCTGCTCTTTCTCATTCTGCTTACTGTGCTAAAAGCTAAACTGTCAGCATTAAATATAGCTAAGTCTAACACTAAATCTAGCAAAGTTTACAATTGAATATATATACACAACAATTAGTTAAAACATACAAACTCTGTATCATTCTGTTATCTCTCCAACAATTGAATTGACCAATTTTCCAAAATTGTAACCTGAACGTTTTATAGAGTGGGTGCTTTGAGTAGTAAATCATAAACATTTAATTTAAAGAACTATGTGTGTTTACATGTTCACACTCAAACATTGTACTGAACAATAACAGAATTAAAATAACAAAAACTATCATTGAAGAATTTCGAAATATGAATACTTCATAAAATACGTACTACTAATAACATTTTACTTTGTAAAAAGTATTTTTTTTTTAATTTTAGAAGAACCCTTTTATCACTTCGCCGACGTTGATGGTTTATTATCCTAATCATGTTTGTGTGTAAAGCTTAACTAAGACAGTCCTTAGCTTATTAGTGCTCTGTACCTTTTTATCTTTTTTATGCATTTCAAAGCACTATTCTCAACTGTCTGAATTATTAGAAGTGCCTTGATACAGTCGAGTGACTTCGATGTTTTTTTCAGATTTGTTCTAAAGATCAAAAACTGTGGTTACTTCAGTAGTGTGTTAAATTATCACTGTATTTTTTTTTAATAAGTTCATGTTTACCTGATTCATTTGTAGTTAAAAATTTATGCATTGTTGTGTTCAACGCATTTGCAGAAACAGTATTTAAATGTTTCTTCGATTTATGATGGCCTTTCTTATCAAGCATAATAACAAATTGAGCAACGTTTGTATAAATTAAGTCAAATTTTTTAGCCTACAAATCCGGGATTGCTTAATGAGTTTCCAGGATATCGACCCAAAAACTGGAACTGTTCCGGTACAACTGGAACATATGGTCACCGCACATATGAAGAATTATAACTTCAGTGAGTGTAAATCAAATTTTAAAATAAAAAAATTATTGTTTAAAAAGAAATATTTAAAAAATTACGACGGTCACGGGTTTTTCTTGATTCCTGTCGAATGATGATTTTCTTCTCTGTCAAAATTTCTACACGGATCTGATTTTAAAATCACCATACATGTTCAAAATTTTAGCATAATCTCGTAAAACGGTTTAGGAAAATTAGATAAACTTTTTACAATAAATACAGACAGCAAACAGTACGTTTTATTTAGTTTCTCATCTGCTACATTTTAGCAAATTTTATTCAAAATATTTATTTTGACACGTTTGACAAAATCTAAAGCTTGTATTTTCAAAATTATTAAAAAGTTGGTCGTAGATGTAGATAAACAAAACCTAAAATGTACTGTTTTAAGAAAATCGCTCAATTAGCTTAGTATCTAATGATTTTCTACACAAGTGATGATAAATATTTATTTTATTAGAATATCGTGAATATTCTGTCCTCAAGTAATAATTTTGAAAGTGGTAAAACGTTTTGGAGTATAATTTTTATTTTTTTAAACTTTACAGTAATACAGAAAAATTATATTGGTTTTAATTTAAAAAATGTTAAAAAATATCTATAAAACCAAGATACGTTTTACAACAACTTGCAAGTAATAACGTAGAGTGCAAGCTACAATTCCCCTGAGCAGAGTTTTAAAGAAGTTTAACAAAAGTTTATCA
The DNA here is from genome assembly GCA_022606455.1 of Callitettix versicolor. Classification (NCBI taxonomy): domain Eukaryota; kingdom Metazoa; phylum Arthropoda; class Insecta; order Hemiptera; family Cercopidae; genus Callitettix; species Callitettix versicolor. The sequence continues at coordinate 27,716,136 of CM040191.1, forward strand.
GCGATATTTCTTGATCACACGCCCAGTGGAACTAACACGGGATGTTGCCTTTCTTTAATTATTTCTCAATATATTTTCACCATTTCAAGCGAGTAAGTTATCGGCGAAAACTTAGTCTTTTAGAGAAAAAGAAATAATCTAAAATATAAAAAAGGATCAATAAAAATAATTAATAATTTATTTTTCTTTAATTTACCTTCAAATTGCCAATTTTCATGACAACACTAGATTAAGTTAAAATATTATATCATATTATAAAAGTGAATATATACTGAACGCTTACGTTAATTAACAAATTCACAAAACTTTGAACGTTTAACGCTAGAATGCGCCACTGTAGCAATGCATTGAGCAGTGTTGCCAGGTCACTTACTCTCCATTTGAATAGTATTGTTTGTGGGAAGAAGGATAGCATGCACAAATTGGTATCTCCATTGCAAAAGTGGCATATGTACGGCAATAGTAGCAGCGTGATCTTCTTTTCTAAATCTGATCTATGAAAAAAGTGTACAACTGCTTAATATCGGTGACTGTTCTCTGTATTTTCAGTTTTCTGTATTTATGGAGGCAAAATATGTTTGTTTTTGGTATGCGTAATATCTTTAAAAAAGTGTGATATTTTACGTACAAGGGTAAAATATTTAGTAGATTTTCTGTTGGAAAATGGGTATATTAGAGCGGTTATTATGGTTAAACCCAGACACTGGCCCTTGAATAGTAATAGATAATATGCTCTTGAACACTTTTTTAAGGGATGTTAAAATGCTATTGGTTTTGTGAGGTTAGATAAATTTCCTGGGTTTTTTCTCTCAAGGTTTTGTTAACATTCAAGCAATTTGATAATTGCTTTAAATATCAGTTGGTTAAAACTAAATAATGATCTTGAATCCGTAATGAGAAAACTTTATCTACAAGCCAAATTTCATTGACATCGATTAATTTGTATTCTTCAGCAATTTTTGCATAGATACACAAACGAATAGACATCTAAGGAAAAAATACCGCTTTGGTCAGGATATTTTAAACGGACATTTAGACACTTCAATTTTTAAAGCTTTTTTCACGTTCACATTACTTTTTCAAACCTAAATTGTATCGTCGTAAATAAAACTTATGTTTACTTATAAATAGTTACTTTATACAAAGTAACAAGCTTTGTAACATAGTGTGTACAAAGTAAGTTTATGTTACTTACAAAATGTTTTTAATTATATTTCAGACGTTAGAGAAGCTCTGTGATTGACAGATATGCAATAATTTGTGATAATTATTCAACATCGGAAACTGTACATCGCAAACAATAAAAATCCTAAACATCAAATCTTATAACCGAAGTGAACGAGCTCTGTAACGTCTTAGCAACTTAAGCAGAGGTAATTTAAAACACATTATTATTCACAACAGCAGCGCTCCTGGCGGGGTTGTACCGCACTTTTGTTCTCATCCCTTTCGTGTTTATTTCACACCCGGTAGGTTCATTGTTCCCGGCGCTCTTACTCCACGTTTTTAAGGCTTAATATCACTCCCCTTCAGTTTTAATGAAAAACACGACAATTTGTAAGATATATTAACCAAAAAACTTTCAGAATGGGCTGAAATGAAGACACATTCTGTCTGCTAGCGTATTTTAAGACATATTTGTGTTTGGCTTAGCATTGTTCGGTAAATGTTTTAGCATGACTGTAACGAATGCAATAGCATTAATCTAGGATTAAATAAAGCTAGACGTATAATTGCAATTTATGTATTTAGCTAAGACGTCATGCTTAAACATATGCAAACATTTTAATAAATGTTGAATACAAATTCCATAAATATTTTCAAAATCAGTTTTACATAAATTTTTCTTCAAAATATACGGCTAAACAACCAGAAAATCTATCGTATTTTTCAAAGCGGTTCTTTAGACTTAGCTCAAAATTTATTTCTCCGTAGGGGGTGCAGACTATCTGCACCTATTGAGAGGATTTAGACGTCCCTCGCGGTACCCAAGTATAACACATTTACACTTACAGCACTACACTTACGACTTTAACATTTTACACTCACAATTACATTTAGGGAGGCGATAATAGCTTCGATGTGCTTTTAGCCTTAAAAAAAATCAAAATTTAGTAATTATTAAAAATATAACGTAAATTTTAAAACTCAAGAAGAAATTTAAAATAAAAGAAATTTAGATTAGTTATTAAAAAACTGATTATTTTAAGAATTTATTTTTCCGTTTTAACCGTATATTTTACTGAATTATCTCCATTGACTACTAGAATTTGGAAAACCTGATGAACAGATTTTAAAAAAAAGTGTCGTTTTGATAACTCTAATCAGATTTTTGAGGCATAGTGATTTTTTTAGATATTTTATTCGTAAAGGCGTACTTGTACGCTTCATTCACAGGATAATTTATTAAAACTGTTAAACCTGAATTTAAACTGAAATGTTGATGTTAACAAATCTTTTCCAAAACCTGCTTCGAAAATATTTTTTTAAATAAAAATTCTTCCCAGAATAATGGCAACCTTACATGCAAATGTTCATCGAAATCGATGGTCTGTTTTTTTTTTTTTTTTAATGGGGATTAACAGTGGCTCTATGGCCCCCGACAAGTTAGCTAAAAAGCTTTTTGTGTGCCTCTGTCACTTCACCTTAAACCGACTCCAGTGCCCTTAACGAGGTCCAGAATCTTGTATATGGTGTCCTGGTTGAACTCCTGATCTGGATACTGAGGTCCCAAGAGTCTCCTTCTTTTGGCCTCCAGGACCTCGCAATCAAGGAATGTGTGTGCTGCGGTTTCAACATCCCGCCAGCACAAACGACACTCAGGCGAGATTTGTAACAATTCCACCTTACGTAGATGGTTCCGGATGTGGCCGTGTCCGGTGATCATTACAACGACGCCTCAGCGATCTCCTGTTAAACTGAAAACGTGTCCTTGTCAGTACAGGGTCTGATACCGAGAGAAGGCGTTTCCCTAAACTTTGGCCAGGGAATTGTCGCCATCGTTTGATGTGTTCATCCCTAGCCCAATTCCTTACCGCTCCACTCGCAGTTATGCGACTAATGCCACACGCAGGCTCTGGTCCCACTAGTCGATAAGCAAGTCCTCTCTTGGCCATCATATCTGCTCTCTCATTTCCCTCAATCATGCAATGCCCAGGTACCCATCCTAATTGCACCATATTAGCACTCGAGATCAATCTGTTAATAACGTATCCAGTAATGTTCCCAGCAGACTCGGTAGTCGATGCAGTTAAAGCACCGGTCAGACTGCTGAGTTTTTCACCTTTAATGTTGAAAGAGCACATTAAAGAGTACCATTATTGTTCCAAAACACACAAATGCAGATGTACAAACATCCAAGTGAAAAGCACTTTTTTGACTCGGAAAACCTAAAAACGGATAGATTCTTTAAAATTTTAAGATTTTTTTAATATTCATTCTTCGTAGGTTATAACAACAACAAAAATCAGAGTGACCACTTGATAAGTAATTGTACTTGCTTTACTATTTGGCCGAGTGAATCGACCGTACGTCATTTGGTTCCTGAGTTTTTTAACATGCATTATGGTTTAGAGCTGGTTTTGATGTTGGATTTTGCGGGACGCGTGATGCGAGGAAAAGGTTTATATTGATGTATAACAGTATATTTTGCGCGCCGCAGTCTCATATTAAGTTAAACATTTGTGTTTCCGCCGGGATCGAACCCGTGACGTTGTGTGTGAGGCCCACTCGATAACCACTACAGTACGAAAATATCGTCGACGTTTGACCGATTTATGTACATGAAATGAATCGTTAATTTAATTTTGCTAGTTATATTAAAATAACAGTTGTTTTATATAAATTAATAAAGATCAGCTGATTTCGTTGAACAGCTGATAGGCTAATTGCGTTTTAGGTTAGGTGCCATCATTGTTAAAAACTAGCTATGTTAATTTGTCGTGTATTCGAAAAAAATATCGTAATTAAAATTAAAAAAAGAAAGAGGAAATGTGATACATGATTTTTATTTTTAGTTTAATAATAGATATTTTTGATAAGCAGGTGTTGCAAATGCACAGACCGGTTGTTGAAGTATGGTACGTGAGAGATGCTTTCTCATTCTCTTTCTTTTAAAGATTACTCCCTTTGATTTAACGATGGCGTGGTTAGTTGCTCGATATTTTCTGTAATACTGTTTAAATAGCAAGACCTATCACAATTTTTAACGTTTCGTTGAGAGAAAGCTTAATATTTCTAATATAAGATTTTCCTAAATAACACATTTACCGGTTAAATTTGCCGAAAATGTTAGAGCGTTATAGTCCTGTCGTGGAACGATGGATAGGCAATTAAATTAAGAAAGTTTTTCCCTGAACTACTAATTAATAATAATAATAAGCAAGCTTTCCTAGTTTGTTAGTATATAAGAAAATGCCAAATCTGTAATTGGACAGACCAGTGGGCAACGTACGAATTAAACAGCTTGTTCTGGGATAACAAAATTGCAAGATGATTCTATAAATCTGTAGTTGAGAACCTTTTTACTTACGGGATACCAACGGGGCAAATAAATGGAGGATCTAAGCGACGAATTGGAATTTTGTCATCAATATTTGTGGATAACGTTGGCTGTATCAAAAAAGAAACAGTGAAATTGAAGATATGATGGGCATCCATATTGATGTAAGTGAAAAGGTTTGTAATAGTACGGGCAAGAAAGTAGGACAAATTTGTTGGCCTAAATAGACGAGGCTGGAAGTTAGGATTCAAGGAACGGCGACAAGCGTAACCCAAACCTGTATTTTAAAAAAATGGTACATTCGTAATACAATTCACTGCAGTAAATTAAAAAAAAAAAAAAAAATATGTTTGAGAATAAATATTTTATAAAAGTACTAACTATAAAGTCGTTTATTTTTTAAAATTTTTATTGCCGGAGGAAGATGCAGAATAGCTGCACCTATTGAGAGGATTTAGGCGTCTCTCGCGGTACCCGAGTCTAACACACATTTACACTTACAACACTACGCCTACGACTTTAACACTTTACACTCACACTTACATTTAGGAAGACCATAGTAGCCTCATTGTGCTTTTCGCCTTAAATTAAACAAAAATTCTATTTACAGGGTTTTTTAATAATTATTTTTTGCATTACTCAGGAGATATACTCAAGGTATTGGTAACCTACATTTATAAGCTACATTTTATTTAAATCTGTTGTTGTTTAACCTCCCGTGATATGCACAACACAAACACAACGACACTGGAAAACCGTCTGATATTATTTTGTGGACAAAACGAATGTGAAAACGGCAGCACCGGGAAAATCTCAACATTGTTTTTGATTCCAAATCATTCCCATAAACTTTGTATAGTGCGAAAGGTAACATTATCAAAACAAAAATTATACTTGTTCCTGTCTTATTATTTTCTTAGTTTTAACAGAAATAAAATTGTTTTTCTAGGTATGGGAAAATCACGGCTACCTAAATTGGAAATTTAGTTTAGTTTCCATCTGTTGTATGCAGACAAACGATCACACTTAGACACACAGCCAGCTAAGTAAAACACATTGGCTTGGATTTCGGTGTCATAAAATAAATATGTACGTTACAACACCCATTTTCTTCCATTTATAAGCTGCTACTTAATGGAAGTAAGATGTAGTAATAGTTGTAAGTGTTGTATGCTTTAACTCTGACGCCTAATACAATTTTAAAGCTTAATAATGTTCCCACTTGTTTTACCGACAGAAAGAAAGTCACATCGTACGGTATACGTCGTGCGTTTAACATTTACACAAGTATTAATTGGAAAGAGCATTAAACGAACATTAAATATTTATTAAACAATAAATAACCGTTGAGGACACATTTATATTAAATTTTATAAATTATTTTTTTAATAAAAACCGATTTGAAAAACTTTGTTAGTGTTTAAGACGTTATTGTCTTATCGATAACTTGCTGCTAAAGGTGAAGTATTATATTGAAATGTAATTAAATTTTAAAAGACGATAATTGTTGGTTAAACACACAAAAATATTCCTTAAAGAGTATAAAGTTTTTTTCAAACTCTTTCAGTGTACTTGAACTGCCTTCTGTGTTCATACTTTCACAACAGTTTTACAGTTTTAAAATACTTGTTGGGTCAGTTACTTCATAGCTGCTTTTAAGAGGTAATTGTTTCCCAATTTCTTTGAGAAATTGCAATACGTTTACAAATATGTTTGGTGTAGAATTTCATTAAAATATACTTTTTTTGCATCAAGTGCCTTGTGATCTAAACAGCTGTGAAATACTCTAACCTGTACACAATAATGTATCACAAATAAAAAGGGAAATGTGAAATCGATCGAAATAAACCGTTTGTGTTGCCAATTTCTTAAGTCAGGGATTAGAAATGGGTCTCATTCTTTAATTTGTTAAGATATGCTTTATAAGTGGCTAACTTCGTTAAGGATGCAAAACATCTTGATGTAAACAAATTAAATAAAAGCTTTTTACTACACAACACTGGTTGACGGTGATTTTAAAACAATTGATTTTGAAATAAATCCGAAGCAATATTTAGGGGAAGTGATAAAACAAAAACATTTGAAACTCATTATTTATTGTAACTTAATATGTTAAAAGCGAATTTAAATATTTTCAAAATGCTTCAATTGAAAATTGAATAATTACATAATAAATTACATAATTAAATTTTTAATCTTTCAAGGCTCGGTGGACGATGTGGTCAAACCAACGGTCAGTCTGCTTCGTTTCTGAACTACGCACCTCAAGGTTTTAAGATCGAGTCGCAGTTACTTCCGTTGCTATACCTTTACCTTCAATGTTGATCCATCGTCCTCATTACTCTCACTGACATAAAATACAAATTATGAATGTTAGGGAAAAAAGGAACAAACAAAAAATCTTTCTAGCTACATTGTAAACATAGAAGAGAGGTATAAGATGTTGAAACTCATTCAAAAATGTATTTTACCGCATGGTTTAGTGGTTCTACTTAAAGTAATTTTGTACTAAGGACTGTGATATAAGGAAATACAATAACAAATAGCGCAGTTGCTAAAAAGTCATTGTCTGAAATTACTGAGCTCTTAAAGTGACATATCTGAGAATGGGCACATCATCTTTAAAAATGCACATTTCCTTCGTCAGAGGCAACATAAAAACTCACTTGGAAGTAATTATACCTAGTATACTTCAAAAGAATACTTGTTTGTCCTGAAAGAATACTTTTTAAAATATTTGATTTAATAGTACATTATAATAATGTGCACGGATCTATTAACTGATACTGGGTTACTCAAGTGTATAGGGGCACCCCTATAACGCGTTAGTGGAGAAAACCAAATATTTAAAATGTTAAAGATGTATTTTTTGGGGCAACTTTTTAAAAATTTGATATGTTGCGAGCAGTTAAAATTTTGTAAATGTAAGCGCGTATAAAATTACATATTCTTTTAAAGAATTTGTTAAATGAAAAAGAACAACGCAAATTAAATGTATTTATTTCGATCCTATCCTAAATGGCGGCCTATTATATAATTCTAAAATCTATCATTTTCCATAAAGTATTATTGAAAAACTTAACACACTTAAAAAATTTTTCCCTTAACACCATTATGGTAATGAACAAAAGTTTTTTACGTTTCGTAAATATTACCCCGCAGGGGGTGCAGAATAGCTGCACCTATTGAGAGGGTTCAGACGTCCCTCGCAGTACCCGAGTCTAACACACACTTACGACTTTAATTTTTTACACTCACACTTACACTTAGGGAGCCTCAATGTGCTTTTCGCATTTAAAAAAATGATAAATATTAACCAGGAACTGAAGAAATAACAACCACTGATAAGATTTCAGGATTCAGTTTGTTAAAGCTACTCAATTAAATTTCTCCTTTTTGGTGTTCCAGGAATAAATTTCAATTGCCTTTTCGATTTCCCTTTTTTTCAATTATCATCATTTTTGATAGGATTTAGAATGATACTTATAGTTTTCACTAGTATTTTTTTTTACTTTTAATCAGACCTTTGAAATGAAGTGTCTCTCGGTAAGGGTTTATACAACTTTCGAGCTGCACCCGAGTACTCGAATTATGAGCGCAGTTGCCACACTAAAACGTTCCTCTTTATGCCTTATAAATATTGAATAAATTTGTTTTTCTACAATAAAACAGTAAAACGTTATCAAGGTGACCCCATACATTCGACTAATCCTGTATATTTTACTAATAGGAAAGGAGTCATTAAAGTAAATTACGTTTTTCACTAAATTTATTCAATGACTCGACGTACAAATTAAACAAAGGGCGTTGATTAGTGAAAGCCAATTGGGCAGCAATTGGTTGATTTATTCCTTCAATAGCAGCTGTGCAATTCCCTTTGACGGATCTGCTACAGTTTACATTTCTTTGTAATACCCCACATTTTCAGAGCCAGTATTTTCAAAAATTCAATTTTACCTCCTTACTATTTGACGTAGCACTAAATGTTCCACAAAAATACAATTTTACCTCCTTACTATTTGACGTAGCACTAAATGTTCCACAAAAATACAATTTTACCTCCTTACTATTTGACGTAGCACTAAATGTTCCACAAAAATACAATGCTAAAAAAAAGTGTTAATAGCCGGCTTGAAATAACTTATAAATGAAAATGGGATGTTGTGGAGTGATTTTGCTTATCCTTATTTCAATACATTTTTCTGTAATATTCGTGTTTTATTTTAGAAATGTTACTTACGGTTGAAAAAATATAACATTTTTAGGAATAACAGTTAGTAATAGTTAAGTATACTATTTATCCTTGAAGTAATTGAAATTTATAAAATCATTAGTTTGAAAGGCGCTCAAAAAAATTGAAACTATATTGTAGGTAACCTGATAGGTTAAACCACTTTAAAAAAATAAATTTTAGATTTTGATATAAAAATTAATAATTATAAATATCGGTGTTTTTGTTTATTAGATTTTTACTGATAAAAACAAATTCTTATTTTACTTGTACTTAAAAATAAACCGTTTTCGTGTTACAAACTTTTCTTTTGACACATTCAGTTAATGTTAGTGAATGTTTTTTGAAAGACATATTTCTATGCATAGACATGTCATCAAAGTTTTGCGATAAGTTAATTGCTTTAATTAAAGAAACAGTAGTCAGTAACTGACAAAACACATGTTTGTAGCTTTATAAAACGCAAAAAATAACCGATAAACCGAACAGCTGTTTATATATTGTTATAATTTTCGTGTAATTACACAATTTCTAAGTTATGTTCACAACAAATGTGCTTATATTTTGGAAGAATATTGTCTGTACTTTTGAAATAAAATGTATTTGAAATTAATGTTTAATGCTATAGAAACAATTTAACAGAATATGTAATAAATAAATAATAATTTGGAATACATTAGGCAATATAGAATTTGTTATCATTGAATTTTTGACTTGTTACTATACAAAATTAATTTTACCTAACTGTTAGTCAAAAATGATTCACAGGTAATTCGGTTTATTCTTTTCAGATTTGGTGCCTTTCATGATCTAAAAATGTCAGTACGTTTTTGTTTAATAAGTTTTATATATGGTCACCATTGTATTCAACTTTAAAAATCGACATAAAGGTGTTATAAGAATATTCAATACAAATCTAAAATACTAATTTATGCCCATTTGTACGCTAGAGTTACGACTGTAAAATCATATTAAAAAATAGGTAATTACAAAAACATTCACTCGTTAATTATTTCCTCCGATACTCCTCAGTTATGGAACCAAAAATCGAAAAATAAACTTAATTCCTAAAATGTTTTTGTGTGTATTATTTAAGTGTTCTCAAAGATATTGATCAAATAGCCTACGAACAATTTTACCTAAAATGCATGTTGTTTTGGGAGTAAATCGAAAAAAACAAGGCCATCGTGATCGGTGTTTAGTTTTGAACACCGAATCTGTTTAACTCCAGATTTGGATATTTCGATGATATCGTTTTATTTCTGTATTTACAGACTACCTATATCTAAGAAAAGTTTTATCAAAATCATTGAAGCCGATTTTTTGTAATCGGATTTCGTGTGCGTAAAGTGCTCAGACAAAACCGACAGACATTCAAATTAAAGATTGAATCTAAATTCCGAAGACCTGGGAGAGGTTAGATTCATCAAAATTTCTAGTTTCATTTTTTCTCGCGATCATCTAACTTCTTTTATTCCTAATGCATGAGTAAAGTCAAAATTTTAAATTGTACGTTGATTACCGATCATTTTAAAAATTATATTAAAAAATATTGACATACTAAAATGTTCTTTCATGTTAAGATGTTACTATGTTTGGAATGTCACCGCAATCATTGTAACGAGGTGTACGCATGTGATAATTATCTTTAAGGGAAACCAAATTTTTTGTTTTTTTGTATAAAACATATTTATATAGTTATTTTTAGTATTACATATACTCTTCATTTGGCGAAGTCTACTTGAACGCACTCTTAGGGAGGTTTTTCTAAAATTAAGGAAAAGAAGTAAAACCTGGGAGTGGTTAGATTCATCAAAATTTCTAGTTTCATTTTTTCTCGCGATCATCTAACTTCTTTTATTCCTAATGCATGAGGAAAGTCAAAATTTTAAATAGTACGTTGATTACCGATAATTTTTAAAATTATATTAAAAAATATTGACATACTAAAATGTTCTTTCATGTTAAGATGTTACTATGTTTGGAATGTCACCGCAATCATTGTAACGAAATGTGCGCATGTGATAATTATCTTTAAGTGAAACCAATTTTTTTTTTTTTTTTTATAAAACATATTTATACAGTTATTTTTAGTATTACATATACTCTTCATTTGGCGAAGTCTACTTGAACGCACTCTTAGGGAGGTTTTTCTGAAATTAAGGAAAAGAAGTAAAATCAAGAAACAGTCCGGGATGATTACAGTGTATGGACCTTGTGCGGAGTAACATAGAACACAGTGAGAGCTGAGCAAATATTGGAGCGCTGAGTTCAGTATATTGCAAAGTTACTATCTGCTGTTATTTAATCTCAGGACTTGTCTAATAGAAAACCATTGATTGCATTCTCCTAATACAAGAATAGTACCGAGTAGCGAGTGAAATTTCACTGAAAATACTGGCACTTCGCAAATAAATTTCAAAATTTTGTATTAAATTTACACTAAATGTAAAACCCATTGTAAATTCTCTATTACGAAGCACGATGTATACAAAAATATTAAACAATTTTGTTTATGTTAACAAATTTGTAATAATGAGTGCAACTGTTCCTATAGCGTTGATGAAAACAGATTTTCCAAAAAGTATCGTTGTCATAACATAACAAAGTCAAACATTGTTTCTACTTCCTTTAACTGAAATATTGAATCGAACAGTTAAAAACTGAAATTCGTCTGATTTTTTAAGCTGTTTCTAAAATTTTGGTGCTGAGTTCTCATCAAATCGGTCTAACATTTTGACAATTTGTGATAGAAGAACCATTGTGTATCCTCAAAATGGCTGCCATCTTGGATTCGATCATTATTGAACAGTTTTTTCCACATTTATCGCTAGTACTAACAAACAGCTAGTTTTGAGTTTAATATTTGACAATTATAAAAAAACGTTTTTAACTGTGCGTTTGAATCCAAGACAAAATAAAAACTGTTTATTAATCTGTTTAAAATTGTGGATGTGAGCATCTTAAAACAATACACACACAAACACACACACACACACACACATATATATATATATATATATATATATATATATATATATATAAATACCAGAAAGTTGGTTACGTTTTGCTCTGTAGACGCTAGGGGCGGGGATATCGCGTCCATATCTTGTCAGAGCGTTTGTCTGTTCGGTCTATAGTTTTATATATATATATATATATATATATATATATATATATATATATATAAAAGTGATCTAACGTTCAGGATTACTTCTTACTTCACGATCCTGGGTCTGGATCTTTCCATGGTGTTTGCACTAATGACTCATTTTTATTTTTCCAATGAAAATCCGTTAAAAACAGAATGCCTTTAAATATATACGATTAGAAAAACACGTATTGTAATTTTCCGCGAATTTAATTTTGATCAGCAAAATATATACCTAAATCTCAAAAGACTAAACGAATATAATAGTTTACGTTGTTTTCTAAATCAGTTCCACGTTTTTCACGTAAATATTTAGTTTTATTAATTCCAAAACTAAGCGAATGCTCATTCTTTAACATATAAAAAAATGAAATTTAATTGTTACAGAATGTTGATTATAATAAAATTAGAATGGTCTTTTTAATTTGGTACTGTCCGCAAAAGTACAGACGGAAGCAAAGATAAATTTAAATAAATTTGGGCTTCCACTTGAATTTGTTTTGCTCGCGTTCATTTAGGCTTTATTAAAATAAGAATGCTACAAATAACACTGTATAAAAATAACAGCTGTTTTATATTTTCAGTCCAGTTGTATTATAAAGTTTAAGGGGGAACGCCAGATTTTACTAAATGTCTGGGTTAAAAATATCCAAAAATCTTATTTAAATAGAATGTTTTTAGGGCGGAAGTTTCACAAGAGAAAATAAATGTTGAAGTAAAGTGGGGACAATTCTAGGGTTTTGAAGTAATTAGTTTAACCCGTGTTTTTACTTATGGTTATTTAACGGTAATACGACACTAATTGCGTCTAAACATTGGGGGAATTAAGCCCATTTTAAAGGAAAACACTCTACCTACTTAAAATATATTCCTTCAGATTTTGTTTACTGAAAATTTCAACGTGCGCAAACATTTCGGTTGTTATTTAATCGAAATAATGTAATTTTTTATGTTAAAATTTGTTGAAAAATCAAAGTGAAACATACGTTAAAAATGTTTATACAGCTATATGTTCAATTTAATCCTTATCTTAATAGTATAGTGCCATATTTTGAAGCGAAACATTTAGATGAATCTTATGTTAAAAAAAAGATGTTTAAAAAAGTATTACAATGAAACGGAAAACTGTTGAGACATTTTTGGTGGAAAACTATTTTCACGGAATCTGTTTCAATATTTTTAACGGAAAACTATTTTTATATTTTCGATGGAAAACTCTTCTGACAATTTTTACGGAAAACTGTTTTGACATTTTTCACGGGAAACTGTTCTGAAATTTTTCGCAGAAAACTGTTTTGATATTTTTCCCGGAAAACTATTTTCATATTTTTAACAGAAAACTTTGAACATAAAAACTTCCTTACTTACTATGTTATCTTAAAAGCTACTTCGTACAGGAATGTCCTGCAACGAGTGGAGGGAAATATTAATTTAATATTTAAATTAAATTTGAATAAACGGTATTTTTTTCTTCTCACCATAAAAAGTATGGGAAATGGAAACATCAATTTACATATACATAATGTATATAAACTCGTTTTCAAGTTTCTTGAGTGTAATTTGTTTTTTGAAGTGGAAACTCCTACGAAAAATTGGGTCTAAACATGCACTATACCGCAATGTTGCAATGCCACTCTTCTAGTGTTCTACTGTAGGAAACTATTTCACAATGAGTGTTCCAACAAAACGTATAGGCTACTTCTGTATATGATATAGTTGGATTAATAAAACAAATGTTGAAAAATTTTAAAGTTTTTTTTCATTAGTTGTGGAAGGATCACAATCTCTTTCCTCTCCACCAGATTTTCTCTCTCTCTCTCTCTCTCTCTCTCTCTCTCTCTCTCTCTCACACACACACACACACACACACACACACACACACACACACACACACACACAAACACACATTATTTTTCCCATTCTATTTTCCTTAGACTTCGCAATGATTACGTTCCTTGTTTTTCCTTCACGATTGCAGTTCTTACTGTCTTTAAAAATATGTTGACGCAATATTGGCGTAAATTTGTAAATAAAATAAAAGTTAGTAGTGGGCTTGTGCGACCTTTCGCAGTTAATGAGAAAAAAACAAATAATATACAACAGTGTACGGCAAGAAGTTGAACTGTGTTATAGCACATCTTTATAAACAATCTTCGCAGTACCCAATGAAATATGTAGCAATCAAAACTTTCCTTCCTGGTATATGAACACAAATAAATAAATGTTTAGAAGTTTTTTTATAAAATCACAATCCGTAATTGAACGTAAAAAACATAAACGTAAAATATAAAATAATTCATATTTTACTATATGCTAGTATTTAATTACTATAATGCACTAATGTGTAATTCAGTGCTTGTACTTTTAAGTTACTATACATATTTTCCTTAGTAAGGTCATTGCAAAAAAATATTAGATCTATTTCTTGTCAATATGAACTGTTGAAATAGATATTATGTTTATATTTATAATAAAACCTGTTAATAAAGCATTGACATTCATTATATTTAGGTTATTTTATATAATGCAACTTACTTTGTTCTACTTGCTTATTTTAATCAATAACCTATAAAATTAATTACTAAATGTTTAGCATTGTACCTTATTGAAATATTTACAAATGAAACTTACTACTTTACTACTTTATATTGCATCTGGAATTTTGTTTACAGACAATTTTATTTGTTTTATTTTATTGTAAAACTTCAAAATGGAAACATATGAGTCGTGATAGTTCTCTGGTGTTTTGATGAACCTGTTGGTATCCCGTATATGTAGTTTCAATAACCCAGGACCTTATTTTTGGTACAAAAACGATCAGAGTGTATGGGATAATAATATATGAAAGACATGTGCTCCTTTCTCTGTTAAACATCATAGGAAGTAAATATTAGAATAATTGTTAGGAAATTCCGAATTTATTGAATTTGTACACCTGAATATAACTTAAAAATAGTTACTTAACTTGCCACTTGTGTCAAAACGTTGACGAAGGATCAGCTGAACGGTAAAGGAAGCTGGAATGTTTAATTCCAGCTTTAAACATAAAACATGAGATGGATACTTTCGCAAATTTGGTTAACCAGTGCTATAACCATTTAGAACTTGTCAATCCTTAATTTTCCTTCTTTAAAAATATGTATTTGTAATAAAACTAATGGCTCTTTTCAAAAATTCTAATAAAAAGAAACAACAGCAAATTAACCCAATTTCTTATAACCGCATCAATTTTTCTAAAAATTTCGTTACACATTGTAAAGATCCATGACTCAAATTTCATCACTTCACCGAATTTTGAATGAAAAAAAATTAAGGATTCAGAGTAAATCAAGAAAAATGATTACAGTTGATTTTGGTTTTAGTTTTTACCGATCTTTCCCCAGATCATAAATTTATTTTGTTACAAATCTATTCGCATGATTCGAGTTACGAAGCTTCATGTATGAAAAATAAGCAAAACAGAATATTTCGATTTTAAAAAATAGTTAAATTTCTGAAGTTTTTTCCTCAGTAGCTAATGAATAGAATTATATGGGATAAAGCTAGCGCCACATATACTTTGTTTGAGAAGATTACTATTTGCAATATTTGAGCAAAATTTAATCGAAATCGCTATAGTTCATTTTGAGAAAATACAACTAAAATGTTTTGATCATTAATGGTGCTTCACAAATATTTCTAATTACAATAATATCACAATAAAACAATATATGACCAAAGTTTGAACAAACTTACATAAACGCGCGTGCGCACTCTCTCTCTCTCTCTCTCTCTCTCTCTCTCTCTCTCTCTCTCTCTCTCTCTCACACACACACACACACACACACACACACACACACACACACACACACACATATATATATATATATATATATATATATATATATATATATATATGTACAACACACACACAAACACACGGAAAGCGTGCCGAAAGTGAGGCGCTTTTACTGATATAGAAGAAACCACTCTTTTTTTTGGATTTAGAGGATCTTAGACCTGAAGATCCATCAAAACTCAAGATTGATTTTTATAGTCACTGTTACTTTTTATACTGCTTATTGTGAGAGACTTAAAAAACAGGAAAACCATAAAAGTCTAAGAATATTTTGTAATGTTCCTTGTACACAATACATAAACTGTACACAAAAAGCAAAAAAAAGTAATATGTTAATGTATTCTGATTATTTACTCCCTTAATTTCATAACACAGACATTAATTTAATTTAACTGTTATTCTTCACTTGGGATGAAACGTTTAGAAACACTGACATAATCACGATAATAAGCTACTGTAAGACGTAATAGGTTATCAACAGAAACACAGATAATAGTGTTATTGGTTTTTTAACTTCAAATATAAATAAAGAGCTTATAGCCAGTAGGTCCGTGGTGTTCTATCGTCCATCAGTCTGATGTCTCTAAATTTAATTACCGGAAGGACATAGGTTTATTACTATAGTTACTGCAGAAAGCATTACCTAATACGTTGACTACCACTACCTCACTAGTCTATCAGTCGACAAAACGAAATATAAACCTCATTACAATTTCTTAGAATAATTCTGAACTTAATTCTGTACAGTTACCATTTTCTTTTTGTAGGTTTTTATCTAAAAATAATGGCACAAAGTTTTAACATCGCCTTACAACAGCCGCGGATAATATGCCTTTACTTACGTCGTAGAAACTTAAGACAAGGTAATTTAAAAGGCATTATTATTCAACAGCAACGCTCCTGGTGGGGA
Organism: Callitettix versicolor; assembly: GCA_022606455.1. Lineage (NCBI taxonomy): Eukaryota > Metazoa > Arthropoda > Insecta > Hemiptera > Cercopidae > Callitettix > Callitettix versicolor. The sequence goes on from CM040191.1 coordinate 27,732,767, forward strand.
TATACCGCACTTTGTCCTCAACCCTTCTTGTTTATTACTTCACACCCTCGTTCATTACGGGAACAATGTTTTGGCTCTATCATACTCTCTCCTGCTAATTCTTAATTAAAGGATACTCTTTGCGGACAACACTCGCTATACTTTGGAATTTGTGATAATCCTGAAAAAGTAAGGTAATTGGTAACTAATTAATAAAAGTGAATTTATAACAATGCCTTGTTTTATTTTAAACTTGTTTTGAAAATATTACATCACAATCGTAATGAAAGTTACAATTTGCATTAAATCGAATTTAAATTTTTTAAATTACACAGGAAGTAATGTAATGAACCCTTATTCTTGTCAGATGCATTTAATTATTATATATATATATATATATATATATATATATATATAATTAGAAAATTTAAAAAAGTTTATCAGGATGATTAAATAAAATTTTAAAAAAATTTTTAATATGTATCATTTTCAGGGCTGGTTTTGGTGTTGACTTTTGCGGGACACGTGATGAGAAATATGTTTATATTGATATATAAATGTATATTTTGACCGTCGCAAGTCTCATATTAAAATAATTATAAATAAAAATGTCTTTGTTTCCGCCGGGATCGCACACGCAAGAACTACTACACTACGGAAACTACGCAGAAAGTTGAACGATTTATGTATGAAATGAATCGCTAATTTAATTTTGATAGTTCTATTAGAAGATTAGTTGTTTTAACTCATAAAGATCAGTTGATTTCATTGGACTGCTGATAAGCTATTAAGTTTCAGGTTATGTTGTTATAAACTAGCTATGTTAATTTGTCGTGTTTGTGAACAAATTATAGTAATTAAAAAAAAGGAAAGAAAACATGATACATGCTTTTTATTTTTAGCTCTAAAACAGTTTTTTTAATTAATTTTTTTTGGAATACCGACATTTTGAAATTGTTAAACGGATATTGCTTGTTAACGAAATTCTCAAAGCTATTGCGAAACCGATTTTCTGTCAGATTTGAATAAAATTTATATTAGGTATTATCGTAAATTTCAAAATGGCATTGCAAATATCACTTGCCAATTTATTCAGTTTTAACGATGATTACGATTGTGAAATTATATTTACAAAAATTATAAGATGAAATAATTACGAACTTCTTAAAAATAATCGCGAGTATTAAGCCTAAACCTTTGAACGGATTTTTGCTGGGGAACGAACTTTTCCAAACTATTTCCAAAATCGTTTTTTGTGTCAGGTATTGAATCGTAATCGGACCAACGTTGCGAACGCACGCACGCGCTCTCTCTCTCTCTCTCTCTCTCTCTCACACACACACACACACGCACACACACAAACACACAATATAATTTAATGTATGTGTTAAATATAAAAACATGTTTAATGATCCTTGAGCAAGTAATTTATGAGGTCTCGTTTCTTACTGTGATGGAAACGTTCATTTTCCACTCCAATCGTTCATTTTCGAAAGAAAATTTGTAATACACTTTACGTATTCCGTATTGTTTTGTTTATTTTCGATTTATTCTCTCTAACTACAATTTTATTAAATAATGTATTATACATATATATATATATATATATAATCATTAATATTTTAACCATAGTTTTGTGAGAGAGAAGTTTTGTTTGTTTTCATTTAAGCCAAAATAAAATTTAAAATGGTTTTTCCCGTTTTTACTAAAACGTACCATTAAATTTTCGATTCATTAAAACAGCTTTGATCAGCGTTTGTTTCACAAAAAAAAGTCAGGAAGTATTTGTATGAAATGTTGAGATAATATAATATGTATTCATAGATCCGAACAATTGCATTGCAAATTACAGTTAGATACACTGTGATCTCACAATACACAAAGCATTGTACAGAAGTGCACGTACCAGTGACCCCTTTGTGTTCGTAGCGTCACCAATGCTTTACATTTTGTAATTAATTAAATATAGTCAAGAAAATATATTGACGCAACTCTGGTTTTACTTCTACTTTGTTCCTTTCACGAAAGCGTGTGTCTGCCATGTAATTACTTTGTATTGTTAGTTTTTATAAAAGGATATTTCCTACTCGTTTGTAACGTACATTTATAAAGAGAAGTAAAAACTACAACATGGTTTTATATTTGCATAAACTGAAAAACTTTCTTTCTTAAAACAACTACGATAAATTGCGAAAACATTTCCCATATTCAATTATTATTTTCACCAAAAATCTGGTTTAGAAAATACAGATGAAAAATATGAAAAATCCGCTAAATTTCTAAACAGATTGTGCTCAAATTTTGAACACGTAAAGGTTTTAACAAAAACAAAAATTGTAGAAAATTTAAAATTAAACTGCGGTCGGAGTTTTCTTTATTTTTTATTTTACTGTTTAACAGTAAATTTCTTTTATTTCCTACGATAAAATATCGATAAGTAAGCAAAATTTGATCAATCGATTTTGGATGTAAATGGAATATTTTTGTCATTTTTTACTTCGGAATCGAATGGCGGCTGCAGTGATAAACATTCTTTAGGTAGGCCTACTTATGGACTATATTTTGAGCAAAATGTAATCAAAATCGTTAGATCTGATATTGAGAAAATCCGATTTTCAACAAATATTTACCAAAAATGTTTAGATGTTTTGTAAGTAGGCCATACATTGAAGCTATATATGATCCGTAATGTTAGGAGATGAATGCTAAAAGGTAAAATAAAAGCGGGAGAAGAACGCATGCATTGAGTTTATTAAAAGCATGGGAGAGCGTGACCAACGTTCTTTGAATGCTAGCATTTTGTACGTTGTAGCGTCCAGTTTAGTAGAAATGGTGCAGTGGTAAGTAGAATATCTTTTTTTTGCAGTTGAACAGTTCAAAAAGATTAACTACTATCTAATTTAAACATCTATAACTTACGCAGGTAACGAGAAATAATAGGCCTACATATGGAGGTATTTTCAGGGGGTGGAAGTGGAGTCAGTTTCAAGACCGAAATTAGTCAGATTCGAAGCTACGTGCAGCGGAGCCCAGCGACGCCAAGCTTATATTAAAAACAATAGGTTAGATTTGAATACATAGTCAGCTCCGGTCAGCGCAACTACACTCCGCATGGTTGCCAACCGGCCTAATGAATCTGTTTTACATCAAAAATCTTTTTAAGAAAATGCACTAAGTTATATAATTTTACTATTGCACAAAACGTAGAACCAGTGCTTCTTTATGGTGCGGAAATACAAACTATGACAAAGGCAACTGAACCACAACTGCTGGTGTTAGAAAACAAAAAACTGAGAAAGTTGTATGGTTCAGCGAAGAATGGAGATATGTGGACAATGAAGTACAATAACGAACTTGATGCATTATATGAAGTGCCTGATATATTGAAGTATAATGTAAAATTGGCAAGATTATGAACAGGCAATATTGTCAGCATGGATTAGAAGAACATCGTCAAGAAAATATATTCCCTGACATCAGAAGTAAAAGAGCCGAGACTAAAGTGGAGTGAATCGAGATGCCAGAGCATTTACTTTCAGAGGATGGGTATTGCTGTAAGTGACAGATGGCCACGACTTCTGAGGGAGGCCAAGACTTCTGAGTTGTAGCGCCAAGGATGATGATGATGAATGAATCTGTTATCACTCTCCGTTTTGTATATACTGTGGAGCGTATTGGACCTATATCTGATATCAACTCAGTAATCAGGTGGTTAAATTCTTTTCGCAAAAGTGGATCATTTGTGATTAAAAAGTTGACTGGTCCACTAATTGTATAAATCCTACAAAATGTCGACTAAGACAGTCGGTTCTTCAAAATTATCCCTCGTCGACCGTAAGGCATGTCTTGTCGTGGATTCAGTATATTCTTCACTGTGAGTTGGAATTCCATCCTTACAAAACTATGATTGCAGAAAATTCAGGCTGTGAATTATTAATGCATAATTTTCTGAAAGAATGTTTGATGTTCTTTCTACTGACTTGTTACGCCAATAATAAAGCTCACTTGCACTAGGATGATTTTATCAGTAAACAAAATTGCCGCTACTAGGCAGCACAAAACCTAAAACATACGCATCAAAAACCTCTTCACAGTGCTAAAGTAACTCTTTCGTGTGGCGTTTATAAAAAGGGAATCTTTGATCCTTACGGTTTTAAAGAAAGCGGGTCATAAAAACCGTTAATTTGGGACGTAACATCAGCATGCTACGGACATTTTTGTCCCCAAAACTTCAAACGTTTGGAATAAACTTGGCGGCAATGTGGTTTCAACAAGACGTATTGATTTCCCAAACAGCTAATGATTCAACAAATGTTTCTTTGACGTCTGATCTCACGTTTTGGCGAAATACACTGGCCTGTTTGTCAGATATATCTGTGAGAATTCATTCTAAGGGGTAACATTATATTAAAGATAATCCTAATATAGCAAAAAAGCTAAAGATGCTGTTCGTCAAAAAAAAATCGCCGATATTTTTAAAGAAACTTTGGCAAGTGGGATGAATAACTTTTAAGAAACACTGTCAGTGTGTATTCATCAAGAGGATGCAATTTCCCGATATTAGTTTTCTAAAAAATAAAGATTTTTCAAACTTGATGCAAAACATATTTTTCTTTTGAGTAAGTGAATTTCTTTTATCTCATAAAAGTGTAAAAATTAATATTAGGTCCATATGTTTTTTACACTGTCTTGTAGGTTAGTTTAGTAACAAGGATGCAAATTTACTTATAAAATGAGTTACTAAAGGAGAATTGCCGGAAGATCACGATGTGCGTTTTTATTGGACTTTCACGTTTGTAGTTTTGGTTCAGATTCTTAGAACAGAAATGGATTGCAGTTTTATCAAGTTCATAATCAGTTAGATACATTCTAAATTGTAATCATCCACAAAAAGAGTACATTTTTAATTTACACTCTTTTTGAAATCTGATAACACCTTCGTTATAAGCTCTCAAGCTTGCATACCCGCTTAAAAGATTGAACTCCATTGAAAATGAGGAAAATTAATCTAGTTACAGTAGTTTGAGTATTTACGGACTAAAATTCGACAGCCGCGTCTATATAATGAAAATCTGAAAACCGATATTTTTACTCTATATAGTACAGTATTAAGAAAGTATTTTTCCGCCTAATGTAGGCGTAGACTGCATCGCAGAATGTCAGCGAATGACGTCACAAGGCGCGTCAGGAACGTTGTGTAACAGTTCAGTGTGAGAGCAGTGCAAACATAGCTTCTGTGAGTAACAGTATTGTATATGACAACATATGGAAGAAGATTGTTGGTCGAATCTCACTCGACCCAGTATTTCACGTTCACTTAACTTCACTGGAAGACAAAACTGTAATGAAATGTGTTTTTTTTAATTGTTTGGCTCATAGTTGGAAATTTTTAAAAAATGTTGAAAATAATTCTAAAAAGTAATACAAAAACTATTTGAAGACAATACATAAACCATTATTTTCCTAAACTTAATGTGTCACTCTTTTCATTTATGAATGAATAAAATAATAGGGGAATGCAGTTTTTTTCGCAGACTTTATGAAAGCGAATTTCCAAAAACATTGCTTGCCGCTTTTGAAAATCTGGTTCCACAATCATATAGTGCGTTAAATTTTTAATATTGTAGCACTTAAAATTTCTAAAACAATGAAAATATGATAGAGAACCCTGATCGCTGTCTGTTTCATTTTATTATATTCAGTAGAATTTGAAAATTTAAAAAGTAAATTTAAGAAGATTTTAACGCTGATTACAAAATTTCGAAACTGTTCATAGTATATATATATATATATATATATATATATATATATATATATATGCACGTGCGCCCCCCCCCACACACACACAAATGCTCGCGCATGCAGAAGCGAGTACTCGAATATTAACATAAAACATTTTATTTCTCTGTGTTTAAGAATGTGACTTTTACTAAGGCGTTTGCCCACTTGTTTATGTAGTTCTGTCTGTAATATGTTTTTGTCCGTTGAAAATAAAACGATTGATTAGATGCAATTTAGCGTATACGAGATGTGTCAATGTAGTGTGTCAATTTATTAGGATTTAAAAAAAATTGTAAACTTCATTATAAATATTTTTTGATGTGAAAGTTATTAAAAATTTACAAAAAACTAATTTATCGTTTTTGAATATAACAATTTTATTTATTTTTTTATAAAAATAGTACTTTTGTGGGCTACTTTATTCCCGAAAAACCAGGTTGTACAGATGTACAATAAACATGTTTTCTATCTGAAATGGATTAATCAAGATTTTTTTAAATTTTATTTACTAATGAAAATTTGAAATAAAGTTTACCTCCTTCGGTTTGTATGATTTACTTTGGGACTCTAAATTCTTTTATTTCAAAATATTTATACTTTGGATAATATATTCAATGAAATATTATATTGAAGTTTATATATAGCCGATTTTTTTCCGTATTTAATGAACCGATTTTGGGAAATTAAATGATTTTAGTTGTTGATCTTTGTCAATAGTTTTAGAGCCGAATGTTTTTGAAGAAAAACAACCATATGTTTTTTAAGTGCTTAGTTGTTTCATATATTTTTGTATTCAATACTTCAATGACTAAATAATATATTTATACAACATTCATTTTGTTTACCTTAATAAAAAAACTACAAACGTTTCAGTTTGAAAACTATTCATGTCTTTTTAATTGTATTCTATACTTAGCTCTGCCTTAAAATTATTCTAAATGCCGGTTTAAAAAACCGTAAATTCAAATTCTATAACACTGAAAAAATTAAGTTTCAGTGACTTATTTATCTAGAACTTAACAAGTACAGTGCACAGTGAAGTTGTAAGCACTGTATGTATGGCAGTAAAACTTTATGATTTGAATAGCAAGTTGTGACTTGAGGTAAAGTAAAGCTTATATCGTCTCATGAATAAAACATGAGGTCATTAACACTCCCTCACTGAAGCCTATTCTCGTCAACATTTTCTCCTGGAGGATATTTACCCCGTGTTATAATAATCCTTACATTCGCTACGTTTGCCCGTATCTATGATTTGGGCCTGACGTGTTATAATATGTGTACACATATCTTCTATCTACAGTGCACAAACTTTCTTACAACTTTCTTAGAGAAAAGCTTTACGAAAAAACAAATCTAGGCGACAAACTAGCCTGGTTTATAGACCAAGTAATAAGTGGAGCTAAAAATTACAATAAATTTTTACTTTTTATCCACGCTAAAAGCAAGGAACGGCAACTATGTTAAATTTCTACTTAAAAAAAAATGTTTACGTTTGTGTCTTTTAGCCTGTTACAAACGAATAAAAGTTGTAAAATATTTTACAATTTTTTTCACTTTCAGGAATACAAACAGCAGTCAGTGAAAAATTTTAAGTTTTCAGATTTTTTCAAACAAAATATTTTTAGATTTAAAATTTGTTGCGTAACAAATTCTGGACACAACGTGATGAATCAGTTTTAAGAAACTGGAACAATTGTTCAATTTTTTCGATATTTTCAGAAACGATTTTTTTAAAATAACAACCACACTTGAACGAAATTTGTGAACGAAATATTAAGCAATATTTGAACAAAATTTGATCCAAATCGTTTAGCCAATCTCGAGGAAATCGGCTTTTTAGACAATTTTTCCATCTAAAGAAGATCTTCGAAAAACGTCTTAAGGTTAAAAAATGGTCTCGAGATTAGATAATCTAGACCTAAAATCTAATTTTCATCAAAACTGATCTGTTGGTTTATACTATAACAATGTGTGCGCCACCCAAACGCACACACACAAATACACCCACACACACTCACTCACACACATACGCTCGCACGCACGCACACACGCACACACGCACACATTTTGCACGCACGCACGCACGCCGCACGCACGCACGCACGCACACACACACACACACACACACACACACACACACACACACACACACACACACACACACACACACACACACACACACACACGAACATAGATGAAATTACATTCAAGTAAAAGCAACTTTCTTGCAGTCGTAAAGTAAAAAAATGTAAAAAACTCCTTTTAAAATGTCAAAATCGATTTTTTCATGATAACTATATTTTCTGTACACTTGGGATAGCGAGATTTATTAATTTTGTATTCCACTATAAAACACAAAAGCAAGTAAATAAATATTTTATAGAAACTCTAGTAATTTTCATAAAATTTAGTCCACCATTTTATAAAATTTATTTCATAAAATTTATTTTCATAAAATAAGGTCATCTTTTACTTAATTAAATAAATACAGAAATGAAGGAAATGTAATATATATAAGTTCTATAACTTACTTGCACGTTTTCGAAAAATGTATGAAACCTGAAGAATGGAAACTCGAGTCCGTTTCCAAAATGTATAATAAAAGAAAGTCTTAGTTCACATAAATAATTAAAGAAATCAATGCAATTTTTGAAAAATATTTTTTTTATTTTATATTTTTTTGAATTTTTTTATTTTAATACTGTCTATCATAATTAGCAATAAATTCTGCCTATATTAGAATTTTGAACTTTCAAATTACATTCAAGTAATGGAAGTAAACGCCAACTGCAGACATTTACATTTTATTATGACATTTTTAAAGCTAATATAATAAAATGTGAACGGTGATTACATGGTCTTCCTATCCGGGAATGTTGCTAAGCTGAAGGTAGGTAAGCGGAACCACATTTCGCGGCGACATGTAAATAGAACAGAGTGGGTTTTATTGCCATCTTCCAGCAACTTTGAATGCCTGCATGCTAGCTACATACATGGTACTTAATAGATATGTTATCGGGAAGCAGATAAACAGTAACAATTGCACAAGTGTGTATCGATAAGAGCAATAAGAGCGTATATAAATTAAATGCAGGCTACAATTAATTTATTGTAGTTTCAACTCTGTATTATAGCACGTTAAAATGGATTCTGTTGAAGAAACATTCTGCATAGATTCCAATAACACCGGAGAAGAAACCACTCTTGGAGGATCGGACGGAAATGGAAATACTACTCCTACAGGATTTGTTGGCAATAATGGAACAGGAATCAACCTTGTGGGATGTTCTGGCCCCTCTCTATATGGTGCTCTCCTGGATAGGGCTGCTAATACAACACTTGAACCAGAGGAAGCGTCTACAACATACGCGCAAAATAACTATGGTCATCCTAATCCAGATACTAGCGACCTGGCAGGATTCATGCTTTTTAAGCCATGGAGACCTATTGTTGCTAGAATGCGAAGAGTTAAGCCAGACAGATTTGTGGTGCAAGACATTATTAGATACAGTGACGAAAACGATTGTGACACCATTGTTCAGGAGTTCTCTCTCAGAGTCAGGACTTGGCTCTTCAGTAAACACTCAACTCGAGATGATATCTTCTATATTATCTGCAAGCACCCATGCCATAATGACTTTTCGCACCTTCACATCTACCATACCTGTCCGTGGACATCTAGTTCATGTTCCTGCCCCATCCACGGCTGGTATAGACGTGAGAATGCTAGAAGGCGGCCCAGTCAAATTGGACGACTTAGCGAACGGGACTGCTTATCCATCCTTCAGTACCTGAGTAGAGGAGGACGGGAGATCATCGAAATTCGAGGAGGTCAGTCTTCGTGGAAATATCCTGGTCGACCCCCGTGCATATCCTGTCCAGGTCTTGTACGAGATACTGGGGGAATCTCACGCAGAGTGGCGGAAATCGACTTGCTGTGGGAAGGAAATTGTGCCTGTCTAATGGAAGAACGACCAGAAGGATCACTTATGGTTAAAGCTATGTGTTCTAACGACTGCATGGTTAGGCCTTGCGAAAAACCAAAATCCAGGGCATGCGAATTCCGTAAGAAAGTTCCAGACACTACCGAATTAATGACTTTAATCCTCGAAATATGCACCTCACCCATACACAGGATATGCAATCTCGACATTTGGATGTATAATACACGACTGATGTATCTACGACCGAGAGACAGGATATTAGACACGGCCTTTATGCGCGTGCGCAGGCAACTTGATATGTGGAATGTACGAGATTATATAAATCACTTCAGAAATACCGAACCATACTTTTACGTTAATAACCTGGAAGACTTTCAAGCTACTTATCTGGATCTGAAGACGTCTATATTTACAGTACTCTGCATATTATTTCATCAATTTGAACGTTCTGCCAAATTAAAAACCTTTTTAATGCAATGTTATAAAATTTGCAACCGTCAAAACGGTAATGTAATTAGTTTGTGTATAACTGGCCCGTCTAACGCGGGCAAAACATATTTTCTCGAAGCGCTGACCATTTTCTTTCTTAATCGCGGTTGCCTGAAGATCCCTTGCAGAACGGGAAGGTCTGCGCCTCAGGAGTGCGTTGGTCGGCGTATTATTTTTTGGGACGATGCTAAACTCGTTCCCAGATATTATGGCACTATTAAAACTTTATTATCCGGAAAGCCATTCACATGCGGCATAAAGTTTCAAAAGTATGCAAGTGCACAGTGTACGCCAGTGTTCATCGCCAGTAATAACGATGTGTTTCCAAAATCGGATGTTTGCAGCAATTCGATACTGTCTTATCACTGGAAAAAATGTGATTTTCTGGATTTTTTCAATGATAAACGTATAAATCCAATTGCAGTTGGTTTGCTCATGTGTTGGGCCGGAGGTGAAGAGGACCTATATCGTGGAACTATTTTGGCACAGATGGTGAAAGCGAAAGAATATGTAAGAAAATGTAAATAATAACAAAGTGTAATAAAGCAATGTATTTAGGCTATAAAACTTTTTCTCTTCATTACCTTTATAATACAATTCCTGCATTACTCTATCCATAAATCTACCACTGTGGTTCAGTTTATCACCATTCGATATACTCACATTACCGTACTAAAACAATATGTACTCAGTGGTTATTATTAGAATAACGAGTTGCGATAAGTTTGGACACAGATAAGATATTTGAATGAACTTGTATTTTTAATCAAATGTAAACAATTTGAACAAATCCAGGTTGATAATATCAATTTGTTACTGATAAAAAGTTTTTTGCACTGTTGAATCACGTGGTGAGTTTATTGCAGTTATCACTGTTCGTTTAGAAGTATTTATAAGGTAGTAATAAGGTAACTATGATTTGTTTATGGTAGCTTTTCATTTGTGCTGAACTGCTCTCAGATCTGTTTTCACTACTAGTACTGCCTTCATTTACAAATTAATTAAAAAGTTAACAAAATAATAAAACATACTATACTGGTTAATTAAATGTAATATGTTCGTATACAAATTATTTTCATTATATGCATTAAATGATTTGTAGAAAACAGGATTAATTTTAACAAATAGGATAAGCTGCAACGTGAATGCACAAATTACATCTAATTATCTTTATTAAAATACGGTAACGGCTTTTTCATTTTCATACCAAAAGTTGTTGAAACAGGTAACTAAATCAATTTTAATGATGTCGCTACTTTAAAACAGGAAATATAATTCCAATTATTTTAAAGGGATTAAAGTTAATATGTTATCCGATGTTTTGCTGTACCGACGTTCAACATGGAGTGTTTGTAGCGCGTATTTGCATTTCAACGGGAAATTATTGCGGTACTTCCACTTGAGCGCAGTGGGAAAGTGATTTCGAAGTAAAATTTTACAACGTTGATTACACTTGAGGGCTGTACTCACTTTGGCCAAGCAGAACCATCTTAAAATTATTTATTTTTCTCTTCATTGTTTGACTTTCCATAAACTAACCTAACTTATGAGCGATACGGCTGTATTGCACGCGAGTTCATAATCATTTGAGAGTTCATTTTGAGCGCTCCCTGCTGGTGGAATCTTGCGGAGAATTGTTCAACTACAGTTATACAGATAATAGTACTGTCTTTACTCGAACTTCTCTACGCTCTTCCTTGCAGATTGCAGCGCGATGGGGTCATATGACCAAAAGATCAAAGAACCACAAGTTCATTCAACGAAATTCTATACTAATATTTTGGCCCATTGAACTTTTGGTCATATGAACCGTATTTTTAAGAGGAGAGATCATATGACCAAAAGATCAAACAACCAAACGTTCATTCAACCAAATTATATTTATTATTTTGATCGAATGAACTTTTGGTCATATGAACCATGTTTTTATTATTATTATTATGTTTTATGTTATTATTATTATTTTAAACACGTTAAAACACCTTATTTTAAACTACTTAGCCAGTTCAAATACAATACTTATTGTCTTTGGAGAGAACGGAAGGTCTCGCAAAGTCGAAAAGTATGGTTCTGATACATCCACTACAAGCGATGCCCACAAGCTGAACAGGAGGGATCTGTGCAGTGAGTAACGGGGTTTCTGACGGGCCACTGGACATTCCGCAACCACCAACACAAAATGGGCTTTCATATGACAAACCTTTTGTGTAGGAAATATAGTACAGCTGAGGAAACAGCTCAACATATAATTTAATCCTCATTCAAGTGTTAATTCTATAAGAGCGACATATTATGCATTTATTATATATTGGTAGATGTGAATAAAAATTTTAACATTATTTTAAAAAGCCATCATACTAGTTACCCAGCCCAACATAATTATTTAGTACTCAAGTGTTAATTCTATAACAGTAACGTTTTTTACGTTTATTATATATTGGTACGTGTGAATAATAAATGATTAAATTATTTTAAACGCTATCATACTACTTACCCAGCCCAACATAATTATTTAGTATTTAAGTGTTAATTCTATACAGTAACGTTTTTTACGTTTATTATATATTGGTACGTGTGAATAATAAATGATTAAATTCTTTTAAACGCTATCATACTACTTACCCAGCCCAACATAATTATTTAGTATTCAAGTGTTAATTCTATAACAGTGACGTTTTATACGTTTATTATATATTGGTACCTATATGCAATAATAAAAAAGTGAATATGTAAAATATTGACTGTATATTCAACTGTAGGCCTAAACGCTATAACAATATAGTAATAACTGGTCTGGGTATGTAGTGTCATGACGTGTATTATTAATTTAAATATCAGTATTGACACTGATCTACATGCAATAATAAAAAAACAGTGTTTTACAAATATCCTCCTTCGAAGGAAATACGAACCTCGATGTTCATAAATCTCTAAGTTATTTTTGGTGGAATAAACTTTTGGTTGTTTGATCTTTTGGTCATATGAGCTCTTCCCATTGCAGCATTTCTAGCGGCAGATAGTTCAATTACTTGGAGTATAGCCACTAATATAGAGCAAATTTTTTATAATGGTATAAAAGCTATACTTCTAGTTTTCTACATTCAGTACCATGGTGGAGATACTTCTACATTTGATGTTCTTTATTTTTAAATGTAATTAATGTTTTTAGCCCTATTATAAAATATCTTTTTTTAGTTTTTACGACAAATATCTTTGAGTTTCTAAAACTTAGAATATATAGGGTTTTGTACAACAAACAATAGACGACGACCCTGCAGGGAGGTGCAGCCAACACACACAACACTACACTTACGACTTTAACACTTTACACTCACACATACATTTAGGGAGGCGATAATAGCCTCAATGTGCTTTTCGCCTTAAAATAACAAAATCTAGAGCAGAGGTGTTTTAAATCATGATGAAAACACTTCCAAAAGTATTTGCATATTTCCAGAATGAAAACTTTCACCAGTTATACAATATCATGTTACAAATACCAACTTTGTTAGACTGGTAACTATAGCTTAGCGTTGAATGAAACTAATTCTCGCTTTATCAATAGCTCTATTTTAGGACCAGTTTCTTGCCACTGCACACACAATTTTCTCACTTGGTTCCAAACAATATGTTATTATTAGAGAATGTTCTTTAGAAAATGAGCTACCGGCTATTGTTAATATCTAGATCGAAGATCTTGAAGTGAAGGCCAATCTTGTCCTCTAATTTACCTTCAAGAGGGGTCGTTAAAAATTATACATAAACTTTTTTTGAAAATCTGATTTCACCAAGCGTTAAAATATGCACACATAAGCGTTTTAAATTTTCGGATTCTATTTAAATCAGGAATTACAAAACTGACAGCGGTCAAGGATTATTTGCGTGTTTCCAATGCAACTTTTTAACGTTTTTATAACGAGCATTCTCGCTACTCATTATAATTTCCGATACCTAACAATAATGGCCGGAGTAATAGTTCACTTTCTAATGAAAGTTTACTAGCAAGTGTTATAAAAATACGCTACGTAAAACTAAAGTAGTTCTAAAAAAACTCGTAAATGCTGTTTCAAGATAAGTGTTATCTTTGAGCCTTGCTGTTAATTACGATTTTCACTTTTTGCACTTGCTATAGTGAGCATTCTTAATTAACACTTCAAGTCATAATGTTACTAATTTTCCACTGTTATAGCGTTCAGTTCACTCTGCATAATTATAACGCTTCTAGACGTATCTGTTGTTGATTAAGAACTGTATTACCTATTGCGGCGCTGCACTATATTTTTTTATCTGTTTGTTTATTGTTAAGCTCTCTAATCATCAGCTGTTTTTATTTTATTGTTTTGTTATTACAAGACGTTAATATTTGAACCTTCACTTAATATGATGTAGCCTATAAATAATGTTTGATGATCGTGAAAAAAATCGATTTTGAAGTTTTGATTGATCTCTTCGTTTCTACGCGTGCGTGCTTGTGTATTAGCAGTCACACATTCAAAATTTTCATTTAAATTTAATAAGAAAATCGATTTTGGTAAAATCCTAAATAAGTTGATAATAAAGTAATATCCGTTCAACAGTTTCAAAATGCAAAATCATAATAAAAGTAGAAGAAAAATAAGTACAGTACAAAAATATTTTTATTTTATACTGAAAATCTGTTTTGCATTATTAATCAGCGTTTATTTGCATTAGCACATCTTAAATTTTCAAAATTCTTTTAAATTAACAAAATGGTATTTGGCGGCGGTCAGGATTCTTTTTAGAATTTTCATTATAATTTTCAAGTGTAGACCCTTAATGCTCTATGAAGATTTTGTTACCGATCTTGCTTGTGTTCGAACTGGCTAAATCACCGGTCACGCTGAACTGCTCACCTCAAAGTTTACTCATTAGTCTAATTATAATTGGTATAATGGACGAAAAAATATATTCTTTGTAACTGTCTGTCCATAGATTAGAATTGATAGATATGGCAAATATTATGTGTGTATTGCCAATGTTTTTGGATAATTTTGTGATTAGGTAAATGCTATATTTAAACTATTTTTGTAGATAAAAGATTCTTTACAAAAGCAAGTATTATTATCTCAAATCAATTTTAATTTTCAATTTTTTTGAAATAGTCTTCAAATAAAAAAAAAAAAAAAAAAAATTCTTGACGAAAAATACAATTCAGGAGCGAAGGACAACAATTGTAAAACACAAT
>CM040191.1:27753168-27795165 GCA_022606455.1 Callitettix versicolor
ACGTGGTTAAAACGGTACAAGTAGTTAAAACGGTACACGTGGTTAAAACTGTGAACGTGGTTAAAACGGTACAAGTAGTTAAAACGGTACACGTGGTTAAAACTGTGAACGTGGTTAAAACGGTTGACGTGGTTAACGGTACAAGTGGATAAAACGGTACAAGTAGTTAAAACTGTACAAGTGGTTAAAACAGTACACGTGATTAAAACTGTGAACGTGGTTAAAACGGTACAAGTAGTTAAAACCGTACACGTGATTAAAACTGTGAACGTGGTTAAAACGGTACACGTGTTTAAAACTGTGCACGTGGTTAAAACGTACACGTGATTAAAACGGTACACGTGGTTAACGGTACAAGTGGATAAAACGGTACAAGTAGTTAAAACTGTACAAGTGGTTAAAACAGTACACGTGATTAAAACTGTGAACGTGGTTAAAACGGTACACGTGTTTTAAACTGTGCACGTGGTTAAAACATACACGTGGTTAAAACGGTACAAGTGTTTAAAACTGTGCACGTGGTTAAAACGGCACACGTGGTTAAAACTGTGAACGTGGTTAAAACGGTTAACGTCGTTAACGGTAAAAGTGGATAAAACGGTACAAGTACTTAAAACGGTACTCGTGGTTAAAACTGTGAACGTGGTTAAAACGGCACACGTGGTTAAAACTGTGAACGTGGTTAAAACGGTTAACGTGGTTAAAACTGTGTACGTGGTTAAAACGGTACAAGTAGTTAAAACGGTACACGTGGTTAAAACTGTGTACGTGGTTAAAACGGTACACGTGGTTAAAGTAAAATTGGTTAAAACGGTACACGTGTGTTAGAACAATATGGTTTAGTGTAATGACCACACAGGGTTTTAGGTTATTTCGACCGCTGAACGCGAAGAAGCGCCCACAATGTGCGGTTACCTGGATTTCCTCACTGGAAGTGTCTAATTTGTCGTTTGGTAGACACTTTACTTTCTATGTAATGCTTTCTATGTAATTATCAAAACGAAATATTAATAGTTGTAACAGTTCACAGCTGTAAAATAAATGCATCCTAAGGAATATGTAGAACTTAACGGAGAATATCTCTAGAAATATCTTATCTATTTTATATATCTATGTTATATAATATATATTATATATTCTCTCTTTAATCTCCCTCTCTCTCTCTCTCTCTCTCTCTCTCTCTCTCTCTCTCTCTCTCTCTCTCTATATATATATATATATATATATATATATATATATATATATATATATAGTGTGTGTGTTTTTCGCACTGTAAGCATTAGCAGTTTTGTTCTGATTTAATTTAAACTTCGCATACAAATCGATTTGTTTAGTAGTTTTAATTATATTCTTACCAAACAAAATCTATTTAACCGTTTCAAAATGGTGGTTTTTTATGTTACCCTTCTTTTGAAAATAGGATATCCCAGTCGTAACCATCTCACGGAGGTCAGACCTCAATCCCGTTTTTTTTCAATTGAACGACTGAGGATGCGGATAATTGTAAATTGATGTACACGGGAAAAAAACATTGAAAGACCAAGAAAGAAGGAAGATGACAAATCTGAAAAGAGTCTAAGGTTTGATTATGAAACATATATTTTTTTATCTTTTGAACGATTATAAATATTTACTTATAAGAATTGCTTGAAAATTAGAAAATTGTGTTACCAGAGAAATCATTAACAAATGTAAACAAACTAAGTCTATATAAAAACTATAAATGTATAGAAGACTTTTTCCGTCCTTAAAAACCAATACACGTTTACTAAATGAACCTAAAAAGTATTATATACTAAGAACCACATTTAAAGCTTTGTGAGCAAAGTAGTATATTATGGCAAAATAACAATTGTTATTGAACCGTCAGAGGAAATTCCTTGCATTAAAGATTTGTTGTTGTTATTTTAAGGCGAAAAGCACATTGAGGCTATTGTCGCCTCCATAAATTAAGTATGAGTGTAAAGTGTTAAAGTCATAAGTGTAGTGTTGTAAGTGTAATTGTGTGTTAGACTCGGGTACCGCGAGGGACATCTAAATCCTCTCAATAGGTGCAGCTAGTCTGCACATTGCGGGTAGCGCTATAAAGAAGGAATGAATCAACCAATAAACATTCCAATTCACATTCACCAAATTAATGCTCTTTATCTGTCAGTACGACGAATGCAGATCAACCATCACTTAATGTACTAAGTACTTTTGTTATTTTAAGTTAGTTAATCTAACATGAGGAACATAAACTAATTTAAGTGTGATTTAAAGTTTGCTGTACTTAAAATTCAACAGTCAATTTTTTCAATATTGTTTTAAGCTGGTGTTTGTTTGTTTTTCTTGTTTGTTCTGTTGTTTGTCTTTTAACCAACAACAAAATTATACAAGTGTATTTCAACACTTTTAACTGTTTAGGTACACTATACGCCACAAATTCAAGATATAAATGGATTTATACTAAAAATACACCCTTACTCATGCGGTCTGTCTTTTCGTGTATCAGTAAAGCACGTCTGCCTAAATGTTTTGACACAGTGTTCAAAAGAAAAGTCACAAAACAATTATTCGTTTTAAACAAATTATTAAGTTATATGTAAGAGGATTTGAAATATGTCTCAAATTACGTTGTGTTTAGAGCTTTATTAAAAAAACCTTGAAACAAAAGAAATTACACTTGGCAAGAGTAAAACAACAACTCTAGATAAACCCAGTGACAGTCAGAGCTTAATTTTTTTTCTTATTTATACTCAAATAGAAAATGTCTTATATTTCGAATTTTCCTATATTCTCTTAATTTATGAATTTCGGATTTGATTATAATTGAAAGTGAATTAGGTGAAACGATTTGAGAAATGACGGTCTTAGGACATTCGATAAGAATGTAACGGAATAATGGAACCAACTAGCAAACGATTTCTTTTCTTTATTTCTGTCTTTCTTTTTCTTTCTCCTTTTCGATATCAGTACAAGCGTATTATATGAGAGCGTTGTGCTTTCATTACGGTATTTTTCCATAGTTGAAGAACACAAGTACGTTGTAATAGTTTTTAATATATTAGAAATTAACATAAACTTTTAATATATTTGTTGTTATTACTGCTAGTTTTTAACAACATAACCTACAACTTATTATAGACTATCAACTGTTTAATGAAATCAGCTGATCGTTACGAATTCATATAAAACAGCTGATCTCTTACTATAACTATAGTGAATAATATCTAAGCTAGGTTCACGTATTTATTTTTTTTAAATAAAACAAGATATTTGTAAACATATCTTCAAACTAATTATATATTCAGCAAAGATATCATTATGAAAAGCTTCTCTTCTGTCGGTAACGTCCCGAGTTCCACACTTGTATTTGTTTGTACTCTATGTTATTGCTTGCAATTTTTTCTAGGACACGTTATTAAATAATATATATATATATATATATATATATATATATATATATATATATATATACGAGATCATAAAGTCCGTATATTTCCTGTATGAAAGTAAGAATAATGGTTATTCTTGTCCTACCTTTCAATATAATTACAATAATGTATGACGTACGTAACGTTTTATAATTAAGGGTAAGGAAACTATTTAATAACGTGTCCTAGAAAAACTTGCAAGCAATAACATAGAGTGCAAGCAACAGTTCCCCTGAGCAGAGGTTTAAAAGTAGTTTAACAAAAATTTATCAGTGATATTTCTTGATAACACTTCAAGTGAAACCAATACAGAGTATTTCAGATTTTACTGATTAATTATCTATGTACTTTTAGAGGTTTTTCATAGACGGAAAAATATTAGAATTAAGAAAACATTGGACAATGTTCATTTTTTTTAATTTGACTCAAATTATTAAAAGAGTTTAAATTTCAGCAAATTTTCAAAATAAATACGTCAAACATCATTTAAAAGATTAAACTATATTGAACTATATAGAGGTTTGTTCAGAAAGTAACGAGAATTTTTAAATTTCGCGGGCTCGGAGAATCCGATTGTCACACATTTTTTTATTATGTTGGCATACATGCCCTTGAAGTATGATAAAACTTTCAGCTGTTTTCATTGTTGACTTTATCTGTGACAGCCACTAAGGTTCTAACGGCGATTTTCGTTTGTTAAAAAAAATTGATCAAAGAATTTGTATCAAATTTTGCGTAAAAAATGGAATAAAGTGTAACAAAGTGTGTGAAATGTTATCAAAGGCCTATGGTGAGTCTGCTATGAGTAAAGCAAGAGTTTACGAGTGGTATAAGCGATTCCAAGAAGGCCGTGAAGACGTTGAAGATGACGAACGCCCTGGACGCCTCAGCACATCAACAACCTATGAAAACGTGGACAAAGTGAAAGAAATGGTTATGAATATTCGCCGAATCACAATTAGAGAGGTCGCTGATGATGTTGGCATATCGATTGTATCATGTTATGACATTGTTTCCAATGTTTTGTGTATGAAACGCGTGGCAGCAAAATTCGTTCCAAAATTGTTAAAGTTTGAACAAAAATAGCGGCGAATGGAAGTAGCTCAGGAGTTACTAAATGAAGTCAACGACGATGCAGAATTACTGAAACGTATTAAAACAGGTGACGAAACATGGGTTTACGGATATGACGTCAAAAATAAGGCTCAATCATCCCAGTGTAGGCATTCTGGCTCGCCAAGACTGAAAAAGCCTCGACAAGTGCGGTCGAACGTGAAGGTTATGCTCACTGTGTTCTTCGATATTAATAGCATAGTGCATCATGAATTCCTGCCACCAGATGAAACGGTCAATAAGGAGTACTACCTATAAGTTCAACACCGTTTGCGTGAAGCAATCCGAAAAAAACGCTCGGATCTATGGAAAAACAATTCACGGCTTTTGCACCACGGTAATGCACTAGCTCACACTTCATTGCTTGTTCGTGAATTTTTAACGTTTAATTTTTGTAACGATGCCCCAACCTCCATATTTGCCAGACATGGTTCCGTGTGACTTTTCCCTATTTCCAAAAATAAAGAAAACCTTAAAAGGCCGTCGTTTTACAGCTATAGATGACATTAAAGAGCATCGCTGAAAGAACTAAAGGCTATCTCAAAGATCGAGTTTGAGAAGTGTTTCTAGGATTGGAAGAAGCGCTGGCACAAGTGCATAATCTTCAATGGGGACTATTTTGAAGGCGACAACATCATTGTAGAGGAATAAATAAATATTTTGTTCAAAAAATTAAAATTCTCGTTACTTTCTGAACACACCTTATATGTGTATACTAAAACTTATGAAAACATAAAAACACATTAAAAATCACGCTGTTACTTAAATAATTTTAAAATTATAAAATAAGCTAATACTTTTAAAATGTTGTTTTCTTACCGTGAGTTGGCTACCGGAATACTATTACGTATGTAATTCCGATCGGTTTTGTAACAAAAATAAGGATCTGTTTAAAGAAACTACATACATGGGGTACAGACAAGTTCGTCAGTACTTCAAGGAACTCAAATTTTAAGACTTTATTGTAAAGTAAAACCGATTTAACATTATAGAAGTCTTGTAAAAAAATTCAAACGGCAGTATAAAGTGTCCCCGTGAGAGTGCAGCACAATGCAGGCGTAGGTGACAAATAATTGTGTGTTCACCAAAACAGCCGCTTGTTAAATAAAACATGGATTAAAGTAATATTTATATTATTACTGTATCCAAAGCTTAAATTATTATTGACCGAGTCAGTTTTGGAAGTAGAATCAGTAAGAAAATCTTGGTCAGTTTTAATATGTAAATGTTAATAAAGAAAATACTATTACTTTTATTTACCAGTAAATACAATAACTAATTTAGGTATACAATGTAAAATCCGGTTATCGTAGGTTTCATTTAGAAATAATTTGGTAAGGTAGACTGTTAGTATTCAGTCATTAATTTCAAAGTTAGGCTACATTTATAAATACGAAAGTGGAAAAAAGCAAAGTTTTAAATATGTAAATATAAATAATGACATTGCTTTATTAACGGGTCATACAAAAACTAAATATAAATATGTCTTTTTTAACAGAAATTAATATTTAAAAGTAATAATACCCCTACATAGTTTTGCAACGATTTTACTTGCGGAGACATGTACAGTAATCGTAAAAGACAAGAAATGAATGAAAGATTTTAATACACTACTATAGGAATAGTAATATCAGCCAATGGTATTATTTGAAT
Source organism: Callitettix versicolor (assembly GCA_022606455.1). NCBI lineage: Eukaryota > Metazoa > Arthropoda > Insecta > Hemiptera > Cercopidae > Callitettix > Callitettix versicolor. Next base: position 27,759,351 of record CM040191.1, read on the forward strand.
TATTTTTCTGCGAAATTCATGCTTTTTACATTTAATTACGGATAGAGATGAGAGGAAAGCGAATTTTCACCAGTCATTTTTTTATCATACAAGCACCTACATTTTTTATCTTACAAGCACTTACATTTTTTTATCTTACAAGCATTTACATTTTTTTTATCTTACAAGCACTTACATTTTTTATCTTACAAGCACCTACATTTTTTTATCTTTCAAGCACTTACATTTTTTTATCTTACAAGCACCTACATTTTTTTATCTTACAAGCACCTACATTTTTTATCTTGCAAGCACCTACATTTGTTTATCTTACAAGCAACTACATTTAAAAAAAAATCCAAAATTAGGTTTATAATTTGCATTATAAATTTTAATATTATAATTATGAAAATCTGATTTGGTAGTATTTTAAAAACGTGGAAATACTTCAACGAAACCTGATCACCTTTATTTTAGAAAAAATACTGATTTGGAATAATCGTAATTTTGAACGGTCGAAGAGACTTTACGTAAACAAATGTGTTTAAATTATTTGCAAAATTGATTTGTGTACATAGTTTGAATGAAATTGGACCAAAATTGTTAACAATGCTAACACGTAAATTTTAAAAAAGTATTCTAAATATCGGCATTAGCGGCCAATATATGATGACAGGTTTATACTTTATTAGTAATTCTCTAAAATTTTGCACTAATTCGTCTTAATAAAGACATTACATAAAATATGGATTAAATGTGATTATTTATCGGAAGTTAATATAAGTTAGCGAAGTTAATTATTTAAGTTGTCAGTCAAAATATTAAGTTCAAGTTTTCATTATAGCGAGCTTTTTTACAATGTGTAAGTTTCATAAAGTTATAAAAAACGCCAAAGTGTTTTAAGCATATTTTTAAGCAACCCCCAGCGTATAACGTAGGGGTGTGAAGTAATAAAGAAGAAGGGTTGAGGACAAAGTGCGCTGTACTCCCACAAGAAACGCTGCTGTATAATAATGTATTTTAAATTACCTTGTCTTAAGTTTCACGATATAGGCGGATCGCTATATTCTACTTTTATACACTAAATTTTGAGTGAGAATTTTGTATTAAAATGTATTTTGGGACAAAGTTGTGTTCACAGTTCTCCTGACTTATCAATTTGACGTCAGCGTACACGTGACACTGTTATAAAAGCCTCTGAACTGGTGTTACTTAAATTACTACTTCGGAGAAAATTAGAAATTTCAAAAACTAAAAATTGAAAAAAGTTGTGGTAAAGGACAATCTTCAAATTGTTTGTAACAAAATAAAATAACGTGTACCATTTTTAGTTTGAACGTTGGTGTTCTTAATGTGATAATTTTTTTCTGTTAGGAAAGTTTTTTATTTTGTTGAGTAGTGTTAACAAATGTTTCGATGATAAAATTATTCCGAAACGTGTCAACGAATGTCAGATGTTTCAAGCTTGGAAAGACCGATGTATGTACTCAACAAAAGGAAGATATTGAGTTGTCTCTTTCGAACGCGCAACAAAATCAAACGCCATTCGGTATTGTTTCTGTTTTTTTCACTTTAATACTTTAATGCTTACTCTCTCTGTCTGTCTGTCTGTCTGTCTGTCTGTCTGTCTGTCTGTCTCTCTCTCTCTCTCTCTCTCTCTCTCTCTCTCTCTCTCTCTCTCTATATATATATATATATATATATATATATATATATATATATATATATATATATATATATCAATTGCTACCTACACCTATTGAGAGGATTAGGTGTGGGGTCCCTTGAGGTACCCCAGTCTAACACACACTAACACTTGCAACACTACACTTACGACTTTAACATTTCACTCTCACACTTACATTTAGGGAGGCGATAATAGCCTCAATGTGCTTTTCACCTTAAAATAACAAATATGTATATTTATGAACATTGTTTGAGTTGTAAATATTCTTAAATGCCCAACATCTGTTTTGATATGTACGGCGATTAAATTTTGTCTAAATATTCTACTTAGGATTTTATTGGATTTTCTGGGACGTTGTTAAACCGGAATATTTGGAGGAAAGACACACGTTTTGTTTCGAAATTAAATTACTTAAATTGAACGTATTTTAAATAACAAGAACTATAGATGAAAATAGTTTAATTAAATTTATTTTTATTATAGGTAACAAGAAGTAATACTTTTTTTGGATGTATTATATGTACACTTTATTTCATTACAAAATAATACCTGATTTATTCATGCTAATTTTTACTCGTTATAGTCTTGTGGTTCCGGTCATAAAATATTTCTTTAATAATTACTCTATTCATAACACATCCTTATTTAGCACGGATCTTCTTTAACGTTGCGCTTTCGGAGAGGACATTTGACCTTACGCACATATAGCTTTTCTTTCTTATCGATACTGTTTCCAATTGTATTCTGTTGTAGACCTAAAAACAGGTTTTGGCATTCGTAATTTCTATCTACAAGTCTTTGAGCTGAAGTAGTGTGTCGAATAATGTTTTCCGGATTCAGTAGCCTATTCATTTTTGCAACGAACAACCTTGTAGTTCATTTTGATACATTTTCATTTGAAATTTTCAGTTTCCTTGTATTACTTAAACACGTTCAAAGTTTCATATACATTTTACGGCTACGTTTAATAAAAGTGTGGACAAAATCTAACTTTTGTGTGTTTAATCATCCAACACATAACATGTTTATTAAACATTATCTTTTGTATGTCTCTTATTAGGGAACTTACATTGAAAAACTAGACCTTCTTTTCAAGTACCTTGTATATAACTTGTAAACACGCCAACAAACAAACAAACACACAAACACACACACACACACACACACACACACACACACACACACACACACACACACACACACACACACACACACACACACACACACACACACACACACACACGCGCGCGCGCACATATATATATATATATACACACGTGTGAATAAATTCATTATTTTAAATGTTATCGTTGCTTTATCTTCACTTTGCATTTTTTTAAAGTATGTGTAAACATGTCACACGACATTCGTGTCATATTACGCGAGACAGCTGCGTGCAGTATTTGTTGATAACACGTCAATGTACAATTACAGCTAACAAGCAACAAACACTGTATATAGTTGGGTACTTGATACTACAACATATATGCATTAGTCTGTGTAGAAACGCCTTGCAGCACTCTCGGAGAACTAGCCAAAATTGTGTTGAACATACGTGTCCAAATTGTATACTACGTAGGAAAAATAATTGTATTCAAAGTTGTATTGAAGATTTTAAAAGTATTATGATTTATAACGAATTATATCTTTGTTTTTTGTAAGTGTTTTTAATTTGTTTGTATTTCAGCATCACCATTTCTTATCAATTGTTTTAGCCATCAAAAGTATCTTTAATTTATTTTTTTGCTCATTGAAATATAGTTGCTAAAATGAAATAGTATAATTTGTTTATATTATTTTTAGGCTGAAATTAACACAGTTAAATTTGCCACAGTATTGATTTATCAGTAGACCCTACTATCGCGTAAACACGAAAAAGTGCAGTTGAACGTTTGTTTAGGTTTTTTTAACCTAACCTAACAAATGAATTTGAAAATAAATTAATAAATCAAGTTACTAAGTTGTGTTTTCTTTACGTGTTATTTACTAATGCTAAAACGAATTTTTGATGTATTATTGTTAAATTTGTCCCAAACAAAACAAATTGATCATCAGTAATTGCTTATTTTTGGCGATTTTTTATATTAGCCAGACAAGTTTTATTTTTAATTATCTCGTACAATGGTGACTCCACATACATTACAATTAATAGATAATTAATAACATAATATGCTATTTAACACTTTGTTTAAGGTTACGTGTTATCTACAGCCATTTTTACGATTCTGTCAATAGTTTTTGGAACACATTTGTTTAGATCTTCATATCGGTAACAAAACTTTCTGTTAAAAAATTCCTATTTGTAAAACAGTAAAGAAAAAAATATGAAGCTATTAAAACCTTCTTATTCTTCTGGTGTCATCTTCTTATTGAAGATTTGCAGTACGTTTGGCTTTTCCGTTTGGGAGACTGTTGCTTGGACTAAGCATTTAGCACTATTTCTTAGTTCTGGTAGTCTCCACTGAATGATAAGTCCCAAGCGACGATAATTCTGACCCCTCATGTTATGTCCAAAGTAGGCTTATTCTAGTTTACGCTATTAATATATCGGAATATTTATACATTACCTTAAAGCAACACACAAAATTAATTAATTAATTAATTGCATTGAATTTAGTTACATTGTACAGTTGTATTGTGTTTAGTTGTAAAAGTTGCATTGCATACACTACCCATTATGCTATCCTAAACATACATCGATGCCTACATTTAAAAAAAACTCGATTTTTCTACAGTTGGTTCAAACAGGTCCTTCCCTTCAGTGCATATATCAGTATCGAACTCTAAAAGAATTTACACAATATATTTATAGAAGTTGGTTATTTAATTAATAGCAAAAACTTCTGGAAGTTCTGAGGAAATGAAACAAAATATTTACCGATAAGCATTCAGTTGTTACAAGCCTTATATATTGAGGAAGTAACTCTACAGACACTAACCGGTAATATTGTTTTATGTTGGCACAGTTGGGGCTAACGTTATTCCGCACAAAATTAATTAACACATATACTTATCGGCGACGCTTACCATATCGCTCAATTATTCATAGCCTGGCCTCGACCTGCAATGCAGACAAAACTGCAGTAATTAATCGTAGGATCGCCGCCATTTTGTCAATTATCAAACTCAGGGTTGTAACATTGATACACTCTGCCGTCGATATGGATAATGGATTTTACAAGTGTTGCATTGTTTTTCCTTTATAATTTTACTTTTCATTGTACCAAGTAAAACAATAATCGTTTTAAAAAATGTTGAGATTTTGATAGTTTTTTCGTTTTATTTTTCCCCTTCTTACCTTATTATATTTTATGGTAGTTAAAATAATGAACTCGTGATATCGGCGTTAACGGCAAGAGAAGAGTATGTGGTAGTCAATCCACTCTCGAACCTACAACTTTAAATGAGAAAAATAAGAAACTCAGATGATTGAGGATTGCTTCAAACCTCGGACACACCACCTCTGTTTATTTTTATGTTTTGCGTTTTCAAAACCATTATCTCTAAAAAAAATAGGGTCAGCCAGTGAAACGGGATGATGAAATAAAGTAATTGATTGTTGAAAAACAAACTTTTTAAATATTTTTTAGTTAATAATTGAAAGTACAAGAATAGCCTTTATGGGTACAGTACAAAAAAATATTATTTTCTGAACACTACGTCTGTCAAATGTCCTCCATTGCAGTTAAGGCATTACTGTAGCCTTGTTTTCGAAGTTTTGCATGACCTCTCGCAGCATGCTGACCGGTATTTCCGCAATCTCGTATACAATTCGTTGTTTTAGGGCTTGATTAGTTGTGGGTGCTTGAAACACCCTTGTTTTTAGGTATTCCCATAAAACAAAAATTGGTATCCCTCCAGATGTGTCACTTATTCCAATGCGAAGGGCATGTTATTTGGTTGATCGGCGAGGTTTTTAATCATAGCCTGTTGAACAGCTGCGATGTTTTCAGGTGTTCGAAAAGATTTTACACCCATGCCTCTTTTTTAAGACGTTGATCCCGTTTGCTCGAGGTTGTTTATCCATGTTCGAATTGCATTATCTGACGAAATAGGCTGGTTACGCAGTATGTTAAAATGACGTCGGAAAGCACGTCGAGTTTACAAAAACTTTCGCCATTTTGATAATGTTGCTTGGACTAAGCATTTAGCACTACTTCTTAGTTCTGGTAGTCTCCACTGAATGATAAGTCCCAAGCGACGATAATTCTGACCCCTCATGTTATGTCCAAAGTAGGCTCATGTTATTCTATTTTACGCTAATAAAATAGCGGCATATTTATACATTACCTTAAAGCAACACACAAAATTAATTAATTGCATTGAATTTACAGTTAAAATTCAAAGGATCTCTGTATTTGTGTTTAGCAACGTAACCGCGTTGTTCATCCGTCCAACGATCCATTGCAACTAAATGTTAGATTTTGCAGGTGGTGACGCATCCCCCCACTACCTGCCAACTTTGTCACAAGGCCACCTACAATTATCTCGTTTCATTGGCGGACCTTATAGTTTTCACTTGGATATCCGTTCCAAGCACAAATCACTGAAAACTAAACTAATTAACCAAATTCAAAGAAATTTGCCATTTAAGTTTGACCAGCTAACGGTGAGAGCAGCTGGTGTGAGCGGCTGATGAGTTTAACTATACCATTCTATATACCTCTACTGCAAAAAAACTTTTCTGAAGTAGGGTATCCGAACTCGTAAAAGTAAAGGTTCACTAGTGTAAGGTAACCTAGAAGAACCGATGTAAGTTGGAAGTCAGCACGCACGTGCATTTCCTGATACTGACGTCGAAGACAATGTATCTAACACAACATCAGGGGAATCAGAACCTGGAAAATGTCAAAACAACGAGAGCTGAATGTAAATACCATTTTTAAAAAATTTGGAATTGACTGTAATTCCTCCTTTAGAAATAAAAAGAGAAAGGCGTTACCAGGAGCAACTCAAGCAAAAAAAGGTCTGAGGAAGCTCCTACAGAGGCAGAGGTAGGACAGCGGATTTAGACTGCTTAGCTAGTACCATTGGTATGACGAGTGTGAGGCAGCAGTGTTCATTGGACAGTAAGAAGACTATGGCGTGCTTTCACCAGAAGCTACCGCGACATTCTTGTGTTCAAAGAGCGTTTTTTGTCTCCTTTCATTACCCAAAGGAAAATTTATGGTTATCGGAAGCAAACTTGCCAGAAGATTTGTTTGACCTTGAAGTAAAAAACGCGTCTTCTGGTATTCAAGTGATGGCGGATCTATTGACGTCATAGTACCTGGTCAGAGGAATAAATGGGTTTTAATGTATATCTTAAAATAAGGGAAATATAAAGAGGCTAGTGTGACTAAAGTGCTTTGATATCCGATAAAATGATTAGCAGTGTTTTTTAGTGTAAGCCACTGCTGCTTACCGGTGTTTTTAATCTCTGCTCTGGACATCAGTTTTATACTGCTAGTAGTACTTTTGATGACGGAAGTACCAGAGCGGAAGACTGGCACATTTCGAAGCCTAAACCATGCTTCGCATAACTCATGTTTTAATTTATTTATTGTCCTTTACTGATTGTTTTTAGATCAATCTATTTATACTTACTGACATGATACTAGTCTGAGAATCTTCTAACACAAATCTAAGAACTGCTGGAATTCCTCCTTGACTCCCTCATTCATTCCTAGTTTGGTATTTATACAATTGAAAGTTTAAATCTAATTAGGATGTCACCTTTATACAAGAATGTGCTCGGGCTATAATTAAAGCAGACGGTGCTTTGTATTTTCGCTAAAGTCTAATTAACTGCTACTATCAGAGACAAAAGGGGCTAACCGCGTGCTCTTATGGGGGTTCAGCAGCGTTCACAGTTTCGATATTATATTTTGACACCACGAAGCGGTTGTGAATATTATATAAGTTTAGGTAAATGTAGTAGTACTTATTTTACATAAAATAAACTCGTCGAAGTGTAAAAGATTTAAATACGCTGTTTAACATGAACAGCCGCTAACTGTTTTAAGAATGTCATAACCCCTGTTCCGCCATATTGAAAAGTTAACCTTTGAGGCTCAACTTTACCCATCCGTCAGCCTGTTGTTTGCTCTTTGGGATGAAGGGTTGTTGTTTGATCAAAACATTACAGACTTGTACACACTAACCGCCGTACCCGGAGATAGATTGCTTTTTAAACAAACCCTGCCAAAGTTTACAAGTAGACAAACTTTCGAACAAAATACTCGGTTACGCAAATCGCGCAACACCGTTATACTGTTAAGGGGAATTTCTTAACCTAACTCGGATCTAAACGGTTCAAAGTCGTTTGCAACATAAAAATCTATTTGCATTTATTTAATTGTTGTGCGAAGTTATATTAATCGCTGCTCCACTGTATCACTTACGTTATCTAACGTTTTATCGTTAAGCTGCAATCATGTATATTTCATTTCGCCTTCATAATCAGCAAAAAATTACATAAATTAGCATTTTATACTTTCAAAATCCTTTTAAATTACGAAACTAAAAAGAGTTCATTATCGTTTTTATATTGTCATTTGGAAGTTAATATATAAAATCTGATTTTAAAAAACGTTAAAATAAAAACTAATTGTTATCCCATAGAAAGTAACTTATATGGTCATAATATTGTACAATTATTATTATAAAAATAATATAATATTTATATTTTTATTTATATTTATATATAAATAGTAAAAAATAATTTTACTATTTATTTATAAGTTTACAGGCATGTGCGAGAAAAAACCAGAATAAGAAAATAAAGATCTTTTTGTTAATTTTAAAATTGTTGAATTTAGACAATATTAAATCGTAAACATTCACTTTGGAATAAAGTGTATGTGTCTTTTGTTTTTATATTTTACTACCAAATTTATTGCAGCGTCAAAAATAAAAGTTTGATAATTTATAAATTAAAATCAGTATCATTGCCTAGCTGTAATGTCTATTGGCACTCGTTACCCGCAAAAGTGATTATTAAATTTAAATTGTCATATGTAGGACATCTTATAATTTTATAATATCTACATCAGTTAATAATTATACGTTATTTTTATTTATATATTTTTTATAAACGATTATTCACCGTTAACAGCTTGGGGGTGATGCGAAGTCAATGCTTTTTTCCCATTCAAAAGGTGCGCTACACATATCGCTCTTAAGCTACATACGATGATTCACCGTATACAATTCCAGCGTGACGTGAAACTGATGCTTTTTCCTCATACAAACAGTGCTGTAACGCGCCTAAAGAAGCAGACTTCAAAACTTATTGCTGGAAATTTACTCCCATCACGCAGAGAAAAGCTACATAGTTTTCCTCAGACATGATGAAAAGTTTAATAATTGTTACTATTATTTAAACATTAATATTTAATTACAATTTTATTATTATTATTATTTAAACATTTTAATATAAAACAGGAAACATGTAAACGAAGTTCTAGCATTTTATAAGGGTAAAACAAATTCTAAAGCAAAATGTCCCCGACAGAATGTGCCTTGTTTCTTTATTTACAGGAAACAAGGCAACGTGACAATCAAGTAATTGTCTCGAAGGGACCTCACGTTACTCATATATATATATATATATATCTCGAATAGCCCATTTAGAGGGCACGCTTAATCAACTTCTTAGCCCATGCTTCCTTCATTATATATATATTTTATATATTTTTATATATATTTTATATATTATTATATAATAAAATATAACAAAATAATATATATATATATATATATATATATATATTTGGTTTTTAACGTCCGACTATTGTGAACACTTAGGCTAATGCAGACGATGGGATGATTTATAGCGTATGAAAATGCCAAGCCCTGGCCGGGAATCGAACCCGGGTCCTCGGGGTGAAAGCCTAGTACGCTATCAACTATGCCATCGAAGCGGCCTATATATATATATATATATATATATATATATATATATATATATATGTTTGTGTGTGTGTGTGTGTGTGTGTGTGTGTGTGTGTGTGTGTGTGTTACGTGTCTCTACACTATATTTTGCATGTGATAATGTTGTTAATTAATTAATTTCTTAGTGACTGGGACATATCACCTTATAACATGCCTAAATATACGCAGAACACAACTCTCTCGTTAACAGAATGCGAGTGAATTACGAATTTTATTTCATTTAAATCATTTGAAACCGTTTTCTGTCTTAATGAACATTATTAAAAGGTGCATTTTATGGAATTTTTAAAAACATTCGAAATACTAAAAAATTAACTATGACTCTATAAAATTCATGTGCTTTATTTAAATGGATTTTGAAAATTAAAAATGCAAATTTATAAAGATTTCAACGCAAATTGAGTCGGTAAAATCAGATTTCCCAAGTAGCATAAACTAAAAAAGTTGTGATTTAAAAAAAAATAATAATTTGGAATGGTCGAGATTTGTAAAACTGTTGAATGAATTTTGCTAGGTACCAAGTTTGAATCAAATTAGAAGGAAATTGCAAAGCGAGGGCATGCTACACACATATGCGCGCGCATACACAAACTCACGCGCTTGTATGTAAAAAAATTTTTTTAATTTTTTTAATTCATGCTAAAAGTGATCATCATGTAAAAAAAATGAGCTGTGCAAAGTTTGAGCCTTAAAAATGATAAGAACAAGTGCCTCCGCGAACTTGAATGTAATAATTAAAATCTTAATATTTTATTTTTACCCTATTTTCAAGTAATTTTTGAGACTCTCCTTATAAATATATATATATATATATATATATATATATATTGCGTATATTATTACACAAATATATTTATATAATAAGTAAATATCACTTTTGAGTAGTCATATTGTAATTATTATGCAAAACGTGATCTAGAGAATTAACGAGCACAATGAAGGTAATACAACTAACCATAGTTTCTTTTGAAGGCTTGTTTACAATTTTTTACAACTATTTTTCAGTAATTTGAATTCGGTATTTCTCATATATCATGAATAACGTTCTATATTATCCTTTATGTAATATAAAATTGTTTTTATAAATATTAAGTGAAAATAATATTTGTGTAGTTATATATTTATTTGCAGGACTTATGAGTTAATATTGTTTTCCATATCAATATAACGTTACGTTAAAACTAATAAAAAATACATTTATTTCCATATATTTATTATATATGTAAATTTAAAAAATGTGTAATTTTAAAGCTCAAGAATTGGATTTAGTTATAATCGCTTTAAGATTTTCATTAAAAAGTTTCTAGCATTATTAAAAGCCGAGGTATCGCAAAAATACTGAAAATCACGTTTATATTTTTTTTGAGGTTATGTTTGACTATAGGGGGCTGAAAATTTCAGGATAGTGACAGTTTTTGATCCTCTACAAGTGGGTATTTTTTTTTCGTAAAAGGTTTGGGGGCACTTTTGACCATCTTAACCGGCTAGACCCTTTAGCTCGTGTAGACTTTATATGGCCGAATAAAAGCTTGGCAGTTCTCTAGAAAAATCTAGTTTGTTATATATTGCAAAAAGCAATAAAAATGGCTTAGTTTTATAAAATCTGCTAATTGGATTTCGTTTAAATCATGGCCGTTTATAATGTTTAAATACAAGCTGATGTACATTTAAAGTAAGTAAGCATTATGTAAATAAACTCCGAATGTTTAAATACAAGCTAATGTACATTTAAAGTAAGTAAGCATTATGTAAATAAACTCCGAATGTTTAAATACAAGCTAATGTACATTTAAAGTAAGTAAGCATTATGTAAATAAACTCCGAATGTTTAAATACAAGCTAATGTACATTTAAAGTAAGTAAGCATTATGTAAATAAACTCCGAATGTTTAAATACAAGCTAATGTACATTTAAAGTAAGTAAGCATTATGTAAATAAACTCCGAATGTTTAAATACAAGCTAATGTACATTTAAAGTAAGTAAGCATTATGTAAATAAACTCCGAATGTTTAAATACAAGCTAATGTACATTTAAAGTAAGTAAGCATTATGTAAATGAACTCCGAATGTTTAAATACAAGCTAATGTACATTTAAAGTAAGTAAGCATTATGTAAATAAACTCCGAATGTTTAAATACAAGCTAATGTACATTTAAAGTAAGTAAGCATTATGTAAATAAACTCCGAATGTTTAAATACAAGCTAATGTACATTTAAAGTAAGTAAGCATTATGTAAATAAACTCCGAATGTTTAAATACAAGCTAATGTACATTTAAAGTAAGTAAGCATTATGTAAATAAACTCCGAATGTTTAAATACAAGCTAATGTACATTTAAAGTAAGTAAGCATTATGTAAATAAACTCCGAATGTTTAAATACAAGCTAATGTACATTTAAAGTAAGTAAGCACTATGTAAATAAACTCCGAATGTTTAAATACAAGCTGATGTACATTTAAAGTAAGTAAGCATTATGTAAATAAACTCCGAATGTTTAAATACAAGCTGATGTACATTTAAAGTAAGTAAGCATTATGTAAATAAACTCCGAATGTTTAAATACAAGCTGATGTACATTTAAAGTAAGTAAGCACTATGTAAATAAACTCCGAATGTTTAAATACAAGCTGATGTACATTTAAAGTAAGTAAGCATTATGTAAATAAACTCCGAATGTTTAAATACAAGCTAATGTACATTTAAAGTAAGTAAGCATTATGTAAATAAACTCCGAATGTTTAAATACAAGCTAATGTACATTTAAAGTAAGTAAGCATTATGTAAATAAACTCCGAATGTTTAAATACAAGCTAATGTACATTTAAAGTAAGTAAGCATTATGTAAATAAACTCCGAATGTTTAAATACAAGCTAATGTACATTTAAAGTAAGTAAGCATTATGTAAATAAACTCCGAATGTTTAAATACAAGCTAATGTACATTTAAAGTAAGTAAGCATTATGTAAATAAACTCCGAATGTTTAAATACAAGCTAATGTACATTTAAAGTAAGTAAGCATTATGTAAATAAACTCCGAATGTTTAAATACAAGCTAATGTACATTTAAAGTAAGTACATTTAAAGTAAGTACATTTAAAGTAAGTACATTTAAAGTAAGTACATTTAAAGTAAGTACATTTAAAGTAAGTACATTTAAAGTAAGTACATTTAAAGTAAGTAAGCATTATGTAAATAAACTCGGATCGCTGTTTCAGTAAATCCACTTTTTTGATATTTCGTTTGATTTTTTATTTGCTACACAATCCAAAATATCATAAGTACGGTGACGTAGGGATCAAAGACTACAAGTCATGTTCTTGTATTTAGAATTGCGTTTTAGATAGTACTGTTACAACATAGGTGAGGATAAATCGTTTTGAGGCTTTGTTCATTAAAGTTAAAACAAGTTTATTTCTTCACTATTCAGTGTCATTCAAATTCACATAGTTATTGGTTACTTTTTTTAAATAGTGTAATAACAACAAATATTCAACAAAAACCAGGTAGCAAGAACCATTTAATCTCCTGTTACGCAAATTGACTAAATTTTAATGTATTTTTCTGTTGCACGAACATTTTTAAGAAATCCTTTACTTAAAGGACGTTTAAAACTTTGTTAAATTTATTATCTGTTTAATGGCTAGTAAGATGGCCGCCCGACGAATAGTTGATTATTTTAAGGTTATTTGTACAATGTTTTGAAGGTTATGTGGTTTGTTTATATTCATTTTTCATTATTTGTAGTAGGAGGCCTTTTGGTATTTTGGTATTTTCAAATAAAATAATCAGAAATTATAAAAAAAATAAAGTATCTGTTTTGTACAAAATTTAATGTTTATTTAAACTATGGTTTAACAGAACTGACGCTATAACACTATAAAACAACAAACGCTTTTAACGATTGTAAAACATAACCTATAAAAATATATTTAAGCTGATTTAAAGCATCTGCAAAAGTCAATTACATTAATAAGCGTATAAAGGTCCTTCAAAGTTTTAAGACTCTATTGTTTTAAAAAGTGATTTTATGATAGATGTTTCTGTAACTTAATTCTATGTTAAATAAGACTTTAAAATTAATTTAAATATAAAGGTCTGTTTAGTAATTTAATGCGTTCTTTCAACCGAGCTGTACTGTATTAAATTACTTAGGTTTACTATTAGTTTTTTTGCTTACTTCCGAAGTGTAAATTCCCTTATTTTAAATCTGACAATCACTATCTGTTTGTAGCACCAGTTTTGTGTGTATTTTTTTCCAATAAATGTTTTTATTACCGTTTAGCACGCCAAGGTAATATTCGGAAATAATTCTTCGGAGAAAATAATGTAGAATTAATTAAGTACGTGATGAAATACCGATAAAATAGATCATCGATTTTAATTAAATTTCAAACTAATATTGGTTTTGCAATGGGACCGCCGCCTCGAGAAGAACAGACGATTACACGTTGTGTGTTTTAGGCTTTGTGGGAAAAACATCCAAGACTGACGGTTATTAGGTTATTAATTTAACAGAATATTTTATAAACAAACCAACATTTAAAAAACTCCCTTCTCTTGAAACCTTCGACAAATTTATTCAAAAATCTAAATAAAATGTGTAAAAAATGTATAAATTTTAATTAATTAATCAACTAACAAGAATGCATACAGTATGCACTTATTTTAACATGTTACATGTACTGGGTGCCCCACACGGGTTTTTATTTCCTACTAAATGATTATTCCTTAACTGATTCTTTTGAAACTTTACGTACCAATAACTAACGTCAGTGAAACTATTGTGTAAAACTTTCAACACAGTTGTGTTTGCAGAAACAAAGTGACGAAATAAATCGCGTATCGCTTTTGTTACAGTGAAAATAAGATGAAAAAATAATTAAATAATTCAAACTGGAACACATCTGCAGTGACCCCCTGATATCAACGCTGAACATATGAATTATTCTTCAGTGTAGATCATTTTTCAAGTAGGTGGATTTTGTAATAAATTATTTTGGTTTTTCTTTACAATTATTTACGCCGAAAATTTTGGACACTCCAGTTTTAAGTTCTACTTTTCTATGAGATTTTCATTTACCTGGAGAACGGAACAATGAAGAGAATTACGGGTTTTTTCTTCTCTTTTAAGGAGACTGGATGCACTTTTTCACTAAGCTTTTGAAATGAAATTGAACTGAAACTTAAAATATTTTTTGCAAAATTAAGAAAGGCTGAAATTTGAAATTTAAAATAGTTCAACTCTGATGACAATTGTAAAATCATATCTTCAATAATGTGTAAATCAAAAAAGTTATGATAATTGTTGAGATTTAAAATGGTAACCATTTTTGAACTATTAAACGGCAGTGTTACCAACGTTCCCAAGTTAATGCCGTTATCTACGTACTTTGTGGCTCAATAGATTTAAATCGGACCAATTTTTCGAAAACACACACATTAACAAGTGACTACTGTACTACAAGCTATTCTGTCTGCTGAAGCTGTTGGTGTACAGAGCGTTGTTTTTCACGCCCCCTGAGGAAGACGTTACCCCTAGGAGTGCCAAGCTGTAAGTAATTGTGCATCCTGCGATGCACTGCAATCATGGGGAACTGAGGGGTAGATATTTAAAACAACCCATTTTAATAACACTGCCAACATTTCTTTGCGTCCATTGAAAACAGTAGCGAATCTAAGGGAGTTGATTTAACCAAGCCGTTAACTAAACTAAGGCTTTATGTTTTAAGCAATGCATTAAGCAAGTCTACTACAAACAACAATGATTTTCTCTCGTGTCAATAAATATTTGGGAGGTATTACTTGCTATATCTTTTAATCTGGTTAGTTAAATAAGGCTAACAAAGCTTGTAAATACATTTCTATTAATTATTGGCAAACAAACTGACAAGCCACTGTAGCCAAAATAATTTTAACAAATTTCGCTGATATTTTAATTATACACTGTTTTGAATAATGCTAATATTTTAATTATATAATTCTTAACAATTCTAATGTCTAATTAGCAATGCTTGTCTAATATAAATGAAATGTTGCAATAAGTTTTTGCATTTTTTCTGATTGACATTATCAAAGGTTCTTATATAGTATTGTTGAATATATCCACGTAATAATTAATATGTTTAAAAAATGTTTCATAAAATTTGTCATTTTATTTAATTTACTTGTAATTATATTTAATTTAGGAATTAGCAATGTTTTTTTTATATTAGAAAACATTTACACAATTTGTTAAAATTCATATAATTTGTCTCGGCCATTTTAAGTGACTCCATCTGTTGTCGAACATTCTAGGAAACGCTTTTCAAATAAAATGTATAGTCCTATTGAAAAATTAACGGTGGTTTAAAAAAATATTTCAGAATACTGAAACGTAAACATAGATGCAAGTCTATCACGAAGAATTCCATGAAGAAAATTTTTAACAAACATACGTTATGAGTGGATAAGATGGTTGAGAATATAACAATAAAATAAAATACAACAGTCAAGTTAAATTCGCTTAACTAATTTTTTTAATGCTCCTTGTAGTTAAACTAAGTGATAGATTTTGATGAAATTTGGTAATTTTTCACTTCTCAAATTACATCTCTAATATTTTTTTAATCAAAAGTTTAATCAATCACAGAAACGTTTAATGATCACAGAAACGTAAGTCTCTGTATTCTCAAATATCTAAAACATTCTTGAAACGAAATAGTTTTTTCCAAATAGTTAAAACGCAAAGGTATAAATTACCCTTAATTTCTAGAATTTGGCGATCTTGAAGGCTGTGAACACTGTTGCATGCGAATGTAAACATTATTGTAAAGACTAGTTCTTTTTCCAAAATTGTATTTCAGGCGTTATGTATTCTATAATTTTTTTGGTTCACAAAATATGTTGTACTCCAGAGACTTCAGCTATAAGGTATCAGGGTATTATTTTTCTGGACGCTTGATCGCTCTTTAATAGTCGGCGACATTAGAGTGGATATTACGGGAAAAGAAGCAAATCTTTTGCCGTAAAAAACATTAAAAGTGTGATAGCTTCAGATTTTTTGATAGTGGAGAAACTTACTTTCGATGGGAAAATGAATGGGAAGCTGTGGAAAATTAGGAAACTGGAAGTGTTTAAAAAAAGAGATGGTTAGGGATCAACCTAATTTGTGAAGTGTAACCAGACAAGCACAATGCAACACTTTTTTTACGATGGTGGTGATTTTAAAAACATGCGTCGATCATGTGGAATAAGTGTCAGTTTCCCCGAGATGTTGGGAGACGATCACGTGACCACTGACCTACTTGCATTGCGTGGAATTTAGTTTTCCAAGTTTTAATGCACAGAGTCCCTTTACAGACCTGTTGTGTTTTGTGTTTTATGTAACATCTAATTTTTAATTTTATTTGTATATTAGTTTTTTTATTGTATATTAGCTATATAGATTTATTAATTGATAAGTATTACTTATTTAATTACCAGGGGGCCCGTGCGAAATTCCGCACTATGAAAGTTTTAAGTTGGGATAAGGACGGTAGTTGGAAGGAAGAAGAAACATGTTTAAAAAATAAATCGAAAAGCGATCGGTTTGAAATAATAATCACAAATTTATGAGTCATTGTAATAGGCTAAATACATGTCAATGCAGATAATTATTTTTTTAATAGAATCGTTTACAGGTCATTGCAATACTTCGTTGTAAACGATATTTGATGTAAGAATGAAATCTTGTACTTTTTGTATTTCATTTTCTTTATTCGATACAAACATGTCAGTTGATTTAGTTACCCTTGAAAAGGCTACACACATTTGTGATGATGTCCGTATTAACAATAGATAAATGCAATGGAAGGACGAATCACAAATACATTTCTGTAAAAATAGTGTGCAAAACATGTGTTTTGTATTTGAAAGCATTTCCCGGCTTGTACGACAGGCAGGGATAGGAGACTGTCAGTAGGGCTCATAACCTATAAGTTTAATGACTTTTAAATAAATATTTAAATTGTTCTAAGAACTTTATGCAAAAAAGTTAGGCTTTTTATGCAAAAAAGTGGCACATATAATGGGTTTATCTATTCGTTATTAATAAGTTAGCTTCGTAAAATATACAAAATATTGTTTTTGTTTTGTGATGAGCATCTATGATGACATTTTGCCTATAGCAGTTATTTAAGTATCTTTTATGTTAAAATTTTCCACAAACAGTACGTTTTAGCGCGAAATCGTTTTGCAATGTCAGAAGCCGTTTGAAAAATCTTTCTAAAGATACCTCATTTATGACTGTACGAATAGTATGAGCTGCTGAAATAAGGGATGTTGACTCGAGAAATAATATATATGATTTGTTAATTGTCTTGCTTTTCTTAAGTTAGTTGTATGAACGAGTTAAAAGAAAATGTTTTTTTTTTTGGTTTTTCACCTGTTATCTACAAACAATTAGTTTCGCCATAATTTTTTAAACTGTAAAATGATTTTGTATAATAATTGCATGCATTATGTTTACACTATTACGATTTACATCCCCACTACTACCGTTTAAACGTTAAAGTGAAAGGACAGGATTATACTTTTTCAATGGTAACTACTATAGTAATTAGGCCAATACCGGTTTCAATATCCGCCAAGTTTTTAGGACTGTAAAAGTGTATTATGTAAAAAAATATCTTTAATAATCCATTACTTTGAGTAGTTTCTGTCCTGCAGGTGACAATAGTTAATGGCCTGTCAAGAAACTTGGTAATGAGTTAATTGAAATACAGTTTCGTATAGTTAAGCTAGTTAACGGCTATGCTCTGTCGTGATTTACAGACATTGAGCTGGACAAGTCCAAGGGATCTGACTGTCGTTTGTCATTGGTTGCACTGGATTAGCCGAGGCCTAAGGCCCGGATCTCGGGGAAGTTGTTTTGTTGATTTAGAATTATTACCTTAAAGAACTGGCAATTTACGTATAAAAAAATACGAAAATGTCTTTATGTAGAAAAATGCCATACCACATGTCATATACTTTACATATTTATGTAAAAAAATATTTTGTATAAACCAGGAGTTTAACCAAGCTTAATTATATCGTGTTAATAATATTATTGAAGTAATAAAATAATGCTATTTAAAACAGTAATTTTTTTAATAAATTACGTAGAATTATTTTATATACGAACATTTTATACCGTATTTAAAAACGGACTTATTGTAAAAGTAATTAATGAAATACAGCTGCTGCAACCGTTGTTTAAGTTAAAAACAAATAATAAAAATATTTTTATGTTGTGTTGATTTAAACGGGTGCAGGGAAAGATTAATTGTTTAGAAGTCTGGTGTTAGAAATGTACGTTACTTTTTTAAATTAATTCTTTTAATGGAAACCAATTATTTCTAATTTTGCTTGAGATATTTTTACTAATACGAACAATGAAATGTTGAAATTCCGCTCACCAATAGTTGATAATATATATCAAACAGGAAAATAAATTTGCTCCACAACACTATTCGTTCCCTCCAATATATATTATAATTGTCTTTCTAACGGAATGAAAACAAAACTACAAAAAAGATATATCATGTAATATAAAAAATCATTTTTATCTACATAGTTTTTTACTTTTACTTTTTTAAAAACCTAATTTCATCATTGTATTAAAATTTAAAATCCGATTTGATTAGTATTTCAAAATAATAGATTTTGTAAAGCTTTTCAAAAACAAACATTTTAAAACTGGTTGATTTGATTTTTTTTTTTTTTTTTTGACTGTCAGAACTATTATTATAATCAAATTTAGTGTCGATTTCGAATTAAGTCGAAGGAAACGTCCCGATTCTATAGCCCCAACTATACTATAATTGTGTTTTTAATTTGAATTATTTTAATTTTTGAAATAATTTTGTCTTAACTAACTTTTCATCTCTTGAATTATTTCATATTTTTTAATTTTTGTTCTAATATAATTTATGATCCACTAGCAGTTGAATCGTAATTCTAACTTTTAATATCAATTGATAAGACTTCGAATCAATCAATTCACAAAGAACAACGAACATGAATATTTTGTTCTGCTTTTCTCACTGCTTATCAAATTACAGTGCACTAGCGTGTGAGAGTATTTGCCTATTTATTATTCAACGTTTGACGGTAGGACTGGGTATGTAGCACGATACCAACGTGTATAGAAAGCAGTTTTACCTCCAGCTTCTGTCATGTCGTCTCACACCCTTGTCTCATTTATAATTCACGCCTCAGAGAAGCAATCTTAGAAGAAAACCGTAAACTCCCGGCTTGGGTAGCTATAGACGGTTTTTTTGCTTATTTTATGCTAAGAATATTGCACTTCGGAAAAGAATAAATAAATCATTAATTCACTTTGATGTGTGCAAAGTACAGCAAGGTACATGGTTTTGTTTTGTTTCATTATTTTATAATATTGGTCATTAATTAATAAACAAATAATATTGTACGTATTGGAGTTTGAACTGGTATAGAAGAAAAACCAAATTTTGGTTTTCTAAACAAATCCTGAATAAATTATAGAAACTTTTCTTAAAAGTTTTAAGCGGCTGTATGTTCCTGAACACATACTTTGATTCAGTAATTGCTTATTGGGAGGTTGTTGGTGGTTCCTTATTCATGAAGTAAACCAAGGGTTTCTAGTTCAGTAGAAAGGTACCTTTAATGAGTTTTAGTAGTCCACTAACCATATTATTCCGTTTTAGGTCCTCATTGTCCTGGAAGCAAAGCACCCTTTACCTTCTACAAGCAAGAGCCTCAATCATAGATAACGTGACTTACAGTTTCCTCTGCGTTCCTGCACAGCATACACACAGTTTCCAAGTGGCATTTTCCTACGGTGTTCAAGTACACAGTTCAGTACTGAGCGCTATTGCTTTTCTGAGTGACATTAGTACGCAATATAAACTAAAATACGAGGGTTGATCAAATATAAACGAGACTGATTTTTTAAAAAATGTATTGCTTACTTACAAATTATTCTTGATACAACTTATTTTTCTACATAGTCTCCCGCACGAGTAACACATTTTTCCCACCGGATTGGAAGTTTTTTAATTCCATCTTCGTAAAAAGTTCTCGGGCGTTCATTGAGCCATTGGAGCACGAAGGTCTCCAACGCAGAATCGTCTTCGAAACGCTGGCCTCCAAGCGCCTCTTTGAGTGGCCCAAACAGGTGATAGTCGCAGGGTGATAAGTCTGGACTGTATGGGGGATGTTCCATTGGTTCCCAGCCAATTTGATCGAGTTTAAGCCTCGTAGCGTTCGCCGAATGTGGTCGGGCATTATCGTGAAGAAGAATGACGTTTCTCGCCGGTTTAGATTTCCTTTTCCTACGAAAAGACTGTTTTGCGGCCTCTAAAACATCGCAATAATATTGTGCATTTATTGTGCGTCGTTGATGGAGGAAATCGACGTGAAAGGCGCCTTGATTGTCGAAAAATACAGTGGCCATTACCTTCCCGGCCGACGATCGTGATTTGGCCTTCAGAGGTTTTCTATTGCTTCCCGTCCTTCGGCGAATTCCTTGTGCCAAGCAAAAACGCGAGCTCTTGACAGGGTCCTGTCTCCGTATTGAGCCGTCAATCTACGAAAGATTTCAGTCGGATTGACCCCCTCCTTGGCCAAAAACTTAATAATAATTCTCTGCTCCACGGAAACGTGCACTTCACTCTCACTCATTGTATAGTTTTATACTGAAGGGTCCGAACGGAAATGTTGCCGGTCTACGCCCGTCCCAAACCTCCCAGGCTACCTGACACCCCACCCTTTAGAGTTCAATGTCCAACGGAAAAGTTTTTAGAAAGTCAGTCTCGTTTATATTTGATCAACCCTCGTATATACAAGTAACAGTTTTATCAAATTTCCAAAACTGACATATTTTGGTAACACAAACCATTTTGAACCCATGGAAAATAAATATATGCTTATTTTCTGGATGCAATAATAAAAACATTTGTTTCGCAACGTAAATCCCGTTTCTTAATTTTTATTGTAAGTCCTGACTTGCTTACACTTTCCTATTCCCTCTATTAATGGTTTACCCTTTTAATTTTTTTTCTGTTGGACCCACTAATGTGATAACATTTCTCCCTAAATTTCCACAAGACATTTAAAGTTATAAATTACTTAAATAATTGTGAGTGTGCGGTGTGTGTGTGTGTGTGTGTATGTGTGTGTGTGTGTGTGTGTGTGTGTGTGTGTGTGTGTGTGTGTGTGTGTGTGTGTGTGTGTGTGTGTGTGTGTGTGTGTGTGTGTGTGTGTGTGTGTGTGTGTGTGTGTGTGTGTGTGTGTGTGTGTGTGTGTGTGTGTGTGTGTGTGTGTGTGTGTGTGTGTGTGTGTGTGTGTGTGTGTGTGTGTGTGTGTGTGTGTGTGTGTGTAACTTCTCATAAAGAAACTATAACAAAGTTATCTACCTTGTTTGTTCCTAAAAGATGTCGATTTTCTTCATCCATTCTCTTGGGCGCTCTAACATCTAAGTTTAGCAGTTCACTTTCCAAAGCGCACAGTTTCTTCTAATCTCACATCTTTGGGTTCACATCTTGAAGGGTCTTCAAAAAAATCACTTATTATACAATGTCTTGACTTATACATCCGTTGTTCTCCCGAAATATTTACACAAAAGCAAGCATAAATTTAAATATTGTTTGGCCTTGAACACTGCAAAAAAAACCTGTTTTATAAATAATTATAAAAAATTATTCGGTTTAAATTAACGTATCAAGTATTTTTTTGTTTTTTCAAATTAAGTCATTTTAGTGTTTTTATGATAACTTTTTAGTTTAATTACCTGTAATTTTTAAAAACAATTTCAGAAATTTGTTGATGTGTTATTATAAAAAGTCCCTCTTAGTATTATAACTTTCTTCTACTTTCTAACAATTTCAAGAAATCCATGAAATCAATAGAAATCCGGAAATTCATCAAATTCTACTAAACGTCCAAGACTAGGGTTCATTAGTTTTATATTGTACTACAGTAATTCCATACTTTTCTTCCATTTTTTCTTTAAAAATATTTTTTATTAGCTTTAGCTTTTTATTTCATAAAACCTAAAATCTCGCGTTTAATTTATTTCGTAAACATTTATCAACCAATTCCATATTTTATTTTTGTGTTCGTATACAAATATATTGCAGAAAGTTTTTACTTTCATGATTGCTACGAACAGTGAAACACTTTTCAAAAGAAATTAAGTCCATAGGATCTGGTAATAAATTAAAATACCTTAAAAAAGTAAATCATGCACACGTAATTCAAAGGATTTTCCACGCGTGGGCGCTGCAGTAAGATGAAATGTTAATTAGGTTGAAGAAGCCTTTTACATAATTTTAATGAAAGGATTGTGGAAGTATGCTTATACAAAGTAATAAAACTTTGTTGAAAGTGTTTATATGCCACTCTAGAATATTCTTTGAAATTTTAATCGATAGATTGTTCATTCATCCAAGTTATACGGTTCTCATAATATCCGCCGTGAAAGGTCAACTTGTTACACGGTGCTATTTAAAGTATTATTTCTTAGGTGCATCGTGTAACAATGCCTTTCTACTGTTAAAACCAAGCCGCAAATTTCGTATGATTAGCAAAATCCAGTTAAGGCTGTAATTACTTCGGCCATACTACTTAGTTCATGTAATATTTTCATTACTCATAACAAGTATAATTTGATCAAACAACGCTTTACGAATTTGTATAAGAAAATAAGCTTCTTGAGCAATTGTGTGTGTGTGTGTGTGTGTGTGTGTGTGTGTGTGTGTGTGTGTGTGTGTGTGTGTGTGTGTGTGTGTGTGTGTGTGTGTGTGTGTGTGTGTGTGTGTGTGTGTGTGTGTGTGTGTGTGTGTGTGTGTGTGTGTGTGTGTGTGTGTGTGTGTGTGTGTGTGTGTGTGTGTGTGTGTGTGTGTGTGTGTGTGTGTGTGTGTGTGTGTGTGTGTGTGTGTGTGTGTGTGTGTGTGTATTTTCCAATCGTAATTATTGTTCAAATTTGTATGAATAAATATTTATTTTTTTAAAAATCCTTTTAAATACGTAGATTGAACATTAAGATATTGAAATTAGATTTACAAATAAGTGAGTCATACAAACAATATTTGAAATTCGCTTTTGTCACGTCAACATACAAAATTCCTTTGTTGAATTTATGCATTACGTTAAATAATAATAAATTTTTAAACTTACAGGACAAATAAATTTTCAAATTTGGACTTTACTTCTTACTACTATAAAAGTACAGATTGTAGAAAGAAGTAATTGCATGGACTCAGT
The DNA here is from genome assembly GCA_022606455.1 of Callitettix versicolor. Taxonomy (NCBI): domain Eukaryota; kingdom Metazoa; phylum Arthropoda; class Insecta; order Hemiptera; family Cercopidae; genus Callitettix; species Callitettix versicolor. The sequence goes on from CM040191.1 coordinate 27,783,206, forward strand.
TTTTAGAACAAAAATTCGAACCACAATATCTAATATTTCCATAAAGAAACTGTAAAAACTCTTATTTCACAGACGGGGTGGGGGTTTAGCGGTGGGTACCGAGTAATCGATTTCAATTTGGCTTCTTTCTGAAATATAATTTCGAATACACTGTTACAGGGACACGATTGGTTATTTTACCTCTTAGTATTTTTACCTTTATCCTTTGTTGTGATCAATTAAGCAAAAGTTTTGGTGGTGTAATTTAAGTAGCATTTTTGAGCACACAATTATTAATAAACTAATACTTTGTTAAAAACTTGTAACATAAAAACATTTTTTTTCTGGGAAAAGCAACGGGTTTAAGTTAGGATAGAACTAAAAAGACAGTTTAGAGACGCAGCAGACTGACGTGCTTTAGCTACATCGACCACCGAGTCCCCCCCATTCATTATATATTGCATTATAAATAATAATTTACAAATAAATTAAAATAAGTTATTTTACAATTAGTTTGAAATTTAATAATTTGTAACTTAGAAATGTCCTCCTCACTCAAACCCACACTCATATTACCATTCAAGATAAATAGAATATTTAGAATGTATTCGTGTGTGTTACCATTCATTGCAGGGAAGCCTACTCTAGGATACTTTAAATTTACCAGTCATTATTATTCTTGAATTGAAATTCCATTCCAAACATACATATTTCTTGTTAGACATTACATATATATTTCTCATTTATTCAAATGTAAAATTTGTTAGTGTTAATACAATAACATTTTTTAATACTTTATTATGTCACTTGTCACTCATTTCGTAGGCTATTTTAAACTCAACTAAATTATTATTTTTTTTTTAAATACGTTGTAACTATATATCTGCTTTCTGTGTTTTATTTCGCTTTACATTAATAACAGTTTCGCTGCTTTATGTATGGCCTGTGCTCAACCTATATCTTTCTAAATTTTTAACAGATCGCTTTTAAAAATCATTAGGCTACAATACAATAATCAAAAAGGCGGATCGTTGTATTTTGATATATATTTAGTACTATTTCTGTCCTAGGGTTTGCAGAGGATTGAAGGTGGTTAACTTGCTTTCCTACTTCTAATTGGTGGCCTCCAATACAGTTTTTAGGTGTTTGCAGATTGTTGCTCTTCTAATTCTCTTCCATTTTTCTCTTGGCCTATAATACATAGGTTTTTCTTCATTTAACAATTCTTTTTATAGTTCGGTGAGATTCTGCTTATTCTATTTTACATTATTTTATATGGGAACACCAAGTAGCTAAGGAAATAAGGTAGGAATTTAATCTATTCTCTGTGAGAATAGTTTCAATGAACGATACAGAAAACTCCGTTATTTGCTTAAAGTTTTGTTTGATATCTAATTGTAAAAGTTTTGATTGTGTAAGATGTGTTCAGGTTTTTTACAATATGCATATCATTTTATCAGTTTATTGCTTAAATGTGTACTTATACAAGCAAAAAATATTACAATTGTTAAAAATCGCTGATACAGTACCTTTAAAATAAGTTATTAAACCTAATTTTATGTTATAAAATCTCAAAATTAAATTTAGTCCTATGGGAAATAAATTAAAAATGTTCTACATACACTGCAATATGAGAAGTATACATCATTTATTGTTCTGAATTTGTGTTTAGAGCTCATTGCAGTATTTCACTACGTATTAGACTCTGAGAAGTGAGTTACTAGTATAACCTTGACTCAATTTACAGATGTCTGTGTTTGGATCTATCTCATTATTGCGCCGCCTCGGTGGTCTAGTGGATAGCGTACTAGGCTTTCACCCCGAGGACCCGGGTTCGATTCCCGGCGAGGGCTTGGCATTTTCATACGCTATAAATCATCCCATCGTCTGCATTAGCACAATAGTCGGACGTTAAAAAAAAAAAAATCTCATTATTGCACCTGATTAATGTTTGTCTTCCAAATCGGTTTATTATCGTGCACACACATTTTTATCACTTTAAGTCTAAAACTGTTAGAATTTGGATTGGCAGTTTACTAAAATAAATTAAATTTGAAAAGTTTTAAATGTGAAATTTATTTCCATGTATAAATTCTAAATTAAAAAACTAGATAACTGGTATAAAGTGTAAACATCAGCTTATACAAAAAAATACAATAGTATGATATATATATATATATATATATATATATATATATATATATATATACATATAAAAAGTACTTTTGTATACTTATAGGTTAGGTTATCGCATTAATTTTTTCTGACAATATTTTGGTTAGGCAATTTTCACTGGTACTTTTGTATTTCCTCTACCTTCTATATCTGTTTAAACCCAGTTTCTAATAAATACATTTATTTTATTTTATTATTATGTAGTATTAAAAGTTACAATGCTATGCCACACAAAAAACAAACGTTTCCTGTAGATAGGCTTTATTTCAGCTGTTTGGAGAATGTGTCGTTTACATTCCTTATCAAGTTTTGTTTACGTCTAGAGGATTTACAGTAAAGTAGTGCTTTATATTTTCGTAAATTTCAATTTCGTATGTAAACTTGCAAGAGAATCTTCTTTGAAAAACGAACGCGTTATACTAAAACTCAGACCAAGTAACGTGAAACATCACCTGTCATGGCTTCTAAAACACGTTTTGCATAACGACCATTGTAAGTAAGGATATCGTTTCTAAGACACGTTTTGTATAACGACCATTGTGGGTAAGAATATCATTTAAAAAACATGTTTTGTATAACGATCATTATGGATAAGAATATCGTTTATAAAACACGTTTTGCATAACTACCATTGTGGGTAAAGATATCGTTTCTAAAACACGTTTTCTATAACGTATGGATAAAAATATCGTTTCTAAAACACGTTTTGTATAACGATCATTATGAATAAGAATATCGTTTATAAAACACTTTTCTTATAACGATACATATGGATAAGAATATCGTTTCTAAAACACGTTTTGTATAACGATCATTATGGATAAGAATATCGTTTATAAAACACGTTTTGTATAACGATCATTATGGAAAAGAATATCGTTTTTAAAATATGTTTCCTATAACTATCATTATAGATAAGAATATCGTTTCTATAACTATATCGTTTTATATAACTAGCATTTTGGATAAGAATACCCCGCAGGGGGTGCTGACTAGCTGCGCCTATTGAGAGGATTTAGACGTTCCTCTCCGTACTCGAGTCTAACACACACTTACACTTACAACAGTACATTTACTACTTTATACACTTACATTTACACTTTACAACACTTTACACTCACACTTACATTTAGAGTGGCGATAATAGCCTCGATGTGCTTTAAAAAAATAGGCCTCGATTAAAAAATAATTGGCCTCGATCCGCCTTAAAAAAAATGGATAAGAATATCGTTTATAAAACACGTTGTACAACGATTATTATGGATACGAATTTCGTTTCTAAAACACGTTTTCTATAACGACCATTATGGACATTATAGATAAGGATATCGTTTATAAAATACGTTTTCAATAACTATCATTATGGATAAGGATATCGTTTCTAAAACACGTTGTGTGTAACGATCATTATGGATAAGAATATCGTTTGTAGGGGATATTATTCTTCAGTGTTTTTGTCACCAATCTGATTTGATATTTGGGGCACACGGGCGATTTGGTGATAAGGAATATCACCCATACTTATTTTTACAATTATTTCCAGTTACCATTTAAACTGTAGTCCTTCGGTGTTTCTTAATGGGACTTTATAAGGTAACAAGTGCTGGAATTGGAATTCCAATGTATAAAGATTTTACTCGACAGTTAATTACTGAAATATGATCGTCTTTTGAAACTTTCATAATCATTTCCGTTATTTTTACAACTGTGTCCGTTTTGTTTTGTAATATGAGAGTAAAATATACGATAAATGGTTTTTGACATACGGAAAATAAAGAACTGTTCGCTGCATGCTGTTTAACTAATTATCAAACATCAATATACCTCAAACATGGTATAATATAAACATCCAAACATGGTAAAATGTATTTTTGATATTATAAACAACCAATATTAATTAAATAACTGATCAACAGTCACCAGTTTGTTGTTCTAAAAATACTTTTACTGTTCTAATGTTTCTCATTCTTTATTCCATGTACATATGCTTATAAAACTTATGCAAATAATGTTTAGATGACGTGTGTTATGAAAAGAAGTTCTTTCATGAATAATTAGTTTTAAAAAGTTAGAAAGTATTTAATTCCAAAATATATAATAAATTCTAATGTAATTTTGGGGTAATTCTTGTTACTTTTTTATTTACACAAAAAATTAATTTTTTAAAATTATTTTGAACACTGACATTAATTTTGAGCATCATATTAATTTATGACACATTTTAAACAAAATCTGAATACATGGTTTTGAAAAACTTGCCAATTTACTAAGAGGTTATAAACACCTGAAATTTCCTAAGGATATTTCAGGAAACTATAATTCAAATGTGAACAATTTTAAGGAAATCTTATTTTTTTAATTTTTAATGACATTCGGCAAAAAGTATTATGTTTGCTTTATAATACGATCTAGAGTTATGTATAAAATTATTTTGGAAACCATCACGCTCTTGACAAATTTTGTTGTAAAAGCTGAAATTTTAGTTGAATCAATAAACAAGTAAATTGGCTGTATCGATTATTGAAAAATTCCAACTATTTAATTTCCAGATTTACCAACTTTTGAACAAAGTATAGTTGCTACCTTTGCTGATGACACAGCAATTTTATCTGTTGGTGACAATAACATTGAATCGATCAGACAACTTCAAACAGCTATAAACCAAATACAAACCTGGACTAAAACGTGGCGAATCAAGCTTAATGAAAGCAAATCTGTGCATATCGATTTCACTAATAAGCATATCGAGCACAAACCCGTTTATATTAATCACCAAGTGGTTCCATATGCGTACACAGCTAAATACCTTGGCATGACGTTGGACGCTAAACTCAGGTGGAAACCCCATGTTAAGAAAAAGCAAGAGGAGTTAAAATTAAAATACAGAAAGTTGCATTGGTTGTTGGGTCGTTGTTCCTCCTTATCAGTGTATAACAAAGTATTGATATATAAGCAAGTCCTTAAGCCCTTGTCGTCCTATGGTATCCAACTGTGGGGTTGTACTGCCCAGAGTAATAGAGATATCATTCAGCGATTTCAAAATAAGGTACTTCGGGGTATAGTTAATGCCCCTTGGTACATCAGGAATGAGAACATACATAAAGATCTTGAGGTTCCAACTATTGATAGTGAAGTCAGTAAATTTGCACGAGGTCATAGACGAAGATTGCAACAGCACATCAATGTCGAAGCACTCCAACTACTTAACAGCGATGTCTCAATGAGAAGATTGAAAAGAGTTAAACCATTTGAACTGTGTAGCTCTTAGGTCACATTAGTTAAGTGACTATTAATTATATACTAAGGGATTGTCAGTGGATTGACCTTAGTGGAATGTTGTATCGTAGTAGTTTAGGTTAAGGACAAATAGCTTATTAGTGTATTACTAGATTGCTATAATAAGAGAAAAAAAAAAAAAAAAAATTTCCATACAAAAGTAATATTGTTAATTTGAATGTAAGAGTGAATTATTTGTTCACAAAGGTAGATTTATCGCAATTTATAAACAAAGCTTTTATCAAACAATCGGAAACAAATATCAGAATACAAATCTGTTACCACTAGAATAGTAAAATGTTTGCCTTTGTTCCGTTAAAATGTGTTTGAGTAAAAATAAAATTTCAGAAAAGTTTATTAAAACGTTCAGCGGCCGTTTTATTCTTGTAATTGGAGGAAACTCGCTTTCTGCGGACGATTTCATTTCGCGTAGACCTATATTATTTCCAGGCTCATAAAATTTAATCATGCCGTTTAAATAATGGTACGAATTCTTCGTTGACGAAATTAAATAAATCCCACAGTTCCAGCGGCACATGAAATTTAAATTGCATCTTATACTTTGCGCCAAGAGAGTGGATTGTGACACTGTGAAAAATGTTTTTTTGTGCAATTATAAAATTTAGTTGTTTGCGAATAAATTGTTAAAGCGACATTTTCATCGCGAAAGATTTTTTCTCGGCAAAAAACCAAGATTATAATTGCCGTGAGGAGAAATTGAAATGTAAAAAAAAAACAAAAACAAAAATTTAGGTAGGCTTACTATAGAAGGACAAAAATTCTTATAAATTCAGAAAACAAACAAGATATAATAACAGATATAAATATGTGCCTAAAACTAATTAACAATAATATGTATTAAAAACAACAAAATATACACAAGTAATATCTTGTGTAAGGCCCTACTATAATAAAAACGTTAAATTAATCTAATTAAAAAATTATTTAACTAAGTAAAATTTAAAAAAAATAAGTAACCAAATATACAAAATTCGTTTCAGGGCTATGAAGAAAGTATACAACAATTAAAAATAATGAATTACATTTTTATTAAAGAAAGTCACACTATGAAGAAAGTATAGAATTCGGTCAATGTCCAAGGTACAGTCCCTTAACATCGTCTGCAAACAATCGAAACAGACATAACACGCATATTTTGGAAACAATCAAAATCGAGCTAAATATAAATATGTATGTCTTGCTGTGGTTGCTTCTCCACAAAACTCGCATTGAGGTGGGTCCCATCCTCTCACCAGAAAAACATGCGCCAGTAAGGACTGTCCGATCCGAACACGGGTAACCACTACCTCTTCTCCACAATTAGAAGATCCCTATGATCGGACTGTATTTTTTACCACTCTTAATTTATTGTTTGATACTGCTTGCCATTTGTCTTCCACTGTATGTATTAAAAGTTTTACAAAAGTTGAAAAGTCATCTAGTACGAATCGCCAAGTGACTGGCACCAAACGCGTTTCTTCTTTAGCAAATCTCCTCGGGTATTTCCAATTATTCCGCAGTGTCCAGGTATCCAGTACAATGTTAATCCGTACCTAGTAGCTGAAGTACTAAAAGTACAGGATATCTTCAATTTAAGGATTTATAGAATATATATCCTGTACATCCAGAAAGAAATTGTATTTTTTATTTGTTTTTCTTTCGGCAAAAAATATAATGCGGTTATCATCGCCGTTATATCTGCTTTTTTTCATTATAATGTGAGATTTTGTTTGTAAACTATAAAACAGTTGGACCGATTTATCGGGCTCTAACAGACTAACTCCTGAATTAAATTAAATTTTATTTATTTTAGTATGTTTAAAAAAATTGTGCGAAAACATAACTAAACATTCTCACACTTAATTATTTTTAAAAAAATTAAGCTTGATAGCTACTGGCAAAATAACTAAAAGTAAGCCTAATTTCCGAAACACAACTAATTGCTAAAATTTAGCTCATTCAGTTCAATAAATTTTAATTAAAATAAATTTAATTTTTGTGAGTGAATCGAGAAAATAACTGATGCGAAAAGTATTCCCAACTTTATTTCTGACTTTAGTTGCCAGTCGTAATAAATAAATAAAATGTCACTTCATTTAGACAAACCGATTTTGAGAATTATCCAGTTTGCAACAGTTCAGGAGCTAAATGCGTTATATTGGTATACAGAGACCAATAATTGTTCACTGATTACACATGGACTATATTTGAGCAAACGTCAATCAATCGTTAAAGGCGATATTGAGCTAATCGAAATTTTAACAGTTTAGACTAAAAAAGTCAATTTTTTTGACAAGTTAAAAATTGACCTGATGTAAGTGAGAACTTGATCTACATGACAAATGCCATAAAATCGGTTAATGTGCACACAGCGACTTGCCCACACACACACACACACACACACACACACACACACACACGCACGCACGCACGCACGCACCCGCGCGCACACACCACACACACGCACGCACGCACGCACGCACGCACCCGCACACACACACACACACACACACACACAAATGAGTAGTCATCAAAATAAAAACATTTTTTTTAACCCACGGATCTTAAAAAGAAACGATTCATCGAAATATCAAATTCGATTTATTTTACGATCTCCAAGCAGATCTCATTTAGGCCTACACGTCATGTAATGAGGAAGACTATGCGATGTTATCAAACTCTTGTTTCTATAGCCTAAGTGAAATTTTTAGTCACAACGGCTGCTTTCATTGTTAGGTAATTTACACTGGAAAAATGAGATTTGGAATGACCAGACCAGAGTAAATTAATATTAAGATCCAGACCCGAGTCCTTGATACAAGCGTCGATCTTAACAACTGAATAGTAATTGACAAGTCGTTAAGATTTTATATACAGAATGCATTATGAAGAACGTGACAAACTTTCAGGATGTGTTTCAGTTGTGAAAATAAATAAAAATTTTTATGTAAACATGGGTTCGAATTTTAAAAAAACAAAACGCCTTGTTATCGATTTGCGCCTTTTAAAATATTTTGTCCTGATTTCTGCTACTCCACTTAAATTAAGCCATACTGAGTGCTTCAAATCGTAAATGAAGAGAAATATTTGATGGCTTTATATGATATTTTTGACAGAAAAATTGAATAATGTAAGTATCAGCACTGAACTTCTAATGTTTTTAAAAATATCTAAAGTAAAACATAAAAAAACTAAGGTTAAAAACGCAATATTTTTTACATTTTTAATAAAATAACTGAAAAATGCATATACAATATAATTCTGAGTTAAATTGTATAAATAAAGTCTTAAAAATAGATAAAGTTTCAAAAATTTTAAAGAAACATATCAAAATGTATATGATTTTAATTAGTACTAAACAAAACATAGTTATAAATAATACGAAACAAAAGAATTATTTTTTAAAGTTAATTTCATTTTATGTATTTGCTTTTTAATAAATCTTGATTGGTTGAAAATTGATTATGATAATAGCTACAATAGTTTCGGAATGACGGCTTATTAATTTTTGTTAAAATTCAAAACATTTTTTTAAGTCTAATTTCGCCATCATAATTAGCGTTACAAACTTCATAAATTAATATTTTAAAGTTTCATAATATGTTCAAATCAAAAAAATGTTTTAACAATACAGGGTTTATTGTTGTATTATCAACTTATATTTGAAAATGAAAATTGCTAATATATGCAATTTTAATTGCTGATTATGATAGTGAAATCAAATTTTCACAGAGGTTAAGATAAAGAAAAATTACTTTTGTAAATTGGCTCTTTTCATCATATTACAGTGTAAAATATAAACTAGTTTATTCGATCACTTTTAATCCATTACCCTGTATCTTTAAAAACACAATCACTTTTATTTATTACGGGCATATTACTTTAAAACACTTCACTTTTAAGTAATTGAATGCATGTAGTTTAACACAACTTATCGAGTATAATTAAAAATATTTGTAAAGTTTCTCAAAAGGTAAAATTAATCATTTTAATATTTTTTCCATTCAAGGAGGTTTGTTTTATCATGACTCTTGAAGAAGTGGTTTGTGATGTAAAACTATAGGTGGATGTGTAATTGTGTATCATTCTCATAATGTCACAATGTTAATGTTAACGGTCCATTAGAACAATAATATAGTTTTATAAAACGTTTTATTTAGTGACTTATGTTTCGCCGTAAAGCATCTTCACTCTGAAGATGTCTCACGCCGAAACGTGTCACTAAATAAAATAATTTTGTAAAAGTGTACGCGTTCTAATTTTTCTTGATGCCATGGAGTTTCACCAAGTGATGTATGTATGTTTCATAAATAACGTCACTGTAGACTAAATAACATTGCGCAGTTTCAAGGTCAGGCGCAAACAACCTATACTTCTCTAAACTATTTTGGCCAAATGTGGGTCATCAATGAAATTCAGGAAAACTGTATTAAGCATAAAACATGTTTTAATAACAAACTGTGAAATTTAAATAATTTTATCACAAGTACCTCGAAAATTAAGAATATTCCTCTGGAAATATTTTAATTATACTGAAAGATTTTGAAGGGCCACTAGTGCTCCAATTTCCGACAATAATATTATAAAGTTTTTACTAGTAGGAGAACTGCAATGCAGTTGCAATTTGCATATTTGAATTTATAGACATTAGTACAAGCCGCTAGAGTCTACTGTGTTAAACTTTCTGGGAACATCTTTCTTATATATGTACGATGTTGTTGGTGATAAGGTGATGGATCATGTTGGTCCATTTGGTGATGACAATGAATTAATTCGTTGGAAAGTAAGTGGAAGATTTTTTATTTCTTTCGAAATATTCTTGTTCGCAAATTTTTATTGGAAAATATGTTGTTGCAACAACCACCATCAGAAAATTCAGATTATGAACTGTGAACAGATCCTACCTACTGTGACATGTTTGTAAAAATCTTTGTATTTATTAATATATAGAAACATTGTTTTCAAAAGTAAATAAAACGTTATTAAATTAATGAATTACAATTAAAGTAATGAATATTTCACTCATTCAGTTACCAACTGAATGAATAAGTATTAACTTATTTTTTAGTACTTTAACATAGTCTATGAATTTAGGTTAGTTGCATATATATGTTTCCAGTTAGATATTCTCGAGATGTGGTATATTTTGTCTACTTATACATAAGTTGTTAAATGTAAGAACAACAGAGTGTTCTAGTGTAATAACATAAATATTACATCAGTAAGTAAGAATTATATAAACAGAATTGATAATTTACATTAATAATCAAATATATCTTTATAATCTCTACATCAGGTAATTTACATATTTTTTACATTTTCGAATTATAACTTCAGCACAATTCCGTCAAGTATAATAGTTTAAGACAAGGCCTGTTTGCTAAATCATTCCGTTAACGATCAATAAAGGTTAACGCGACCTTAAAACAAAAGACAGAACAAATTGAACTTTAATGCGACACACTTGGGTTTGGCTTTTAAACTGAAAGGCTTAAGGTTAATTATGTCTTTTCAATAAAGACTCGTTAAGGAGCTTTATAACCCTGCCTCGACTTCAACTTATGCATTCATAAATAAATTTGTTTTTACAATTGCAGCTAGTTGTTCACGTGAACGTTTAGTACGGGATGCGCTGTAGGTTTGTTCTTTAGGGGAGGGTTCTTTACTTTATGCCAATCAGGTTAACGAAGAGAAAGGTTATCAGCCGTATGAGCTGATACTGCGGATGCGCAGTAGACTAAACGGTGTTTGGTGTGAGAGCCAGGCAAGACAACGTCTGTCAACGCTGTTATCGTTCTCACTGTACAAATAAAGTAAGAGTGATAGAGAAGTTTACAGGAGGTGGGAAAACAACAAATACGTTCTAATTTAAAAAAAAAACTGTTTAATTTAGAAAATCCCATGTAATTAGGTTTGGAAAAGTCAGTGAAATGTTTATGAACGATTAATTTTTGTAGTATCGTGTAGGTCAGACAAACATTAAATAATATCACGCCGTAAAAATATTTTCGTATCCCTTACTAAGGTGTACAGAACAAATGTTTGGACGGATTAAAATCGCTTGAATATTTCGTTTTTGTTTCATCAACCATACAATATTTTTAAATATAATACATTCGAAATATTATTTTATAATAACGTTATTATTACAATTATTATTGCTATTACAAATAAAAAGCTTATCCTAATTATTTCTTAACTCATCTACTTTGATATTTATTTGGCTATTTGTGTATACTTATTTTGGCAAATATGTTTGTAAGCGTGTATAACAAGGATAAAATGTTATCTACGCTGTTTCATTTGTATCGTTATATGTTCTTGTTGTTATTCTTATAGATGTACATTTATTTTTTTAATAATTTGTTTTATGGCGAACCTACTTGTTATTATATGAGTTTTGCAATAACAATCTTTAGAATTTCGTGTTATTGTTATTATTCGTTACTAAAATTCGTTTCAGTTCAAAGTGTTTTTAATGTAATCATATTCGGTTTTTTTCAGGATCGTAAATAGTTGAGAAAGTAAAA